>CM062291.1:42699027-43191855 GCA_031216915.1 Pictodentalium vernedei | reverse complement strand
TTTTTTCGTTTTGTTATTTCTATATTCTACTTTATTTTCTGTATATTTACTTTAATCAATGTGTTCTCACGTGATACATTTAACTGCCAGTTCATTTCTGTAACAGTGGCGGCGCTACAGGGGGGCACGGGGGGGGGGGGGGGGGGCATTTGCCCCCCCCCCCCAAACGTGGGCTCTGCCCCCCACTTGCCCCCCCCCCACCCACCACACACACACATCCATCCAAACACACAAACACACACACTCTCTCTCCCTCCCTCTCTCTGACCCTCCCTTCCTCCCTCTCTCTGCCCCTCCCTCTCTCTATCTCTCCTCTCTCTCTCTATCCCCCTCCATCTCTCTCTCTCCCTTCTCTCTCTCTCTCTCTACCCCCTCCATCTCTCTCTCTCCCCTCTCTCTCCGTCCCTCTCTACCTCCCTCCCTCTCTCTATCCCTCTCTCTGTCTCTGCCTTCTCTCTCTCCAGACGCGGATCCAAGATTTTTTGAAAGGAGGAGCGCTAATTACCATTACATTTAGTCGAAACTTGGACCCAAAGTCCGTAATATCATTTTTTGGTTTGGTACGTCCACAGGACGTACCAAACCAAAAAATTATATTACGGGCTTTGTGTCCAAGTTTCGACTACCTCATAATAAAGTAATGATATGATCCTTTACGTATTTGCCCCCCTTCATGGGGAGTCTGCCCCCCTACTTGCCCCCCCCCCCCCACGAAAAAATTTCTGGCGCCGCCACTGTTCTGTAATTTATTATTGTATGGGGAATGAAAGGTGTACTAAGTGGAAAAGCTCTTGTCTTTCAATTCCCATTTTTATGGCAAATAAAAATATGTTTAGTTTAGGGTTGATGATTTCCCTCAATAAGCTATCGAGCAATTTCTGAAATGTCATTGTTCGAACGACTCGAATCCCATTGCTTGAATGAGTGACTTCACACACTGCACTACGACTCATTTCGGAAAAAGGATGCCACAGGGCATTCGTTTTTCAAAATTGGATTCCAAAAGTAGGATACCTAGAAACAGGGTTAATGATTTCCCCTAATAAGCTATCCAGCAATTTCTGAACTGTCATTGCTCGAATGACTCGAATTCCATCGAGCAAATGAGCTATAGAGTAATTGCTCGAACGAGTGACTACACATACTGCTCTACGACTCATCTGGGTATTTGGGGGTTACCTTTTATGATATGGTTTTACTATTTTGGAGATACGTATCTGAGGATATCTATTTGAATATAGTTATGGTTCTAGGCACCCGTTTGATCCTGGCGGCGTCTCGGCCGCTACTACGCAGTGGCGTGGCCACGGGGGATTGGGGGGGGGGGGGGCGCCCCCCCCCCCCCCGCTTTCCTTCAAAGTGGTCCTTGAAATATGTCCAAAAATGGCATAAAAACCATAGGGAGGTAAGGCACATGGGTGTCAGGTTGTAGATTTGTAGATTGCGTGTCCCTAATATCTTGTGTCAGTGAAAAGGTAGACAGACAGTCGTCAATACATGAACAACCTCAAAATGTTAGCTCAGATGCAAGATGGGGGGGTTTTCGAACCCTGGAATTCAAAATTTTGAATTCCAGTGTTCAAAAACCCCCATCGACGACTCTTCACTGAAAAACTGAAAAAAATTGGCCGCCCCATATCGGACACATTTATTTCCCTCTCGTGGAAACCCTGATTATTGTTAAATTGGTCATCTAGTTCAAACTTTAGGGACGCAAAATTCTAAAATGTGAAGGCTTGGAAAGCTTTTCCCCCCGCACCCCCCTTCTACTAAAGTGGAGCTAAGCCAGACTCTGCGAGTTTGTCCCCCCCCCCCCCCCCCCCCACACACACACATACACACTTGCTTTGGGCTGCCTACTCCACTGCTACTACTAACTTGGCCATAGTCAGTATCATCTGTCCTATCATTAGCTTCTACAGCAGTCACCCAATGCTAGTCTTCTGCCACTCTTGCAGACTTGAACCATTAAGGCCCTGTACTATTGACGACCACTATTCTGTCCTGTGTCTCACCCTTACTAACTTGTAACACTACTACAGACAAACTGACTGTCTCGACTCTACTCTCGGTCAAGGTCAGGGGCGGCGGAGCCGGGGGTCACAGGGGGCAGCCCCCTCACACACACACACTTTTTTCACCAATTATAGATACCCGAGTACTCGAACGGTATTTTCTAACATAAACGTACACAACTCCGATGGCCACATTTCTTTCTCATGAATTTTCATTCGATTCATATTCTCCTGTGATCTTGCAAAATATAAATTTGTATTCAAAGGCAAAGAACTTACTCCAGTTCAATTCAAAGTATGTGAATTAGGTCGATGCCATATTGGTCGTAGTGTGTACTACGTAAATGCTACTCTTAATCAAAAACTAAAAACTTTACCTAACATGAAAAGCAGACGACACTTGCAAAACATATTCTTGAATACCTAATTTTTTTCATTTTTTGTCTCAAAAACATAGGTTATGACCCCTCGTTGGAACGAGCTCGACGAGCTCGTTCCAACGAGGGGTCATAACCTATGTTTTTTGAGACAAAAAATGAAAAAATAATGAAAATTAATTGGCCATTTTTGAGAATAGCGCTGGCCGGTTTTGGCCGTTACGTTGGGTAAAGGGTTGTTTAAAATCCACTACCACTACCCTAATCTGTTGTAACACTCGAAGACATGTGATGCCACACGATTCAATATTGACCGATCAGTATCCAATATCGCAAAATAATGACAATAAGGCTGGGGCTAGACTGAGGTCGCTGAGGTTGGTGTCTTAAATATGTGGGAACAAGGCTGAGGGCTAGCGTATAAATTTATATATTTTGCATGAATAAACCGTCCACCCACCAAACCCCCCTCCCGAATAAAAATTATTTTCCATCCTACACACAGAAAGGCGTACCTCCCCTCCCCCCCCCCCCCCCCCCCACACACACACACACAATTTTTGGGAGCTTCGACGCCTCTGGCCAAGGTTCAATCAGATTGCTTCCTTTCCCCCAACATGTTCCATTTTATACAGAGTCAAATCCATTGTATAATATCTCTAGACAGACTATGGACGGAGTTACGTAAGTGGGATTCTTATGCGACTCCGTAAAGTGTATTCCGTAGTTTGAACCTAAACTCATCATGGCCTATTCATCATCCTCTTTTGGCCTAAGAGGCAGTTATATTAGTAGGACTCCAAAGATACTTGTGTAGAGGGGAAAGGGGTAATAATTGATACGTAAACAAACTGAGAAAACGTCTTTTATTCGACACAATGAACTGTGATAAGGTTTGTTGTGGGCTAGTAGCCGAGAGTAAGTGTTACTGGAAAATACCTTATGATATATTCCGCACACCTCCTTCATAAACAGTTCCGGCACACATTCTCAAATTTTTGCTCTACCCACCACAGTCGGCATCTGGGACACAAGAATAACGTTGAGGATTTGTATTTGTTTCCACTCTCCGTTGGAAATGTTTTACGCGAACAATGAGTTGTGCGTAAATATTGTACGTTAAAATCTTTTATTATAACGGTTCCTCGTCAATGTTATAACAAGAAAATGAAGTAGGTTGCACACGAGAATGGCTGAGAACTGTTAAAGTAGCAATTAGTATTTCCAACGCGTTTAACGTCTAACATAATTACTGCATGTAACTGACGTAGAAAAAGGGTTAGTAACAAAATAGTAATATTGATGAAATGTGTGATCTTTGCCTATTTGGTATATGATTTATTAGAAAGTAGTAAAAAATAATGAAATGCCAATCTATTTTTGTCAACGATGAAACACAATCGCCTGGAAATTTCCTCTTCGATACCCGTTGGAAAACAACGTCCGTCAGGAGTTTATAAAATAATGCTGGAAGCTTTCATTGGACTATCTTACAAAAAAAGGATTTCTTTCTTCCCCTAGAAATAACACTCCTACAACGGAGAAAATATAAAATGGTGGTTCGAATGGACCACCGAGACATCCGGGGGAATTCCAAGGAAAATAAGAAGTGGTTGGCGGGACTGGATCTTTTGGACCCTGTCTTATGAAGAATACAAGCGGCGGATTATTCCCATGCGCTTTCGAAGAAGCAGTAAATTTGAGCAGCGCCATTAGAGCCCGCTCAACAGGAAACAACGGCCATTTTCAGGGCCAACTAAATAATATAAAAAAGCAACTTGCACACATTCATAGGTATTCATAGCAGGTCACCAAAATCAGGGCTCTGGCAGGCGCGTAACCAGGATATCAAAGTTAGGGGGGCAAGAGTACTACCTGGGCGGGGGGGGGGGGGGGGGGGGGGGCATACAGAATATGGTTCGCTACATCATCCGAGCCTCGCAGCCGCAAGATGGGGCGAGCACAAAAGTGAGTGTCCCGCTTTCGTTGGATGGGGTCCGGGGCCCTGCCCCGGGAAATAGTTCGAAATTCGAGAAAAAAAAAGAAGCAATTCCCGTGACTCTTGAGTCTGTTTGTGACCATAATTTATAAGTTGTGAAAGGCATCAATAATTAGGCCACAATGTGGACTAACGAGTTGTGAAAGGCATCAATAATTAGGCCACAAAGTGGCCTAATTATTGATGCCTTTCACAACTTATAAATTATGGACACAAACGGACTCAGAATCAAGGAAATTGCTAGGTATTAAAATTTCTTGCCTAATGTTCCCTATATGGGTTAACAGGGGGCATGACTAGAATTTGGGGGCATGTGCCCCACCCCCCACCCCTTCCCCAATGGCTACGCCTCTATAAACCTGGAAAAGTCATGGAAAGTTCCCCCTAAAATGTAACACAACACCAAACTTGCTAAAAACGTGGCCCCAAAACATCGTGGACTTGTGAAGTTTGAACTTTGATTTGGTGTGAAGAATGACAATTGTATATGTCTTTTATGATTCATTTATTAAATATTGTACTTGTACTGTAATACACTTTTATTCACCATACTAAGCGTAAGATAGCAAGATTATTTAATACGCTCGAGAGTTTGTGAAAACACGGAATTTCAAACTTTATGGAGTCGGATAAGAATCCCACTTACGGAATCCCTTCTATCGCCTGTCTACAGATGTTATACAATGGATTTGAACTCTATAAAATGGTGCATGTTGGGAGAAATGATACAATCTGATTGAACCTTGTGCGAGGGTAAAGTCGAGACAGAGACCGCCAGTTTGTATGTAGCAGTGCTACAAGTTAGTAAGGATGAGACACAGGACAAAATAGTGGTCGTCAACAGTACAAAATCTGAATGGTTCAAGGTTGCAAAGGTAAAAGTAGACTATAGTATTGGGTGACTGCTGTTGAAGCTTATGATAGTGACAGATGAAAGTGACTATGGACAACACAGTGCAGTACGGGCCTTGAAAAGCCTTGAATTTGAAAATTAATTTCCAAGGCTTGGAATGTCATTGAATTTCCGAAAAACTCCAAAAGTGGCCCGGAAAATCTTTGAAAACAATCTTTCAAAATATGAAAATCCCTTTTTGTGATGGGCTTAAAAAAATATGGAGGCAAAAACGTCCAGGAATCGCGTCGATAACCTTGAAAAACCTCGAATTTAACTTCTATGAAGCTTGAAAAACCTTGAATCCCAGATAAGTATCCCCAAAAGGTATCCTCAGAAATCAAAGGGTATCCCCAAATAATAAAATACCATATCATAGGTATCCCCAAATACCCAGATGAGTCGCAGAGCAGTATGTGGGGTCACTCGTTCGAAAAAATGCTCAAAAGCTCATTTGCTCGATTGGATTCGAGTCATTCAAGCAATGACTTTTCAGTGATTGCTCGATGGCTTATTAGGGGAAATCATCAACCCTGTTTCTAGGTATCCCACTTAAGGAATCCCTTTTCGAAAAACAACTGGCCTTTGGCACCTTTTGTCCGAAATGGGTCGTAGAGCTGTACGTGGAGTCACTCGATCGAGCAGTTGCTCTATAGCTCATTTGCTCGATGGGATTCGAATCGTTCCAGTATTACATATTCAAGTTACTGCTCCATTAGTAGTATAGCAGGAGGTTTTCGACCCTCATTACCCGGGGCTTTGCCGGAGCAACTAGTGTTAAATTCCCATAGAAACTGGGGCCATTGCCGGAGCAACTTCTGCCCGTGTAAAACTTGGGCTCTATCCAGGTAGATCCGGCAAGTGGTGTACGTACTGCATCTATAGTATGCTATGGAATGTATAGTGATATATGTACACCCAGGGCTACAGGTATATATTATGGGAATGTGATGGAAAATTGAAGGGGAAGGTGAGTTTTCTTGAAAGTTTTTCTCCGCGAAATGATTGACATTGCTATTGACGTCATAACGTCATGATGCTCACGCGACGTCAGAGAGATATTGACCACTGTTGTTGTCCACTATAAATCTGACATAACGTTGTTCGGGTCAGGGGGGGGGGGGGCGTTTCAGAAAGGGAGGGGGTGATCTGGTAGTAGTGGTGTTTATCAATGTATATGTAGCTTGGTCGAGCAGTATTGTGGGGCTGGAGGTAATGCATGATCGCCTAGTGCGAGGTAGTCCTTGGTGGTTCAGACTGGCAGTATGCGATGAATGGTCTGTTGGCCTATTACTCACTTAGTACCATTAACCTACCGAATCCTTTGTATTATTTTATGGCTGGTATTGGTAGTTCGTAATGCTAGGTCAGACAGTATTATAATCGTTCGTCTAGAACTGGGGCATAGAATGCACGGCATATATGCCCCTGTATTCCCCTGTTAGTCCTTGGTATTATTAACCAACCGATTGCTTTGTATTATTCGATGACTGGTATAGATAGTACGTTATGGCAAGTCAAGTGGTATTGTGGGGTGGGGGTAATGCCTGGTAGTATAGAATGGCAGTATAGTATGGGCGATATATACCTCTGTTGGCCCCCCGAACGCCATTGGTACTACTAATCGACTTAATGCTTTATGTCATCTCATAACTAGTATAGGTAGTATGTAATGCGGGGCCAGGCGTTATTGTGTGATGGGTGGGTGTAATGCATGGTCGCCTTGTGTGGAAGTATAGGATGTGCGTGTTGTACCCCTACAGGTTCCATGTTAGCTCTTAGTACTATTAATCCACCTAATGCTTCATGTTATCCTATGGCTGGATAGGTAGTACGTTATGGCAAGTCAAGTGGTATTGTGGGGTGGGGGTAATGCCTGATAGTATAGAACAGCAGTATAGTATGAGCGGTATATACCTCTGTGGGCCCCCGAAAGCCATTGGTACTAATCGACTTAATGTTTTATGTCATCCCATGACTAATATAGGTAGTATATAATGCGGGGCCAGACGTTATTGTGGGTTCATGGGTGTAATGCATGGTCGCCTAGTGTGGTAGTATAAGATGTACGCGTTCTCCCCCCTACAGGTCCCATGTTAGCCCTTTGTACTATCAATCCGTCTAATGCTTCATGTTATCCTATGACTTGTATAGGTAGTATGTAATGCTAGGCCAAGTGGTATTGTGGGGTGGGGGTAATGTCTGGTAGTTCAGAACGGAAGTATAGAATGGGTGGTATATACCCCAGTAGGTCCCCTGTTAGTTTTTGGTACTATTAACCAAGCGATTGCTTTGTTTTATTATATGGCTGGTATAGGTAGTACGTTATGGGAGGTCAAGTGGTATTGTGGGGGTGGGGGTAATGCTTGGTAGTTTAGGGCGGTAGTATAGCATAGGCCACTTATACCTCTGTAGGTCTCTTGTTAGCACTTGGTACTACTAATCCACCAGATGCTTCATATTATCAAGCGGTATTGTGGTATGGGGTGAATGCCTGGTAGTACAGAACGACAGCAGAGTATGGTTTGTATATTCCCCTGTAGGTCCCATCTTAATCGTTGATAGTATTAACCTATCGAATGCTTTGTATCATCCTGTTACCGTTAAGGTGGTACGTAATCCCAGTGGTTCCTACTCTATTCCGAGTGCACTTGTTCTTGTTTCGTCTATCGAGACCATCCAATCAGGTCACTTAATCATCACGACTTGCCCCGTGGAATCCCTTTTTCTGAAATGAGGTCATGAAGGCCCTGAGAAAATCCCTCAATGAGGCTCATGACCTCATTTCGGCTGAGGTCATGAGGGTCTCAAAAAACCCTCAATGAGGGATTTTCTCATGGCCTCATTTCAGAAAAAAAGGGGATTCATGTCTCATGGAATCCCATTTCTTGAAAACGTCTGTGGCTATGGAATTCCTTTTTCTGAAATGAGGCCATGGGGGTCATGAGAAAATCCCTCAAAGAGGGATTTTTTTCATGGACCTCATGGTCTCATTTCGGTTGATTAAGTGACCTGATTGGATGATCTCGATAGACGAAACAAGCACAAGTGCACTCGGAATAGGGTAGGAACTACCGGGATTAAGTAGCACCTTACTCGTAACAGGATGATACCAAGCATTCGATAGGTTAATACTATCAACGGCTAAGATAGGACCTACACGGGAATATACAAACCATACTCTGCTGCCGTTCTGTACTACCAGGCATTAACCCCCATACCACAATACCGCTTGATAATATGAAGCATCTGGTGGATTAGTAGTACCAAGTGCTATCAAGAGACCTACAGAGGTATTAATAGCCTATGCTATACTACCGCTCTAAACTACCAAGCATTACCCCCACCCCACAATACCAATTGACCTGCCATAACGTACTGCTTATACCAGCCCTATAATAAAACAAAGCAATCGCTTGGTTAATAGTACCCAAAACTAACAGGGGCCTACTGGGATATATACCGCCCATTCTATACTATCGTTCTAAACTACCAGACATTACCCCACCCCACAATCCCACTTGGCCTAGCATTACATACTACCTATACAAGTCATGGGATAACATGAAGCATTAGGCGGATTATTAGTACTAAGGGCTAACATGGGACCTGTAGGGGGAGAACGCGTACATCTTATACACCACACTAAGCGACCATGCATTACACATCTCCCACAATAACCTCTGTTCCCGCATTACATACTACCTATGTTAGTCATGGGATGACATAAAACATTAAGTCGATTGGTAGTACCAATGGCTTTCGGGGGGCCCACAGAGGTATATATCGCTCATACTATACTGCTGTTCTATACTACCAGGCATTACCCCCACCCCATCCCACAATACCACTTGACCGGCCATAATGTACTACCTATACTAGTCATAGGATAACATGAAGCATTAGGTGATTTAATAGTGCTAAGGGCTAACATGGAACCTGTAGGGGTATAACACGCACATCCTACTTCCACACTAGGCGACCATGCATAACACCCACCCATCCCACAATAACGCCTGTCCCAGCATTACATACTACCTATACTAGTCATGGGATGGCATAAAGCATTAAATCGATTAGTAGTACCAATGGCTTTCGTGGGGGGGGGGGGGGGGGGGTGCACATAGGTATATATCGCCCATACTATACTGCCGTTCTATGCTACCAGGCATTACCCCCACCCCACAATACCACTTGACTTGCTATAATAACGTACTACATATACCAGTCATCGAATAATACAAAGCAATCGGTTGGTTAATAATACCGAGGACTAACAGGGGACTTACAGGGGTATATATCCCGTGCATCCTATGCCCCAGTTCTGAACGAACGATTATAATACTACCTGACCTAGCATTACGAACTACCAATACCAGCCATAAGATAATACAAAGGATACGGTAGGTTAATAGTACAAAGTGGGTGATAGGCCAACAGACCATTCATCGTATACTGCCAATCTGAACCACCAAAGACTACCTCGCACTAGGCGATCGTGCATTACCTCCAGCCCCACAATACTGCTCGACCAAGCTATAGCAGACATGGAATAATATGAAGGCCAAGGGCTAATAGTATACCAACATTGTATTAGGACAGTGTGAATTACTCAAAGTTCTAAGCTTGAGCATTTGTTCAGCACATATTCAATTCCCAGAATAATACCAAATAATAATAACAACCTGATAATTCTATCATAAATGTGTTGGCATTTCAGTTACTAGAATCAATTTTATGCCTCCTTTCATGGCTTCGTTTTCCAAATGTTTCTCGGTAGTGAATGTCCAACTAGAGGGAGGAACAGGGAGGGGTGTTCCCAAATCACTTTATTTGGTACGGATTCCCCAAAATCTTCCATTTTCCAAATAATAGGCGCGTTCCTTTGTTTAAGAGTCAGTCTAATTACTCCAAATGCACGGTTTTCTTCGTAGAATTACCCAAGTAGATCGACAACTATTTATTTGACACGGATTTCCCATCGCGAGCCTCCACTCTGCCTTCTTGTATCTATGTATCAACAAGCTATGTTAGTTTTCTGTCTGTCTGCTCAACCCAATTTGCTTTTGCCAGAGTATTCTCCTTTGGCGTAGAAGGGCCTTTAAGTCGAGACGGATTTAGCTCATCTTCGCATATTTCTGGACCTGTCCCAGCCTCTGACCTCAGCCAATCAGATGAACCCAATTAGCTTAACCCCACCCACTACCACTACATCTTGTACCTAGACCGGATGTTCGTTTTTCGTCATATGAGGCCTTGAGGAAATCCTTTAGTTAGGCCTAACCTCTTGTCATCTGGGTATTTAACTATCACGTTCTGTGGAATCCCTTTTTGAGAATCCCTTTTTGGAAAACGTCTGCGGTCAGAGAATTCCCTTTTTGTCGTATGAGGCCATGAGCGGCATGAGGAAATCCTTCAATTAGGTATAATCTACCATCCCTCTTAACCCTTTACGTAACATGAAAAGCAGACGACACATGCAAAAAAAAATTCTTCAATAACTAATTTTTTTTCATTTTTTGTCTCAAAAACATAGGTTATGACCCCCTCATTGGAACGAGCTCTACAAGCTCGTTCCAACGAGGGGTCATAACCTATGTTTTCGAGACAAAAATGAAAAAAATAATGAAAATTAATTGACGATTTTGGAGAATAGCGCTGGCCGGTTTTAAGCGCTAGTTGGGTAAAGGTTAACCTCATAACGGTATTCAACGACTACGTTCTGTGGAATCCCCTCCTATGGGCCGCCTATGCCTATAGAATTCATTTTATTTTGTCGTATGAGGCCATGAGGCGCATAAGGAAATCCTTCAATTAGGTATAATCTACCATCCCTCTTTTCCTCATGTGGGTATTCAACGACCAGATTCCTTGAAATTTTTTCCTGTGGTCCTTCTATGCCCACAGAAACATTTTTTTTTGTCGTATGACGCCATGAAGGGCATAACGAAATCCTTCAGTGAGGTATAATCTCTTATCCTCATGTGGGTATCGAACGGTTACGTCCCGTGGCTCCCCACTTCCAGCACCCCAAACTAACAATCGACTTGCCTTCAGCACCCACTTTCTTTTCTGTCGTGTATAAGGCCGTGGGGGCCATGGAGAAATCCCCCAGAAAGGTATAATTTACCATTTCTCTTATCCCCATCTGGGTATTGGAGGGTACCTTTCAGAGGATATCTGTTGGGCGATGGTTATGGTTCTAAGTACTCGTTTGTCCCTGACAGCGTCTCGGCCACAACTGCTGACTTGTCCCTAGTCACTAACATTTTGTCTATGATCGAGTTCCACTGCAGTCAAACAAATGCTATAGTCTGCAACTTCGTTGCAGCCTTGTACCATTACTTCTGACTTGCAGTACTACTACAGGCATGCTGGCTATCTCTGTCTCGACTCTACCCTCTATCAAGCATTTAACAGCTTCAACCAGATTGCTTTATTTCCCGCAACATGTATGATTTTATTCAGAATTTAAATCCCGTGTATACCATAAAAAGATTAAGACTGGCTATGCATGGGGGGAATTCCGAATGTGGGATTCCTATCGGACTCCGTGAAATGGAATTCCGTGGTTTAACATAAACACTCGAGAAAAAAATTGGTTTAGTTCAAAAGTTTATTGAGTTCAAACGGAGTTACAGTTAATATTATATATTCAAAAGAAATTTCATTCAGTTCAAAACTTTGTTGAGTTTAAAGGTCGTCATCACAGTTAATGCTGTGTTGAACTTCGTATACAGTTCAATCGTTGTTATGTTCAGTTCTCTTCGATCTTGGTTGGTTGTAACCTGTGTTACGTTGTGTTCAGTCTTTGGTCTGTCAGTGTGGAAGGGATCGCGGTTGCTCAGTAGGTAGTAAAGATGCAGGCTGCAAGCCGAGAGGTCCTCGGTTCGAATCCCACCTGCGGCAACCGAGTTGTGTTCGAGAGCAAGTCACTTAATCCAAATTGCCCAAGTTGGAGCACGGTGGCGTTGTGTACTAAGGCGTACTGCACGTCGATGGTGCAGTTGTCTTCAACCAGTACTAACCCTGTTTGTGTGGAGTTAGTACGTTCGGGAGTCTGACAGTTACTCGCCGCTGCTCGGAGGTTCTCTCCGGGTACTCCGGCTTCCTCCATCCTTAAAACTGTTCCACATGAGGTGACCCTGGCTTTCGAAAGTGCCGTTAAACCCCAATAAATAAATAAATAAATAAATAAATAAATAAATAAATAAATAAAAATAAATAAATAAATAAATAGCTTGGAGATCAATGCAACCGGTGCCAAAGCAGCAATATGACACGGTCCATCATAGCGCACTCCCCAACCCGCCGTATAAACAAAAAACAGGATTCAATGACATATATTATTTAGACACAGATAACAAGAGATTACCGCCCAAGGAATCAAATGCCCAATTTATATAGGAGATTTTGCATTAAGCCACACTACTGAGGTGGTGAATGCATGCGCGTACTCGTCGGTTGGGATGGTCCAATGAAATTTTGCCTCCTCACCCCTCAAAAAGCCTCAGTCAATATGGTCTCCATTATTTTATGAGAACAAAAAATAATAAATCAGATTTTGTTGCACGTTGGTGCCCTGTATCGTGACCAGACTTCGTCAATATTGTAAGGCGTCGTCATCGCCCACCGTTGAAGCGTTGTTTCTTTCCGGCTCTCTGTTTTTGTTTTATGTTTGCAAGTGACGTCATGAGTTTCTCAAAGTTTCCCGTCAACAAAATACAAGTGTGTGTTTGGCATGGCGGAAATGAAAAAAACCCGCTTTGGTAACTTTTTATGTCAAATAAAATCATCTGCAAGTTATGCGCTGGAAATTCACCACAGCGCAGAAGACAAAAGCGACGTCGCATCTGTGGAGTCATATGAAAAGCAACGATGCACAAAAAACGAAAATACATGTAATGTATCGTAACACAAACACTAACAGTACTTAAGTTACACCACACTCCACAGGCGTTCGACGCTTGGAATGGATAATAAAAAATGCGCCCAAAATCAAATATATAAGACCATTATCAATTTGATAATGGTCTTATATATTTAATTTGGGGCGTATTTATTATTATCTAAGCGTCCAACTCCAACGCCTGTGGTAACACTAGCAGAAACAAATAAACCCGGCACTCCAGGCCGACCGTCGGGCGGTCCAGTGACCTGATCATTTCTTCTCTACCCTAAATTGCCTATTATAATTCGAGTGCTCGTCTGTTGCAAAGTTTGGCATAACACAAGTTCTGAGTCTTTTTTTCCTTCGTAGATGATTTACCAAATATTCGATTCGATTCGCGATTTGTTTTCGTTATTCGATTCGAGGAAAAACATCGACAGTGGCCCCCTCTAACGTCACAAAACATGGCGCCCCGACTAACGGATCCGGCAATGGCGGCATTCCTAAAAAATGAAGGAGCTGGAGGGCTAACCTGCATGGCCAAGGGGAAGCCATTAGCTCTCCTCAAGCTCACAAAAGCTGAAATTGGCCAGCTGAAGTCTTGCTATTGAGTCATTTAAGGACTATGTTGCCCCAAATTTCAACCAAAAAATGCACAGTGCCAAAACTTGGCAAAACTCGCCAAAAGGCAAAACCACAGGCACTTGTCAAAAATATATTTTATGCCCCGCAATGTATATAGTATATAATAATACTATAATTATACTATAATATACATTGTGGGGCATAAAAATATTTTCGACAAGAACCTGTGGGCAAAACACAGTTGGAACATTTCAGATGTTGATGATGTTCATATCTCATTAATATGTTTGATCACCGCTATTTGATTAACACATCAATGCTAAATCATGAAAAGACCAAAAATGGATTTTGAAGTGAAAAAATGACTTTTAATTCTCTAATTTAAAAAACAGCTACAGCTGAATACGTGGGAAATATCAGTGAAATAGTTGAACCAAAATATTCACCGAGTGAGCATACATCTAGTGGCAATTACCAACCAAATAATTTTAAAAAATATCTAAATAATTTGAAAAATTAAAAGATAAAATTTTAGGTTTTGTTTCACTGTGAACAAATGCCCAAAGCTGAATCCCCTGAAAGCTAAAAGAAATCTGTACAGTTGTGATTGAAATGCTAATTGTTTTTTTAGAATATTTTGTTTTAACCCTTTACCCTGTAACGGCAAAAACTGTCTGGTGCTATTCACAAAAATTGCCAATTTTCATTATTTTTTTATCTCAAAACAGGTTATGACCCCTCTTTGGAACGAGCTCATTCCAAAAAAGGGATCATAACCTATGTTTTTGAGACAAAAAATTGGTTATTCAAGAATTTTGTTTGCAAGTGTTGTCTGCTTGTCAGGTAAGGTAAAGGGTTAATTCAGACATGTAAGTAGAAGGGAAAGAGAAAACATTCAATATGAAATGAGCAGGCTTGGCAATTTCAGGAGAGCGATTTTTTAGCTCTCCTTACTGCCCTCCTGAAAGAATTAAGGAGAGCGAAAAATTGCCCTCCTGAATATTTTGGTCTGGGATGATTGAGATTACATGTATTATGCTCACATTAAATTTTTGTTGTAAAGCAAAAATGCAATTTAACTTCGAAGTCACATAACATCACGTAATTTCATTTTGAAAGTGGTTTAGTGGTAAAAGGTAATGGCTGCACCATACCCAAACACAGTTGCAATCATTTGAAGCAAAATGGGTTACAGCAATATTTTTTTTTCTGTCAGTTTCAAGTTCAACAACTGACATCACAGTTTGAGGGGTAATTATTCAAGGAATATTGACACTATAATATACTACCATTACTACTATCCTGTCACTTGAAGCACTTGCACCAGGATGTGACTGTAGATTCAAGCAGACCTGTTGTCCAAGAAAGTCATACGCCTACCACTACCACCTTCAACCCCCCCTTGGGGGTTGAAGGTGGTAATGGTAGGGGTAATACTTTCTTGGACAACAGGTCTGGGTACACACACAGGTCTTGTCAAGTGTGTGTTCGGTTGTTGAGTGAGACATCTAGATGTCTAAGAGATTTCGCTTTACCTTAGTAAAGTTAATAAAATCACTGATGTAGTCTGTTGGTTTCAGTTTCAATGAGTTTGTTCAACTGGATACTTAAAATGCTGTGTAAAGCTAATTGCTCTCCTAAGCTGATTGAGGAGAGCGATTTTTTGTTCTCCTGCTTTTTTCAGAATGCCAGGCCTGAATGAGAAAAACTTGTCATGAATGTAACTGTTCAAATGAACTTCGCTTTTTAGTTTCAGTTTACTTTTAAAAACACAAAAACCCTGAAAGATAACCAATTTTGCATGAGTGGTACTGATTGTTAGGTGAAAAAACCACTCATCCTCTGTTGGATAATTAGATTGTCTCATGTTTGGAAGGAAAACTCCTTTTCATTACCAGTATCTAGTGGTAATCAGTTGTGCTGTGATCATGTATCTTTGTTAATGTTTGGCCACACTCAACTCAATCAATGACTCTGTACATGTGTATTGGTTAAATGTCTTGGGATTTTAGGGATGTCCTTCTGTATCTTTTGTAAAATAACATGTAGGTAATTTACCATTTTTATTTTAAAATACTTTTCTGGGGTTTTGATTGGTAATTGCTACCAGATGGATGCTCACTGAATATTTTGGTTTAACTATTTCAGTGAGATTTCCATTGTATTCAGCTGTAGCTGTTTTTTTTAAATTTGATAATTAAAAAGTCATTTTTTTTCACTTCAAAATAACTTTTTGGTCTCTTCAATTTATCATTGATGTTTTAATCAAATAGCTGTGATCCAACAGATATGAAACATTAACATTAGAAATGTTTCATCTGCAGGGCTTACATTTTGTCTAAATTTGTGAGAATCCATTTGGATTCTCGTGAAAATGGTTGCGAGAATCCATACCTACTATGAGTGTCCCAGGATCCCATGACGCCACCAAGGTTGAACCACTGTTGTATACTGATAACACATGTTAACCCTTTACCCAACACACTTTTTTAATTTTTAAAACTAAGTTTGATAATTTTTAAACAATAAATGATACATAAATGATAAAATAATTAAATGAACAATATTTACCAATAAAATCTTACAAATATGGCTGTCATTGGAACCGGCTCAATGAGCCGGTTCCAATGACAGCCATATTTGTAAGGTTTTATTGACAAAGTGTCAGGATATTTCAGGTCATGTTAGCCTTATATTGGTTAATTTGTTGCCACTTTGTTAGTTAAAGGGTTAAATTGACTAAATTTTTTTCACGTGAATCCTAGCAAAGGTGCAGCGAGAATCTACATGGATTCTCGCCGGTTTTATTGCTCGAATCTTTGTGTGAATCGATTCTCGGATTCTCGTCAAAATATAAGCCCTGCATCTGTGTGTTTAGGAACAGTGCATTTTGGTTGAAATTTGGGGTAAGATGGTCCTTAATGAATTCTGCCCAGTGTGGTTTGTACATTTTATTTGGTGCTGCTAACAAGGGTAGCTTTGTCGAGACCCGGAGGTGTGGGAGGGGCAGTGTGTCCATCTTGCAGAGACCTCTAACAGCTGAGATATGAAAATATGTGGGTTTTAGGAATAGGCTGTTATGGTAATCTTTATTTTCTAAGGCCAGGAAGGCTAGTTTTTGCCCTCCTCACTTTTTTAATCAGAATTTGTCAGTTTTTCAAGAAATGCACAACTTATTAAAACTACCAAGGTTATTTTGCATTTAAATTACCTCTCCTATTCAACAATGCTTATTATGTATATTTTCTAAAAGCTCTGACTCTGAATGGCCTTTCCTTAAGAAAACAATCAAAATCTGGTAAAACTGAAGAATTTGAGCATTCTGCAGCTGCAAGTACAATTTATTTTAAAGGGCGATGGAGCCAAAAGCTCCCCCAAGTGAAACCGAGACATCAGCATAGCTGATGCCGAGCAAAATCATTCTTTATATTGTTTTCACTATTTTTTATCGTTAGAAGTTTGTTGCAGGATGTGATTTGCCCAGACTTCACAGTGAATTGTTTTGCAGCTTTTTAAATTTCCAAATAAACATCTGGGTATGGTTATTAATCCTGGAAAAAATTTTCCACCCTGTATAGCCCTGTATGCACCTTATTTGGGCCTGTATGTTTATTAAAAATGTCCTTCCAACAGTGGGATCTTCAAATCTGTGAATATTCTCTAGATTGTGTAATATTCTTTTGTTTAGCACACAGTGTATTGTTCTGATCATGATACACAAAATCCTATTAGTTTTCTGCAATAAAACTAACTGCATTTCTGGAAAATAAGTTGGACATTAGATAAAATTAACTAGCTTTAACCCCCTCACCACCACCCCCTTTCCACCCTGTACTGTTATTTGGGTCAAAACTTTTATTCAATTTTGATAAATGCTCCACCCCATATTTTCATTCCGACCCTTTATTTTTAGTTGGAACACAAGAGGATGTTACTAACGGCGTGGAGTTTATTGTGGTTCAGGGTTAAACTAATATGAGAGTTAACCCTTTACCTGGTTCAGTAGGTAGAGGGGCAGGCCGAGGTCCTCGCTTCGAATCCCACCTGCAGCAACTGCGATGTGTCCTTGGGCAAAACATTTACCCCTGTTGCCTATGTGGGGGCACAGTGGTGTTGTGTACTAAACTGTACTGCACATAGATGGTGCATTTGTCTTCAACCAATGCTAACCCAGCTTGTGTGGAGTTAGTATGTTGGGGAGTCTGACAGCTGCTCACCATTGCGCAGTGGTTCTCTGGGTACTCCAGTTTCCTCCACCTGTAAAACTATACAACACGAGGTGACCCTGGCTATCGAAAGTGTCATTAACCCCCCCCCCCCCCCCCCCCACTCCCCCCAAAAAATTAAATAACCCTTTACCCATTATACCCAATGTAACAGACAATAACCAGCTGGCACTATTCAGACAAATCACCATTCAATTTTCATTATTTTTTCCTTTTTTTGTCCCAAAACATAGCTTATGACCCCCTCATTGGAACAAGCTCAATGAACTTGTTTCAATAAGAGCTCATAAGCTATGTTTTTGACGTAAAAAATTAGTTATTCAAGAATTTTGTTTGCAAGTTTTGTCTGCTTTTTGTGTTAGGTAAAGGGTTAACTTCTCTCATCCCACCAGTTGGAATTATTCTCTTATTAAGGAGTAATGATGGCATGCGACAACATAACAAGATTGCTTCCTTAATAATGTTAGATTTTGATGCCTGAGGGCCCATGTATAAAATTGTCATTTTGAAAACTGCAGGAGAGCCATTATGGTTCGCCTCAAATCACCTCAGGAGGGCCATTTTGGGTTCACCTAAAATGACCCCAGGAGGGTCATTTATGATTTGCGGGGGCCATTTTGTTTCAGCCTGATGGGTAGACAACTAATATCATTTGAAGGTACATGGTTTGTGTAATTATGATGTACATCATCACATAATGTATAGATGCAGGCTCGAATATTTGGATGCAAGATACCAGGTTACCCATGACACTCACCAACAGTGAGTGTTATCTTGCATCCAAATAACCAATCCCGTATCTAATTTATCGGCATCTGGCAGTGAGCACTGGCTTTTACAGTCATGATCATGATGATCATTGGGACAGGATTTGATTTTGGCATGGCTGGAACTAATTAAATTATTTTCAACGAGTTGTGGGTTGTTGGAGGGGGTATACTGGAATCATCTTGTCTGTCCATCCATCTGTGCATCCCTATGTCCATAGACATACTTTTGTCCAGATATTTCCTCAGATGTTTTATGGACCATTGTCCTCTAAACCTTGTATGAATGTTCACCACTATGGGAACCAGTACACCTGCGATTATAGTTCCGGTTAGATTATTTTTGCCAGAGTTATGGCCCTTTTTGACTTTTCTTAGCATGCTAGAATTTTGTTCGGAATTTTTTTCAGATATTTATGGGTCAATTCCTTTGCCAGCGTTATGCCTGTTTCATCTTAGAATAATCATGGCTGCAGGGGGTTTGGACAGGCCCATCTGGGTCTGTCACACCCCTAGTTAATCTTGTCCCCAGATTACGAGAAACAACATCTTAATCTGGATTATAGAACACAAAATGTTAAGTCCTGACAAGCAGCAACTCAAATATGAAAAAGAACCTTTTCATCCTGCTGGTAAAATTCACAAAAATTACTTGGAGATAAAAAAATGCTGCTTTTACAAACTATACTACCACCTTCTTTCACTGATTTCTGACAGGGTCAGACAAGGTGACAATATTGAGTAATAAATTTTGTCGTGTGAGACACATAATGCTCTATCTTCTACTGGAACCTTATGGTTCTCATGCGATGCATTGTTGCCTTTAAATGCAACACAATAATAGGAGAAACAAGTATAAATTAAGACATGTTAATGGGAGCACCGTAGCTCAGTGGTAGACTGTTGGACTTCTATGCTAGAGGACTCAAGTTCGATCCCCATCCAGGACGACCCACATTGTGTCCTTGGGCAAGGCACTTTATCCCAGTTGCCTACATGGGGGCATGATGATGCTGTGTACTAAGGTGTACTTCACGTCGATGGCGCACATGTCTTCAACCGCTGTAACCCAGCTTGAGTGGAGCTTGAACCGAGTTAGAATGTTGAGGAGCTGATAGTTGCTCGTTGATGCTCGGTGGTTCCCTCCGTGTACTCCGACTTCCTCCACCCATAAAACTGTTGTGGTCACAATTAGCCATTGTGCATATTGCATAAGTATGTGACCTTAAACACCAATAAATAAATAAATAAGACATGTTAATATTTTCCACAGACAAAAAGCCCAAAACATTTTTTCTCAAAGAGGATACTCACAATTTTGGCACTGTCAAATATACTCCAATCTGATGAATATAACTTAATGAAAGTTGTGTTATTTACAGCTGAGCTTAAACACAGATTTATTTATTTATTGGTGTTCAACTCCTGCTGCTCTTGGATATTCCTGCCCAAGACAAGAAATCTCTTGCCACTAAAATAGGTATAATTTGGGCACCTTTAACCAAATTTCTCCTCTGTAAATTGATTGAACTTTTTGACCAATGATTTCTTGAGTTAAATTTGCATGAATATTTTATCAAGTCTGGGCATGGCTGCTTCAAGCAGCCATGACAAGATTTGATAAAAATTTTTTTTGAAAATGCTCGGCAGGTTAAGGGTTAACAACACTTCATTTTTTCCATTTCATTTTCATTTCCATAAAAAAAAGAAGAAAAAAAATATTGCCACCAGCAACAACCCTCAAACTTGGGTGCATTTGTGCATTAACATTTTCCTTTGGTATGCCTCAGAGGGTGCATTTATTATTGGGTTGTTTTGAAACTTTCTATGCTTATTCAGGGTGACCTAGATAGAAGCTAGCGATTTTCCTTTCATTTCCATCAAAAACTGTTGCTGTAAGCAATGACTTTTGAATTTATTGCATTTGTTCATCAACATTCTTCTTTGACATGGCCTACAGGGTGCATTTATCATAGGATTGTTTTAGAACTTGGTGTACTCATTTGGCAAGACCTCTAGATTAGAGCTACCGATTAGCATTCATTTCTGTGAAAACAGTGGCCATTTACAATGACCTTTTTAAACTTACTGCATTTGTGTATCAACATTTTTCTTTTAGCCAGCCTTATAGTTTACATTAAAAAATGCATGGATTGCTCTGATGTGCACACACAATTCTGTTATGTTGAAGTTTCACGAAATAACATTGGAACCAATGATCGTCAATTTTGCCATTTCACATATAACTTACCAAGTTCAAGTTTGTCAAGTTGTGCTACAGTGTCATAATGACGAGTCTTACAGGTGTGCAAAAAACTCGACCCTTCATCAGCGATGCAAAATCTTTGTTACTTTGTAATTTCATATATTTATTCATTTTATATGAGTACTGCATTTAAAGGTCTCACACAAAATCATGAAAGGAAGATTAGAAATGGTCAATATACCGAAAAACCATATACTGAAACTGCCTGAATTTTCAAGTTTTCCTGCATTCATTATTTATAAGGCTCTGTTGAAACTTGATAGCAGTCAAAGGAGTCATTTTCAAGAAAGAAATGGTGGATTTTCATTTCAATTTTGTTAACCTCAGGGGCCTGGGCAATTGTCCCAAATTCTAACTAGACAACAGCCTGTACATATCCAGCTACTTAACAGTGATTTCTAGCCAAGTCTTGGCTGCCTCAACAGGCAGCCAAGACTAGTCTAGAAATCACTACCCAGGTACTTTGTCTATTGTCAGCAGGACCTCTTGAAGATGGCTCCATATGCCTCAAATAGGCCTTTAAAGGTTAAGGTGTGTTTTGGAACAAGTCACAAAATTACTGTAGATATTGTATTAGAATGCCAATGTTGAGCTTATTGGCAGTGGCTAATGTGGCCCTGTGGTAGAATGATACAAGAAGAACTTATTCTGTATTTTCCTGATGTGAATTCCCCTTTGGTACTAATCAGCAAATCTCAGTCAAGTCAGATACTGAATACCGAACCGATACCGAGGTATTTCTTCTTAAAAAAAACGAAACCGATTCTGAACTTCAAATTCCAATACCGCCCATCTCTTAGGAAGATTGAACTTGTAGTTTGATGTTTCAGTCACCAGTGAGTCAGCGACATAAACCTAGACAAGGAAATCTTTCTTTGTACTAACACAAAGATGTCAGTTTGAGACTGGTGGCAAATCCATATCAATAGGATTAAGACATCAAGTAGTGACTTATTCAAATGAAACTTAAATTATGGGTATACCCTGTTTGTACTACATGTACATTTAGTTACTGTTGTTTCTTTGTTTTTATACCATACTCACCTATGTTACTACCCGTGAAAAGACTGTATGTTAAATTTTATATTTTAAACCCTCTACCAGTGTAAAGTTTCTACTGCGGTTAAAACGTTTTCAGTGGGAATTCCATCACAAAAATTTACACCCATAGTTGGAACTACATCCAACTTGACCTTTGACAGGACCCAATTTGCCATTTTCGATACATTCACACTTTGCGACGATTCATTCAAACTTTCCCTGCAGGAACTCCGGGAAAGGATGCAGTTCCTGTTCACTGCGGTAAACAGGCTCTGTTTTACTGGTAAAATAGGACCCAGTCACCAATGCTTGGGAGGTGCAAACCCTCTCTAAAATGGGCAACATAGCTTATTAACCCTTTACCCAACGAAGACGATTTCAAAATTTATTATTTTAAATATCATTTTTTAATTTTTTTCAAAACATTTCAACAAAACCATATTATGTGACCCCTCTTTGGAACGAGCTCAACGAGCTCGTTCCATAGAGGGGTCACATGATATGGTTTTGTTGAAATTTTTCGAAAAATAATATTTTTTTCAGCTGCTGAATTTGCATATTACGTGGGCGGATGCAGGCGATTCGTTGGGAAAAGGGTTAACGCTCACCTCTGGTCTTGAGTTGATACTCATGTTGTGGTCATTATTAGCCATTGTGCAAAAATATGTGACCTTAAACACCAATAAATAAATAATAAATTCATTCAAACTTAGTTTTGCTGTACTATCTAATACATGCAATGACTTATTTTGTTTAAAATACCTGCCATAAAATATTTAAAATTAAATTTAAGAATTGTTAATAATAATTAGACTGTAAAAGCAAGGTAAATTCAATCAACTTTGATAATGTGTCTTGCTGGCAATCAAGCATTCACATGCAGCAAGAGATACTGCCCACCAGCACTAGTGTTGGGAGGTTAACCAAAAATGCGGGTCGGTTGCGGTTGTGAAATGACTCCCTACAACCGCATCGGCGATTGACAACCGTATTTTTCAGTGTTTGAATTATCCGCCATTTTGCTAAGTACAGTAATGGCGAAAGCAAAAAAAAAAAAGTCTCCCGTCTGGGAATATTTTGTAAGGGAAAGTACAAAAGACATTTTGGCCTCAAATGGCTTCTGTAAATTGAAGAACTGGATGGAACTGAGTGTACTGTACCCAGAGATTCCATTAGGCAACTTGTTTGCATCCAAGATTCAATTTTATCGAACCCATTCCCTATGGTACCGTACAGTGAATGCCAGTAAACTTGTTTTTTTTTCTTACTTACTTATTTATGAGTAATTTCAAACTCAACATTTTCCAATCTCTGGGCACAACAATACATAATTAATATCACTATCTTGAAAAATGCGACCATAAATCTGAAAAAAATAACCTTAATTGAAATTAGTGCAAATACATGGCAATTTGGGGTTCGGAAATGCGTGAGTCATTTCATTTGTATTTAAATCCACGTGTGTTTTGCATTTTTTGAATATTCTCCATTGATGTGCAAACATTCCAAACAGCTGATTCGGGGTTTCCAAACTTTCCCACCTGGCTTGGCATGTACTTTGCGTAATTGCAGACTCTGGATTGCATGTTTAACACCCCAATAATACCAAACCAACTGATGTATCTTTCTCCTTTTTGCAGTTCATTGTTGCCTGGGTATATTCACTGATCATGACCCCCCCCCCCCCCCCCCCCCCCCCCCCCCCCCCATACTTGCTCATGTTATGTCTTAAAACAATCTGTTTTTCATTTTTTTTTAGTTCTCATTTTCATGGAGCGACAGTCGTAACAGGAATGCCTGATGCAGGGCATTTATTTCTATGCATTTACACCTATACGTATCCCTTTCTATAACCGGCTATTAGGAGAGGGTAAGGATGGGGAGTGGTCCTGGAACATAATTCTAAGCTTATGTGCCCTAAATTTTGAAAAGGGATATTCCTGCTCCAAAAAAAAAACTTTGGACATGAGATTATAGGATTTTTCACAGTGTTGCTTCATAAATTGATATTTCTATATAAACTACTGCAACCGCAACCACGGTTTTTCTGTCCCCCCCAAAAACAAAACTGCAACCGCATGTCAGATTCCACAACCGCCCAACACTAAACGGCACAGATGTAAACAAAACAAACCCATGTGTTTGCGATAGAAAGTATAATTTTTTCTTCATTTTAGCTCTCTGCATACTGATGTCAAAATTGCAAAGTTTTCAGCAGCAAATATTTCCCATAATGCAGTTTGATATTTAACCAAATATACCTTGTTTGACAGAGCCCAGTGAGCTCTATCAAACAAGATTTAATTGGTTAAATTCATAGTTAACCTTTTACCTAAAGTAACGGCCAAAACCGGCCAGCGCTGTTCTAAAAAATCACCAATTAATTTTCATTATTTTTTTCATTTTTTGTCTCAAAAACATAGGTTATGACCCCTCGTTGGAACGAGCTCGTTGAGCTCGTTCCAACGAGGGGTCATAACCTATGCTTTTGAGACAAAAAATGAAAAAAATTAGTTATTCAAGAATTATTTTTGCAAGTGTCGTCTGCTTTTCAGGTTAGGTAAAGGGTTAAACAAGAGAAAAACAGAGTGATTGGAGAAAAGTCTGTTGCACGACCAGTGTGCTTGGGGTTAAGTTACAAAGTCGATTATTTATGAAAGTGCGTAGTATAAATAAAACAAATAGGTACTAGGGCCAGAAATCAGATTTAAATCCCTCGTAGAATAAGGGTTTTAACTACTCATCAGAGCCTCGAGGTTAAAACCCTTATCCTGCTCGTGGTTTAAATCTGATTACCAGCCCTACCTATTCTATTTATTCTAATAACACACAAAATCGCTTGTACAATGTATTTTGCCTAATAATGCTAGCCACTAAAAGTCAAACTGCTCGGAAAACACTGACTTTCTACCCAGATATTTTGATCCACATTGCATTTTCATTGGTGTATGGAAGGCGTGATTAGGCCATGGTTAGTTAATTTTTAGTTTAGACTTATTCCAGGTTATTAGAACAAAATGTGGAATGATGTTATCATTAATTACTAATTATATCCTCGTGGGGAAATGGCATAATGTATCCCTTACTACAAGATGCATATTTTATCATTTTGCACTTACACACTGCTTCCTTGCATGTGTAGATTGTCTCAGATAGTAGAACTTTCAATGGTCATGGTTATATAAAGAACAGCCTATAACAAAATGTAACGTAAGTCTACATTTTACCCTTAATAACACCAGACTATTGCCTCATCACTGCCAGCTTGCTATAGCAATCCGGCAAAAATGAGGCAATAATATGGCATTTCAATGGATGCGGAAGAAACATGTACTAGTAATGGTGTATTCTCCTAGCCCTCTAAAGGAGGCAACCCATTTGTGGAGCCAATAATAAAATGCATTGTTATTTTGGGCAAAAAATAAAAATGAGGCGAATGATGCTAAACTGAACATTAATTAACCATGGCCTTAAAATACACTTCATGACAGAAGTTGTCAGTATTGGAGGAGTTTGGACTAAGATTTATTTGCTTTTTATGATTGACACTCAACAGTCACCTCTTGACATTGAATAAATCATATGACGTCAGTTAAGGTCATTGTCAAATAACTGAAAACTCACTCTTCACTGAATAATTATTGGTTAACCCTTTACCTAACGCAGACGATATCAAAATTTATTAATTTAAATATCGTTTTTTATTTTTTCTCGAAAAATTTCAACAAAATCATATCATGTGACCCCTCATTGGAACGAGCTCAATGAGCTCGTTCCAAAGAGGGGTCACATGATATGGTTTTGTTGACATTTTTCAAAAAATAATATTTTTTCTGCTGCTGAATCTGCATATTACGTGGTCGGATGCGGGCGATTCGTTGGGTAAAGGGTTAATGCATTTGTAACAAGTAGATTGGACTATTGTAACTCTCTGCTATTTGGCTGCAAACAGTCAAACATTGAGAAGCTGCAACTTGTTCATAACTATGCATCGAGAATTATCACCAGGCAACGGAAATCATGTCACATCACTCCCCTCCTCTCTCATCTACACTGATTGCCAGTTGAAGAGAGGATC
This sequence comes from Pictodentalium vernedei, assembly GCA_031216915.1. NCBI lineage: Eukaryota > Metazoa > Mollusca > Scaphopoda > Dentaliida > Dentaliidae > Pictodentalium > Pictodentalium vernedei. Next base: position 43,165,718 of record CM062291.1, on the reverse strand, counting down.
GAGTATAAGATGCGCCTACTGACATTCAAAGCCCTTAGTGGTCTGGCTCCTGATTATCTGGGCCATTTGGTGCAACGATATGTACCATCTCAACTCCTCCGTTCAACAGCTTTGAACTCCCTGATATCAAAATCAGGCGTCCTTGTAACGGCAGGCGATCAAGCGTTTTCCGTGGCTAGCCCCACTGTTTGGAATAGGCTGCCCGATCACTTAAAGGCATCTCAGATGTTAGAAAGTTTAAAAAAGGCACTGAAAACCCACTTTTTCGCCCGCGCTTTCGGTGTTCATTGACTTTGTATCAACTTTATAATAAATGTACAATGCAGCAGCAGAGCATTGTGAAGCCTGAGTGCACAATTTTGTTGATTCAAGGCTCTAAACAGTATTTATTTTTATTATTATGCTACATGTTTTTTTTTAATAAATATATTAATGTATAATTCTATCAATATTATTATTATACCCCACACAACGAAGTTGCAGGGGTATAATGCTTTTGACTGGTCCGTCCGTCAGTCCGTCAGTCCATCAGTCAGTCCTACTTGTTTTCCAGACTTTTTTTCTACATGCTTCCAGATATTGAGCTGATTTTTGGTATGTGAGTCTAACATTGTGGCCTACAGATCAAGTTTGCATTTTTTTCCGCTTCACTGATTTTTACCAAAATTACGGCCCTTGGACTCTGAAAAATTCATCAAAATTACAGTTTTCCGGACCTTTTTTCTACACGCTTCCAGATATTGAGCTGTTTTTGGGTTTGTTAGTCTAACATGGTGGCCTACAGATCAAGTTTGCATTTTGTTCCGCTCCACTGATTTTTACCGAAATTATGGCCCTTGAACTTTGAAAAGTTCATCAAAATTACAGTTTTCCAGACTTTTTTCCTACACGCTTCCAGATATTGAGCTGATTTTTGATATGTTAGTCTAACATGGTGGCCTACAGAACAAGTTGGGGTTTTGTTGTGCTCCACTGATTTTTACCAAAATTACGGCCCCCATAGACTTTGAAAAGTTCATCAAAATTACAGTTTTCCGGGCTTTTTCTCTGCTTGAATTCTTTCAATACCGTTGAAACTACAGGACACTGTTTTCTGCAGTATTCCTAGAATCTATGTTTATTTTTAAAAAATGATTAGAGCTTGAAATATCGGGGCGCGTGGGGTATGTGAGCGTGCTCACTAAGGTTCTATATTTGCTACAGACCTATTCTGCATTATTTTAATGAATATTTTATAAAATAAACAGGAAACATAATCCCAGATCACTGAGTATACCCAAGTGTTATTTGAACAGAATTTGAAAGCAGCAAAATCAGGATATTTTGAGAAATGATAATTAGAGCTGTAGGTTAACCGAAACTGAACTGAGGTTTTTAGTTTTTTAAAAAAAACGAAGCCGAAACCGTCGACATCCCGTAATCTAAGGTTTTTCGTTTTTTTAAAAATATTCTCTTGCTGCAGAAATTCACAGAATGTAGCCATCCCAGAGTAATGAGAGTACCCAGACACTGCCAATGGCAGTGTCTGGGTACTCTCACTACTCTGGGAAGGCTACATTCTGTGAATTTCCGACATTTCAGTTTAGTTGTGTTTGCAGCTTTCCTCAAGTTGCGTGTAGGTGTCAGACCTCGAAAAATGGCCAAGCACAATAAAAGTTCTGTATATTTAGGTAATTATTATATTGGCCTTCCTGATTCTTCATGTATTATAGCTTATTTCGGGCATTCATTGAGTTTCACTCAATTTCACTACCATTCAGTTATGACTCCGGACATAAGAATGAGTTTTATTGAATTTTACTTGGCCTCATGAAGAAACCAAAAACTGAACCGAACCGAGATTTTACTCCACCTGAAAAACCAATACCGAATCCGAACAAGAAATTTAAAAACCTACAGCTCTAATGATAATTATAGAAATGGTAGAATAGAATGACTGGTTGAAAATCAGTACTTCCCCAATATCGACTTCGCCATTGATAATTTGGTACATAACTGTTACTTATGATAGATAATTTCAAATAATTCCTGTATTGTGATATGATATTGTTTTATGAACTGGTATACTGTGCAGCCATGCAGGCCACACCTTAGGCACACCATACATACCACATACCTAAGGCACACCTCAGACTTCATTTACATATTTTGACCCACACCTTGGACAAGCATCAGTCACATCTAGTGGCAGACCACACTGACTTGTTTGCGAGCATTTGAACCCACACATCACTGGAAGTGTTACGTTGCAGCTCTTGTGTAGGCACACACCCCAAACATACCTCGTCAACACCGTTAGGCCTCCCAAAACTAGAAGGGAGAGCTGCAGATGGTTATAGTCAAATTATGTTGCACTGGCTTCTGGTCAAGTCAGCGTGCATCCCAAAACTGAATTGAAACAGAGGTGGACTGGCCATATGGTCCACCAGGAAAATTCTTGATGGTCCCCCTATTGGGGGTGCCCCTGGGAGCCCAAAATTGATGTAGCCCAACACGTGTTGGTGCATGAAATTTTGTGAAAAAGACCAACAAGCGAAATGATTTGACTGCATAGACTGCCGGCATTGCCATTGGCAGTCCACATAGAGACATTTTGATATACCATCACTCAGATGCAATATTTTTATTTATTTATTTATTTATTTATTTATTTATTTATTTATTTATTTATTTATTTATTTATTTATTAGGGTTTAACGACACACTAACAGCCGGGGTCATATTGTGTCAGTGACAGTTTTTACGGGTGGAGGAAGCCGGAGTACCCGGAGAGAACCACCGAGCAACAACGAGCAACTGCCAGCTCCCCAACATCGTAACTCCGCAATGCAGCACAAGCAGGGTTAGATTGGTTGAAGACATGTGCACCATCGACGTGCAATACGCCTTAGTACATGGTGTCACCGTCCCCCCCACCAGCCCCACCCCCCCCCCCCCCCCCCCACCCCCCATGTGGATAATCGGGGTGAAGTGCCTTGCCCAAGGACACAACGCGGGAGTCTTTCTCCCATTGGGACGAACTATGGTCGACTCGATGTGTCCAAGCCCCCACTCCTGCAGTGTAACAATTTTTCCGAATGAGTGACTCAGATGATATAAATATGCCATTGAAATATCCTCAATTGATAGCTCAGATGCAGGGAAGCAGCATTCTTTCAGTTCGAAAAATCAATATTTTATCTGGTTTCTCGGCTGCCCCCTTGGTGCATATCCTGATTACTGTTCTTGGCCCAGTCCGACCCTGACTTGAAATTACTTCTAAGCCACTGGAGTCTACTAGAAAGTTGGCAAAATGGCATTTAAGTGTTAACCCTTCGTGGTGAAGTGCTGGAAGCCCATATTAGGGCTTTACTCTAAAGTGCAGGTACCACAACTCAAAGGGTTGATATTCAGTGGATATGCTTCATATTAACTTCGAAATGAAATTACTTAGCCTGTATGGACTTGCATGTTACAATTTATGAGAGAGTGCCTATATGCCTCAGCCCTGGTAATTCACCCTCAGCAATCAGCAGTGCCAAGGAAAATGCTGTGGAAACGAAAAATATGCACAGCAAAAATATTGCCGGGGATGGCTTCTTCATAAAACCTTGTGGTAGCAGAAATTGTACAATTTCCAGGTTACACAAGGAATCAAACCATGTGGGTTGCAATATGCTGCATTGCTAATCTTAAAATTCACAGTACAGTACAAGTTGTAGCATAACCACTAGAAACTATGTGTTCAGCTTCTATGATGATAACACCAGAATCTGACATCAGTTTCTGGAAAGCTCTCACAGAGCTTTCCAGAAACTGATCTCAGATTCTGGTGTTATGAACAAAGAAGCAGTGAGATACGTGGTTTGTGGTTATGCTGCATCTTATTTTCACTCATACTATAAATATGGAGCAAGTCGCCAGCTTACTTCCAAGGTTTTTGCTCAGCATACACATGGTTCATGATGTATCTCGAACTACTTTCACATGTTAAAGTTACTTGAAAGTTTTCATTTCATCACATACTACATATACATGGCAATTGAGACTATGCCCTGCCCCCTGATGATTTTTTCACAGGTTTAGCAAACAGGTTTCACAGCAATTGCCATAGAAGCACCAGTTTTCCACAGCAATTTTTTTGCTGAGGAAATAAGGATGAATTACCAGGACTGATGCCTATAGGCACTCTCCCATAGATTGTAACATTCAGGCAAAAACATGTGAACAAATTTTGGTGTCCAAAAATAATTTGGCACTCTACCAGTTGAGTTCTCAGATTAATTTTACATTAAAAACTACCGTATGCAAGCCAGAAAATAAGCAGACTGTCATCTGCAAAATGGGGTCCCCAGAGGGTGAATTTAGGTATGCTATCCTGCACTAAATTTACCCTCTGTGAACCTCAGTCTGAATCAGGATCTTAAAACTAAACAGAAAGAGGTACTCAGAGGATAAATTGGCCCACTGTATGGGATAGCATCATGAAATTCACCCTCTGGGGACCTCATTCTGCCAATGTCAGACTGCTTATTTTCAGGCCTGGCCGTATGTATATTTACATAGCTGCAGATGACTTAACAGTGCTTCATTGTGAAGATAAATGCATCCCACCAGTAAATTCTCAAGGAAGAATCCATTTGGAACTACTTTTTCAGAGCCATATAAATGTACATGTAGCAGTTTGTGGCTGTATGGAGACTTCAGGGTTAATAGAGATTAATTCTATTTTCATTAGATTTATTGTGCGAACACAGATTTTAGAATCCCTAAGTTTATCAAAGATTTTCTAGATGGACATTTACCTCTCAGATCAGATGGGCCATAGAGGATGAGCATAATTACTTACACAACTGCAGTGATGTCCACACCTGCATTTACCAGGCATTAAAAATCATCAGCAGCAAAATTTTAATGAGGAACCAGGTTGTACCCAGTGCTTCATTAATTAAATTTTTGATGATTATTCCTATAATTAGTGTTTGAAATCTGATATTATTACATCCGTGGATAAATACTCATCTGTGGAAAAGTGACCAGCCCATGGCGGCTGTACTATACCTCAAAACGACAGGCCTGCACCATGTGACCAGGAGCATGTAGAGCTAAATTATTTTAATCAAGGGCACAGTGCAAGTAATATGGGTCTGATTCAAACTCTCATCCTGATCAAAAGTCCAATGTGTTCCATGAGCCACTGGACTCTCATGAACCCTACCTCATTCATAACTCACTCTCTCACAAACCACTGCATCTTCATTAGTCACTGCTCTCTCATAAACTACTGCATCAGTTATTACAAACACATCAGCTCTGGCATCCAGGGGAGATGAGAGATTCTCTTCCTTCATGAGGCACTCTGTCCCAAGGAGATTCATTGAACCGCAGTCTCTGTGCCCCTTGGGTCACCACTACTTAGTCATTTTGGGTTGTTTCCAGGCATGTATTTTCATGGTTTAACAGCATTTCATACTCAGTTGGATGACCAAGATTAAAGAAAATAATTAGAGGAAAAAATTTGTTTGCTTGTGGAAAAAACTTATATTTTGGGAGCTTAGGACCATCCACCACAGTTGCTTATGCTTCTAGAATTGCCTACCCCCACCCACCAGTGAAAGCCTGGAAATAAGCAATTTGTCATTTGCAAAAGGAGGTCCCCAGAGGGGGAATTTCCTAATTCTATCCCATACAGATGGCTAGAATCCCCCAGTTTATCCTCCAGGTACCTCTTTCTGTTTACATGTAGGTCTTGATTTAGAGTAAGGTTCACAGAAGGTAAATGATTTACCGTAAATCTGGTAATGCTACCCTGCTGTGGGCCTCATTCTGCAGATGACAGTCTGCTTATAGGGTGCCTGTGGGGCCTTGGATTCAAGGAATGACCTTGAATTCAACAACGTGTGATTCAAGTGCTTGAAATCCAGGAAATGGTCAGGGGAGCCTTGAAAATCCTTAAATGTTTGGGAAATAAGAACATGCCGAGGATATGGGTAATTTACATCCTCCATCGTTGGGTACATTAGTGATCATATATCATCATTCATGGTAGTAAGGCCTTGAAAATCCTTGAATTTGGTTGCTGTAAGGCCTTGAAAAGTGCTATAAAATGTCGAGAAACGGCCTGGAATTTGATCAGTCCTTGTCTGCAGGAAACCTCGCAAATTTCCAGGCTTGCACCCGGGTCCCCGAGTTACCAAGTTATTCTTGATTTCTAGATTTTTGACAACTGTGATCTACTAAGTAAAGAGCGAAGAGGTCATCACAGAAAAAGACTGTATTGTTAATTCACCACATTTCAATTTCTGATTTCAGATGTCGGCCCTGTGACAGTGACGACAGATCCCGATGAATTCCAGTTTGAGTTGAAAGAACTGTATGTACAGGGAGGAGGTGATTGCCCTGAGATGAGTGTTAGTGCTATTCAGACGGCTTTGGAGAGATCATTACCCAATTCTTTCATTTATGTGTTTACAGACGCCAGGGCTAAGGATTATTATTTAACGGAAACTGTACTTAGTCTCATCCAAAAGAAACAGAGTCAGGTTAGATGATTAATTTATCACATATTGTAATCTTTTGTTAGTTTGTTTTTAGGGGTTTCTTTTCAATTTCTGTCTCCACCTGAAAGTATTTGACTAACTGGGAGTGTGGTGGCTCAGTGGCAAGCCAGGAAATAAGCAGACTGACATCTGCAAAATGAGGTCCCCAGTGGGTGAATTTAGTGATGCTACCCTGCACAGCTGGGTAGCATCACTAAATTTACCCGCTGTGATTCTCAATCTGAATCAGGGTCCCAAAACGAAACAGAAAGAGGTACCCAGAGGATAAATGGACCACTGTATGGGATATCATCATCAAATTCACCCTCTGGGGACCTCATTCTGCAAATGTCAGACGGCTTAGAGAACCACCGAGCAAGCAACTGTCACACTCTCCAGCGTACTAACTCCACACAAGTAGTGTTAGCAATGGTCGAAAACAAGTTCACCAACGACATGCAGTACGCCTCAGTACACAGCGCCACAATTCCCCCCAGTGGGCAGTTGAGATTAAGTGCCTTGCCAGGACACAATGCAGTTACCTCGCTGGAGAGTGTGACAGTTGCTTGCTCGGTGGTTCTCTAGCTTCCTCCACCCGTAAAAACACGAGATGACCCTGGCTGTCGAAAGTGTCATTAAACCCCAGTAAATAAATAAATTTGACTAATGCTGCGGCTGGCTTATGTTTTGGATATACTGAAAGTATTTGACTAACTATGCGACTGGCTTATGTTTTAGACATAACAAGCCCAAATATTTTTCCAATCATCACAGCACTTGTCCCCTGCAGCATGACTTGTGATCGTAACAATCTACTCTTAACCCTTTGCCCAAAGCATAGGATATCAAAATTTATGATTTTAATTATTGTTTGTTCAAATTTTTCAACAAGCTGTATCATGTGACCCCTCATTGAAACGCGCTCAACAAGCTCGTTTCAGTGAAGGGTTACATTATATGGTTTTCTTTTTTCACCTGCTTAATTTGCAAAATAAAAAAAATAACTTGTGGCCAATTCATTGGGTAAAAAATTCATCTGCTAAATATTTCTCAATTTTTTTTGTTATCAAACCCAAGTCATGGCTGCCCTTAAGCAGAGAGTTACTCTTATTTACAGGAGTATATTATATGAAAAAGTGCCAGGATTTTTCCTGCACAAAGTATAAGAGTATTTTTGTACTGCAGAAAGTAAAGAGTTGCATTTCCACATTTCCCGTTGGATCCTCAGCTTACTTTTTTGTGAAGAAAACATTTTATGTGTTATTTGCATGGCCATCAGAAGTTTGTTTTATTTCCTTATTTGTTGCTGAATCAGGCCTTTCTTTGATGCAGCTATGGCGTGATTTAATAACAATTCAAGAACAGTTCAATTTGAATTCCATCAGAGAAACAGCTGAAAGATTGTAAAACAACTATAATAAAATCAAAAATCTTTCTTGTTCAGACCAAATGGGATGAGTGTTTTTAGCGTGAATATCCATTGTATTTCACGGTGGTGCCTGTTCAACTTTCAACCTTCTCTTCAACTTTCATCGCATCACCCTACCCCTGTTCTATAGTTTTTTCTATCATTGTTGTACAGCAAATTGGCCCTCCAGTTTGTATCCTTTTTCCATTTCTTCCTAAACCTGTAATTTCAAAATAAATATGCTTAAGTGATATTTAATCCACATAGCCAAAATCCTCACCCACCTTCAATACAATGAATGTGGCCGCCAATAATACAAAATTAATGTGGCCACCAAAAATAAATAATCCTAAATTACAACCACGATCTATTGTGGCCACCAAAATACACTAAACCAATATGGCTGCTAACCAAATTCAATAATCACCTATTGTGGCAACCAAAATTTGTGGCCCCCAGTTTCGAAGAAAAACTATAAAAGGAGAGCCAAACAGCTGTCCATCGCCTCTGACAGAGTTCAAAGTCGAACGAAACTGGCTTGGCAACACCAGAACCGTATACAGGATACCTAAAGTATCAGGCCACCTTGGACTCATAGAGTCGCTGTTATTCATTTTATTCATTTGTTACCCTGACTTATGGGTTTTCTTCTGACTGAATGGGCTTGGCAACTGATTCCCTATATCCCAAAGGGAAGTTAGGCTGAACCCAGTACAGACATGGCTTTTGTTGTAAATGGTGTTGGATTTTTTCCAAATTAAGGAGGCTGAAGTGTTATTTACTATCTGTTCTTAACTCATAGAAAAACTGAACCAAAATGTTTTTGTGTTTTTAAACAGAACCAACCGAAACTCAATCTCAAAAATCAAAAACCTCACTGGGAGATAATAACTGTGTTGTACAAAAGCCTGGAAATAAGCAATCTCTCATTTGTAGAATAAGATCCCCAGAGAGTGAATGTACTGATGCTATCCCACACAGTTGGGCCAATTTATCCTCTAGGTACATCTTTCTGTTTAGGCCTAAGAACTGTATTGAGATTGACGTTCACAGAGGATAAATTTAATGATGCTACCCTGTAGTACAGGGCAGCATCACCAAATTCACTCTCTGGGGACCTCATTCTGCAGATGACAGTCTGCTTATTTCCAGGCTTGGTTGAACATGAAATTGACATCTGATGAGACCAATGTGAATAGATGGACTGACAGATAGTAGTTGTATTGTACCATGATTGTTCTTTGCATTTTAAATAACCTGATTGAATACTGCAATTGAAACATGTGTTAAGAAAACTATGCATGGAATCTGGCCACCAGTCGGTAAGAACAGATCAGATCTGTTCTTACATATTCCCATTGGTGAGGCGAGGATCCATGTGAGCCTATAAACTGATTCCACACAAAACAACAGTGTCACACAAGAAGATAAGACAGTTGGTGGTATTTTTCTTTAACCCTTTACCCAACGAATCGCCCGCATCCACCCATGTAATATGCAGATCCAGCAGTATAAAAAAAAAATTATATTTCGAAAAATTTCAACAAAACCATGTCATGTGACCCCTCTTTGGAACGAGCTTGTTGAGCTCGTTCCAATGAGGGGTCACATGATATGGTTTTATTGAAATTTTTGCGAAAAAAATTAAAAAAAGATATTTAAATTAATAAATTGTGATATCGTCTGCGTTGGGTAAAGAGTTAAAATCTGAGGTCTATTCACTCAATTCAAGTTCAATCATGGTATAAAAATGAAGCACAACTCAAGTAGAGTACAGAGGTCAGGAATCAATGACTCTTGTTGAAATTTCAGCTATATTTAATAATAATGATAATAGGGTGCATGGTGGCTCAGTAGGTAGAGGTGCAGATTGCAAGCCGAGAGGTCCTCTGCTCGAATCCCACCCCGGACAACTGCGTTGTGTCCTTGGGAAAGCCACGTCACCATTGACGTGTAGTACGTAATAAAGGTACTACACGTCGATGGTGCACTTGTATTCAACCAATGCTAACCCTGCTTGTGTGGAGTTAGTATGTTTGGGAGCCTGACAATTGCTTGCCATTGCTCAGTGGTTCTCTCTGGGTACTCCGGCTTCCTCCACCCCTAAAACTGTCAGACACGAGGTGACCCTGGCTGTTGAAAGTGTTGTTAAACTCCAATAAATAAATAAATAAATAAATAAATAAATAAATAATAATAAAATTAATTTACTTATATAGCACTTTTACCAGCAAAACAAAAGCGCTCACAATGTAAACTGACACACAAAAATTTTCAGCAGTCAAAAGCTATCTGAATGAGATGGGTTTTTAAACGTTTTTTGAAACTTTCAGTATTGGAAGTTTTCTTTGTGGAGAATGTTTTGATATTTAAAGAACATCTCCAGAGGGTGAAATTCAAGTTTGTTCAAATCGAGTCCCTGAGTTAATATTTGGGCTCCCTATGCCTGAATTTTAACTTAGTGCAACATTTTAACTTAGTGCAACATGAGGGAATTTCTTTAAAAACAATCTTCTCCAGATCCACTTGTCAGAATGCTTTTGGAATACAACATCTCTAGAGATTCCAATTTGTTAAATTCAGGTGCCTGGGTTAATATTTGGGCTCCCTGTGGTAGCTCAAATTTCAAGTTAATGTAGTATGAGGAAATTTATTTAAAAATCTTCTTCAGATACACCAGTCAGAATGCTTTCACATTTGGTATACAGCATCCTGGTGGTGGAAGGCTCAGATTAAAGTTAAGTTCCTAAGGTGATATTTGGACTCCCTAGTTTTGCATTTCTGGAAATCTGGGCATTATTTCTGGATAGCATTCCTGTACTAGAAAAAAAATCCTCTGGCATGGACAATAGAGTTATAAATAATTAAATAATTTCATTCCTCTGTATTGTTGACTAGCTATAGATGATAATTAAATCCTTCTTAAAACAATTATTGTCTGGTGAGAACCCCAGACCCCATGGGGCCTCTTGTTGTTTACTAGGGTTTAATGACACTCTCAGCCAGGATCATATCATGTTGGTGAGTTTTGCGAGTTAAAGCCTGCTGTTTACCCGGGAAGAGTCACCGAGCAGCAGAGAGTAACTGTCAAATTCTCCTAAAATAACCCCACACGAAAAGAGTCAGCATTAGTTGAATGCGAATGGATTAAGTGTCTTGCCCAATGACAACCAGGCCTTTATATTCCCCAAAATTCGCCATGGTAAACGCTGTGCCCAATTTACGAGAAATGTTCCCAAATTAGAAGTGAGTGTTTAATAATTAGGCAAGTATATCTCAAAACTGAAAACACACCTGATAAGTTTCCCATATTAGGCAAGTATTTTTCGAAACTGAAAACACAACTTTAAGTTTTCCGTAAGCATAAACAGTAATATTCCTTTTGTACTTATGTACTAGCACACGCCCAGCCAGTGACCTCCAATCATAATGCGCGAATTAAACCCAACTAAGTTCAAAGTACATGTATCTGTATCTGGGCACAACTTATGTTTTAAGGGGAGGCCAGTCACTGACTCATTTATTCAATGTCATTGGTTTTTCATACTGTACCTCCTCTAGAAACAATTTGCGGCGTACACATGTGCTGTTGTTGTGATCAGCATGTTCGGGAAAATCCAACATAAATACAACATCTGCACATGTGTACAGCATAAACTGTTATCTGAAACATATGAGTGACACAGACTGATTTGAGGGAATAAGTAAATCGAGGTAAGCAAACTACAGTCTTATTAGTGTGTCATAAATACAAACCCATAAAAACAAATGCATGTTGAACTGCAATATGTTATTAATGATTCTGACTTTATTCAACTCAAGTAAAAGCCCAATGCATGAGAAGTCAATTTTGTCACCTATTTTCTCGGTACAGTGGAACTTTGTTAATTGAATAGCCACATTGCCAATGAAAATTATTCAGTTAATTGGAGTATTCAATTAACAGGATTCTGTCTCTTTCCTGTATTCTAGAAATAAACTTAGCATTTATTCTATTATATCTTGTTTGATAGAGCTCCATGAGCTCTGTCAAACAAGATATAATAGATTAAATACCTGTATTGGATGTACTGAGGCCAAATAGGTCTATAAACTAAGGAAAACTGGGGAGAGTCATGGTAATTTTGTGACAGGTTACAAGTTTTTTTTATTCAATTAAGAGGAGTTTACTCTATAACCCATATTCAATTAACAGGTCAAAATTGTATTGGAGGTATGGTAAATGGTTTTGTGTTAGTATATTATATTCAATGAACAGGGTTATTCAGTTAAGAGATATACAATTAAGTGGGCTCCACTGTATTTGGGTTAATGCAACACTCGAACGCTGTTCTGAGAAAGGGGTATCGCGATTCTAAAGTTTCAACATAAAGTTGACTTCATGTTGTTTCTCTCATTATTCTGAGAAGTGAAGACCTGATTAGAGATTTTCAACATTGAATTTGGAAATCGGGATGACAGGTTTTCTGTAATTGTTATGGTTTTGGTCGAACATTTGGTTAACCGCACAGCCCCCGCCCTAGGTGAAAAACACGTTTCTATCGACCCGTGAAGAAGGGGTTGCCTAATTTAGAAAGGGTTGGGCAAAATTATTTTTGCATAACCGTTCAGGGGTTATGCAAAATTTCCAATTTGCTCACCTCTTCATCTTATAGGCAGATCATTAAAATGCATTCTGTGGTGCTAAATTATGTCAAACTCTTGAGCATTACCAAATGCTAAATTATGCTGCTAGAAGCCAGGATTTTACGTCTTTCAGATTGAATTTTGGAAATTTTCTCCCGTAGGGACGAACCATGGTCGGCCCACTGCGAGCGTTGTCCGTAACTATTCATTGTGCCCAAATTAGATCAATATAAAGTCCTGGACACAACACAGATGATGTCGGTTAGGATCAAACCATTGAGCAATGATTCAATTAATAACTTTTGTTGAAAGAATAGTATTAGTTTGAAGACAAAAAGTGTTTTTTTATTTTCAGATCGTATTCGTTTTAACTGGTGATTGCGGGGATCAAACGCATGAAGGTTATCAAGCATTTGAAGAAATAGCTTCTACTAGCTCTGGTCAAGTCTTCCTCCTCAAAAAACATCAAGTGAAAAAGGTAAGTGTAGATAAATGTAGAATTTATTTCTTCTGTTTACAGACCTTGGTAAAAGTTGATATCTTGTGATCATATGTTGCTCAAACAAGCATGCGGTGGTTGGTTTAGGACCCAGGAGTTTTTGTATGTAAAAGATGTGTGAGTTTAGGTCCCTCAAAGTAGATCTGTTTCTCAGGCCATTTTTAGCTTAACTTGACAAGGTCAAGATAAGCTATTGCCATCACATGTGCGGAAGTCTGTGAGTCTGTTCACATTTTCCTTTAGCTCAGGCCAAACCCTGTAGTTACTGTTCAATCATCACAAAATTTCCTATGCAGGCTTGAGGTCATTTCTAGATGAGAATGTCCCCTTTTGGTCACGATCGGTCAACCGTGATGGCTGCCCGAGCCCAAGACCTGAAAACCTTTAGCACAGTCTTCAGGTCGTATTGAAGTTATTTCATGGTAACTTGGTAGGGAGCATGGTGGCTCAGTAGGTAGAGGTGCAGGCTGCAAGCCGAGAGGTCCTCGGTTCGAATCCCACCTGTGGCAACCGCATTGTGTCCTTGGGCAAGACACTTCATCTCCATTGCCTGCGTGGGGGCACGGTGACGTTGTGTACTAAAGCGTACTGCACGTCGATGGTGCACTTGTTTTCAACCAATGCTAACCCTGCTTGTGTGGAGTTAGTATGTTGGGGAGCTGACAGTTGCTCGCGGTTGCTCGGTGGTTCTCTCTGGGTACTCCGGCTTCCTCCACCCATAAAACTGTCACAGTCATGATTACAGTGCTTGCAATAAGTCGAGGCTGATCAGCCCAGGCCTCGAAATCAGCCTTTAAACCAGAATATCGAGGCCTTTTATTCAGCCTCGACAATTTCAATTTGCATTGTATTATGGTCGTTACCTTTACCAGAAAAACCGTAAATCAGCCCTGAGTAGACCACGAACTTCTGAATTCAAGGACTTTTTTTAGGCCTCGACTTTTTTTCTTATTGCAAGCACTGCATGATTAGCCATTGTGCACAAATATGTGACCTTAAACACCAATAAATAAATAAATATGGTAACTTGGTAGGATGACACTGTATATAAAGATGAGAACGTCCCTTTTTGGTCCTGATCTGTCCACCGTGACGGCTGCCCGAAACCCCAAAACTTTTAGCACAGTCTACAGGTCATATTTAATATGGATGGATTTCATTGTAACTTGGTAGGATAACTCTGTATGATGTCTAGATAAGAACTTCCCCATATGGTCGCGATCTGTCAACCGTGATGACTGCCCGAGCCCAAAACCCAAAAACCTTTAGCACAGTCTACAGGCCATATTTATGGAGGGATTTTATTGTAACTTGGTAGGATGACTCCATATAATATATAGCTGAGAACGTCCCCTTTTGGTCATGCTCATTCAGCCGTGATGACTGTCTGAGCCCAAAGCCTTTAGCACAGACTACAGGTCGTATTTATGAAGGGATTTCATTGCAACTTGGTAGGATGACTCTGTATGATGTCTAGATGAAAACTTCCCCATTTGGTTGTGATCTGTCATCCATGAAGACTGCCCATTTGGTAGTGATTGGTCAACTGTTATGGCTACAGGGGCCCAAAAACCTTTAACACAGTCTGCAGGTCATATTTATGAAGGGATTTCATTGTAACTTGGTAGGATGACTCCGGATAATGTCTAGCTGAGGACATCCCCTTTTGGTCATGCTCATTCAGCTGTGATGATTGCCTGAGCCCAAAACCTTTAGCACAGACTACAGGTCGTATTTATGAAGGGATTTCATTGTAACTTGGTAGGATGAATCTGTATGATGTCTACATGAGAACTGCCCCATTTGGTTGTGATCTGTCAACCATGACGACTGCCCAAGCCCAAAACCCAAAAACATTTAGCACAGTCTACAGGTCGTATTTATGGAGGGATTTCATTGTAACTTGGTAGGATGACTCCATATAGTGTCTAGATGAGCATGATCCCTTTTGGTCGCGATTGTTCAACTGTGACGACTTCAGGGGCCTGAAGCCTGAAAACCTTTATCACAGTGTACAGGTCATATTTATGAGGGGATTTCATTGTAACTTAGTAGGATGACTCCAGATAATGTCTAGATGAGAACGTCCCCGTTTGGTCACGATCATTCAACCATGATGGCTGCCTGAGCCCAAAAAACCTTAGCACAGGCTACAGGTTGTATTTATGAAGGGATTTCATTGTAACTTGGTAGGATGACTCAGTACAATGTCTAGCTGAGAACATCTCCTTTTGGTTACGATCGGTCAACCGTGATGGCTACACAGGCCCGAAGCCTGAAAACCTTTAGCACAGTCTACAGGTCATATTTATGAAGGGATTTCATTGTAACTTGATAGGATGATTTGTTTTGGAATAATTTCACTGTGACTTGGTAACTTTGATTGACAAACTTTAACTGTGGGGGCCACATACATTAACCGTGAGGGCCACATTAACCCACCCCTCAATTCTTTAGTACAGTCTACACCTCAAATTATTTTTATTGCAAACATAGCATACAGGGAACAGAAATTAACATATTCCCAATTATCATAATTCTTGTCGTATTTAATAATCCTTTCATAAACATTGAACATTATCCTTTTTCATCAAACACAACGCACAAGTTAAGCTACAGTGTCATTGACACTTTCATTTGTAAAACTGCATGCATGTGGGCAGTTTTTTATTTTATTTTTAGCTCAACTTTGGCGAAGTCAAATTTGAAGTATTGTCATGGCCTGTCGTCCATCTGTCCGTCTTTCGTGCCGACAACACGGTTCGGGCTACAGGCTGTATTTTTTAACCGATCTTTACGAAACTTCTTGGGTACCTTTGTTATCACCGTGGGACGAGAACGAGTGTTTTGGGGTCCGGTCCGAAATTCAAGCCAGCTTCTGGCAGCCATTTTGTACAAAATTAGGTACAGTCAGATTTTTGCACAGAACTTCCATATGAAAGCTCTGATTTTAATAATTTTTTGTATAAATGTTTAGTACCATGGGATACATCTCATATAATACAGGTTTTTTTCTCGTGCGTAAATTATGCAAATTAGACAAACTTTGATTTATTTAGTGTTACTTTCAGCACTGTAACTGCAAATGCCAATACGGCTCGGGCTATTGGCTGTATTTATGGACCGTTCTTTACGAAACTTCTTGAGCATCTTTGTTATCACCGTGGAACGAGAACGAGTGGTTTTGGGTGCGGTCCCAAATTCAAGATGGCCACCAGCAGCCATTTTGTACTTTAGTTAGTGCAATCAGTTCTTTGTTCAGAACTTCTGTATGAAAGTTCAGATTTGAATAAATTTTTGTATGAATGTTTAGTAACATGGAATACATCACATATAATACAGGTTTTTTTCTTGAGCAGAAATTATGCTAATTAGATGAACTTGGATTTGTTCAGTACTACTTATACACAGTAAGTGCATGTGCCAATACAACTCAGGCTAGAGGCTGTATTTATGAACCGATCTTCACAAAACTTCTTGGGTAGCTTTGTTAACACCTTGGGACGAGAATGAGTGTTTCTGGGTGCGGTCCAACATTCAAGATGGCTGCCAGTGGCCATTTTGTACCGAAACTAGGTCCAATCAGTTTTTTGTACACAACTTCTATATGGCTGAGGCTAGAGGCCGTATTTATGAACCGATCTTTACGAAACTTCTTGAATACCTTTGTTATCACTGTGGGATGAGAACGAGTGTTTTGGAGTGTGGTCCAAAATTCAAGATGGCCACCATGGCCATTTTGTATCAAAATTAGTGCAATCAGTTTTTTGTTCAGAACTTCTGTATGAAAGTTTTGATTTGAATAAATTTTTGTATGAATGTTTAGTAACATGGAATACATCACATATAATACGGGTTTTTTTCTCGTGCAGAAATTATGCAAATTAGATGAACGTGAGTGCACATGTCAATACGGCTCTGGCTAGAGTCTGTATTTATGAACCGATCTTCACGAAACTTCTTGGGGTACCTTTGTTATCACCTTGTGACAGGAACGAGTGTTCTTGGGTGCCTTTGTTATCACTGTGCCGTGAGAACAAATAGTTTTGGGTTCAGTCAGACCCACTCTGGGACTCAAACATTTCTTTTCTAGTTTAGCATCTAACTGTGACCCCACCTTTACAATACTTTACCTATATATTTGTTACAGACTACGGTCAGCATTTCTGTACAGACCATTACAATACTTTACATGTACCATTGTTATCAGGTCATTTCCTAGATGTTTGTCATTGCTGTGTCACATACTATACATGTACATGTCTTAAACAAGTTGAGCTACAGGTTCATTGACACTTTCATTTTATTTTTGTAATTATTTCTTTGCCATCAAAAGTGCATATTCTTGGTTTGTTTCATGTTTTAGGCCTCATAATCCACAGATTAGTATGGGTGGTGATGTATTTCGTCCCTTGAGTGCAACAAGGCTTTACTATGCTAAAGCATTGCAAAGTCGTCTTGTACTCAAGGGACAAATTTATCAATTTTATTAACTTAGGTAAACTATTTTTATTTTTTCATGTTTGCATTGGTTATAAAAAGAGAGTATACAGCAGCCAAAAGGACCATGTGGGAGGACTTGGGAAACAGATTTTTAACTTTTTTTAGTCCTTACTGGTGAACCATAAAGATTGCAACACCATACAACAGGACATTGTGAATCTAAATGGCTGTCAGTGGCAGTTCCAGGGAGTAATTGCCCCCACCCATTTTAAGTCTATGAAGAAAAGCATTGTGTCTATTTTTTATGCAGTTAATTTTGTGTAATAACCTGTGCTATGTTATATATACTGTTTAGGCTTTTTCAAAGAATAACAGAGCTTTACCTACCAAGAACAGCTGGACCTCCATGAATAAGCAATGAAAACTATCCCTTCATCATGTTCAGGGCTGGACAGGCCTGATGCTATTGGTAGTGCCAGGGAGGGGTCATCTGCATGGATTGCCCTGTTTCAATTTATGGAAGAGTGCCTCTAGGCACTATCCTGTAGGTAGGGGTGGTATCACCTACATAGATTAGCTGTGTTTCAATTTATGGAAGAGTGCCTATCGGCACTATTTCCGAAAATTTTAACTGTTGAACCACCAGGTTGGAAAATTTTGAGATCCTTTATTTGGACCTGGGTCATTGTAGGATGTTGTCAATAAATCCAGGCCATCTGACTTCCAGGCCATTGTGGCGGTTATTATATCCCCCACCCCATCTTAACAGCCCTGAATACTTAATATTATCAAATGACCGACCTAATTTCTGGTGTGTTGTTAATTGATAGTTCACTTGATTGAGTTATCCTAACATCTGATAGCCAGTAACTTTAGGGGTGCAGAAAAATCCAGACCAAAAAACCGTAAAGAAAAAAAATCCTAATGGAAAAACACCCATTGTTAAAAACCGTAACAAAAATTTCATGGGTAGAAAAAAAACTCAAAATGTTTTTTTTTTTTTATTACTTTGCTCGTGATTCAAAGAAAATAATTAACTAGTGGACTAAGTGGAGTGTATATTTTTCCAAACCACCTGGATTAAATATGTTTCCTCGAAAAAATATTTCCGGGGGACTATTTAAATAGCCAGTGTCCATCCGTACCACATTGGGGTTTCCCTGATGATAACTTTAGTTGTTGTCAAAACAAATAAAATAAAATGTGGTATGTAGGTGTATCAACATAAAATACAGGACAAGTACAAATTGGGGTTTGATCTGACCTTTTTTATAACAGTTATGTCCCTTTTTGATGTTGAAAAATTCAATTTTTTTCAATTACCTCGGATTGCACAATTTTTTTTTTTTTTTTTTTGGGGGTGGGGGGGGGGGGGGGGGGGGGGGGGAGGGGTGTGATATCGCAAAATAGATAGAAATAAATGTATATGGGAATGAGCTCATTCCACTGGCTTCCATAATTGTATGAATTCAGCAACAATAACATATTTGGTATGTATTAATGTGCCACACAACTTAGGGAATTTTAGCTTGAAAATAAGTGACATGTTATATTCGATGTTGTCAAAAATGCAATAAGATGTTATAACATTTCATTTTTTTGTTGACCCAAAAATATTTGAAGGATGATAGAGTTTCTGTGTGATTGAATAACTGCCACCATTTGTGCAACTTAAAAACCTTCCAAGTGTATTAATAATAATAAAGAAGACGATTGATGGTACAAATTTGATATATGTTTTTAGTGATTGAAATTTAGAATCAGTGTATGAAGAATATTGTTCCAAGTTCAGGGGGCGTGGTGGCCAACTTGGTAGAGGTGCAGGCTGCAAGCCGAGAGGTCCTTGGTTCATATCCCACCTGCAGCAACCGCTTTGTGTCCTTGGGCATGACACTTCACCCCCATTGCCAATGCGGGGGCGCAGTGGCGTTGTGTACTAAGGCATACTGCACGTCATTGGTGCACCTGTTTTCAACCAATGCTAACCCTGCTTGTGTGGAGTTAGTATGTTGGGGAGCTGACAGTTGCTCACTGTTGCTCGGTGGTTCTCTCCGGGTACTCTGCCTTCCTCCACCCATAAAACTGTTGTCATGACTAGCCATTGTGCAGAAATATGTGACCTTAAACACCAATAAATAAATATGTTCCAAGTTCAGCTCATGCTAGAGATGGGCGATATTGGAATTTTGAGTTCGGTATTGGCTCTGGTATTTTTAAGGGGGTATACCTCAGTATCAGTTCAGTATTTGGTATCTGACTTGACAGTGATTTGCTGGAAGTACAAAAGGAGAATTCACATCAGGAAAATACAGAATAAATTGTTCTTGTATCATTGTACCACTGCACCTCTAATGCAAATGAGCTCAACAGT
This sequence comes from Pictodentalium vernedei, assembly GCA_031216915.1. Taxonomy (NCBI): domain Eukaryota; kingdom Metazoa; phylum Mollusca; class Scaphopoda; order Dentaliida; family Dentaliidae; genus Pictodentalium; species Pictodentalium vernedei. Next base: position 43,145,853 of record CM062291.1, on the reverse strand, counting down.
GCATTCTTTTACAAAAGCAAATCATATCTACCGTAATTTTATGACTTGTTCAGGCCTCGATTTGTTTTCCAAAAATTGATTAGTAACTTTTTTTGTAGCCCAGGTTGAGGGCCCAACCGCGATTTGATCTGGAGTGAGAAAATTTAAAAAAACTGGCATTTCCTGGCATCTGGGATTGTAGTCCAAACTTGGTCTTGAAGGTCATAATTTATTATGACCCCGAAAAATTTTTTCCAGAGTATATAGTCGAGGTCTCCGTCCGTCCGTACGAACATTTTGTATTATAACTCGAGCATCAGTTGTCGGATTTTAATGTTCTTTGGTATGGTGATAGGGCAGCTTGGGGGAACGGATGCCCTCGTACCTAGCGTTTCGTCCATTCATGTTTGGTAGAGTTATGGCCCCTGTTTGTTTTTGGCCCCTGTTTCTGACTAAGGTAAATTGTACCATAGCCTATAGGGTTGTTTGGATGAACCTATTCTCTTCAAACATTCAGAAGTTTTTTATTTACATGCAAGTCCAACTTTGCTACTGTCGGGGGCATCAGCACACACGTTAGCGTTGCTCTTGTTTCTTTATGTTGGTCTGTCCTCAAAGGACATACCGACATATATGATAAAAAATTAAATTACGGCCTTCAAATACAATTTTGGACTAATGGGATTGTAGGTTAGCCTTACTTTGAAACTCAATTCTCCAAGTGAATGAAGAGAAATTAAATTCTGTTACTCACTAGTATTAAGTGCTTGAGAAAATCTATTGTTATGATGTAGGTTGATCCCATCTTTAATATATCTACAAATTCTTCTAATTATATCAGACATTATCATTGTGCGTATCCTCCAGAACACGTGAGAAGGGACATATTGTACTTTCAGTTTCTCAAGACATGAGTTTATATGTCCCAGAAATATGTGAATGTGTGTCCAAGACATTTCGGTTTGACACAATTGGGATTTCCCCAACCACCAATCAGAAGTTGTATGCACTCTACAAGCTACATACGAGCTTGTTCCAAAGAGGGGTCACATGATATGGTTTTGTTGAAATTTTTCGAAAAATAATATTTTTTCAGCTGCTATCATGTGGCGGATGCGGGCAGTTCGTTGGGTAAAGGGTTAATGTGTCCAATTTTTTTTTAATGTGGGTGAGATGGGGAACTGAAGGTGTGCAACACATACATTCCCTTGACCTACCACGTGCACCAGGATGAAATATTCAAAGGAAATGTGGTTTGAAACTGAAAATGTTAATGGGAGAAATATTTTAAGACTTGTGAATGTCAGGAACAAATATTAGAAGTATTCATCTTCATTATTACCTAATAATGATAACATGTAACCTACCACAGATTTGATGAATTCAAGAATGCAAATCTCTTGCAGCTGCAGACAATTGAGCCTGTTCTATTGATGGATATAAAATGTTGAATGTTTAACTAATCTAATTCTACCTCAGAGATGAACAAGAAGTTAACTTCCTTTCAAGAAAGTCTGCATGAAATCAGATATGGAGGCAGTACAGTATAGCAGTGGCATTGCAGGGTGGTGGTGGGTGGGGGATCTCCCCTAAAATTCTCACTCCACTCCACCAAAACATTGGTACAATGCAACTTTCACAAAACATATTACACTCTTTACAGATGCCTCAGATTCGCTCTTGGAGCACAAAAATTTTGCAAAATTTTCTCTAGGGTGGGGGCTCCCATTAACATTTTCACTAACCCCCCCCCCCCCCCCCCCCCCCCCCCAAAAAAAAAAACCCTAAAAACAAAAAAAAAACCCAAAAAACATTGGCCCAATGCAACTTTCACAAAACATATTACACTTGTTACAGAAGCCTCAGATTCGCTCTTAGAGCACAAATATTTTGTAAAATTTTCTCTAGGGTGGGGGTTCCCCTTAACATTTTCACTAACAACCCCCACCCACCACTCCCCCCCCCAAAAAAAAAAACAAACAAACAAACCCAAAAACATTGGCCCAATGCCTCTTTTACGAAACATATTACACTTGTTACTGATGCCTCAGATTCACTCTTAGAGCACAAATATTTTGCAAAATTTCTCTAGGGTGGGGGCTTCCCTTACCATTGCAACTTTCACACAACCAGAGCCCCAAACTGGTCTCCAGTATAAGGGCTACACATGCTACTGCTGCCTGAGATTCGCTTTTAGAGCACTACATTTTTCCAAACTTTTTTGTGGGGTGGGAGCAAGATAGGTGACTAGGAAGGACCCTCCAGTCATTGCCCCCTCTTCCCACTTCCCTAAAGGGAAGTAGGAGGAGGGATGCAATGACAAGAGGGTCCTAGTAAGACCCCCACGAATGAAGTTCACAGGGGTATATAGGAATAACTTTGTCTGTCTGTGTCCGTCTGTCTGTGCAACTAGTCGTGTACAGCTTAGAACTTTTGATGGCCTTGAAGAATATTAAGGATATTTGGTATTAACGTTGCCCCACCACCGGAGGGTGTGTTGCGAATATGGTTGGAATGCCTGTCTACAAGGTCAAGGTCACAGACTTAGTTCAACTTCACATTCCCATATCCAAATATACAAAGTCGGATTCAACTCAGAACTTTTGATAGCCTTGAAGGGTATTGATGATACTTGTTATTATTGTTGCCCACTATCAGACAGTGTGTGTCACTTGGGAGGATCTTCTTGGTCCCATCTAGTTGGGACTAGGGGAGGCCCCCAAAACCCCATGCAACAGGCTTTAAAAAATCCCTCCCCCCCAAAAAAAAAGAAGAAATGTCTAGGACACCCCCTATTATAGAATCTGGGGGCACGGCAGCGTTGCGGTAACCGGTTCTCGTCAGATCACCGAAGTTAAGCAACGTCGAGCTCGGTTAGTCCTTGGATGGGGGACCGTCTGAGCAATCAATTTGGACTCCCGCGTTGTGTCCTTGGGCAAGGCATTTAACCCTGATTGTTCACATGGGGGCATGATGACAACGGTGTACTAAGGTGTACTGCACGTCGATGGTGCGCATGTCTTCGACCAGTCTAACCCTGTCTGTGCTGCAGTGCGGAGTTACGATGTTGGGGAGCTGGCAGCTGCTCGTCGTTGCTCGGTTCTCTCCGGCTTCTCCACCCATAAAACTGTCACGGTCATGATTAGCCATTGTGCATAAGTATGTGACCTTAAACACCAATAAATAAATAGATAATAAATTATAGAATCCTGGCTATGCACCTGCATTATAGTGAAATATGATTGTTTTTATCAATAATAGTTTTCAGAAGCGTGATTCAAGGAAGTTAATAAATTTTTTTCTCCTTCCTTCCATACAGGGCTAAACTGTAGGGACGGGCGTTAAATGTATCATCCTCTCCCCAAATAATAATAGACATTTTCACCTTGTAATAATGTGCTTTTTTGCAATACTAGATTTGAACCTTGGACTTGTGTCACACACACAGCCGATCATGCAGTTAATTGTCTATGATACCAAATATGGGCTATTGTTGTCCAGCACAACAAATTTGTAGTGTGCTGCATGCTGATTAAATTTTGTATGCTGCACGCTGTTTAAATTTTCCAGAATTCTTGATTCAGTTCAAGGATTGCCATCTTGTACATTGTAGGTAAGAAGTCTTTGGATGTGTTTACTCATATATCAGTTCCGATCAAGCCAGAAAATAAGCAGACTGTCATCTGCAAAATGAGGTCCCCAGAGGGTGAATTTAGTGATGCTACCCTGCACAGCAGGGTAGCATCATTAAATTTACACTCTGTGAACCTCAAGAATAAGGGTTTCAAAACTAAACAGAAAGAGGTACCCAGAGGATAAATTGGCCCACTGTTTGGGATAGCATCATCAAATTTCCCTCCTGGGGCCTCATTCTGTAAATGTCAGACTGCTTATTTTCAGGGCCTGATTCTGACAAATAGAAAATAAACGTACTTTCGAATTTCAGGTACTGGAGTTTGTTAAAGAAGCTGTCCAGGCCAAGAAAGTGAATTTATTATCTGTTGATTCTGACAATGAGAGAGGAACTTTTACCATTCCTGTGGACGTTAAACTGAAACAGTTTACTGTGGCCGTCAGTGGTAATAAACCAGGAATTACATTAATTGATCCAGCAGGTAAGTTGGAGATCATCAGGCGCTGACATGCATTCAATCCTAATAGAGTTGAAATGGTTAATCGATAAACCAATGATCAATGTCTTGATCGATCAAAAAATTAATTGATCGATTAAACATTGCTTTTGAACAACTGTATTTTCTGGGTAAACAAAGGAACAAACTTGCTCCAAAACAGGCAAACATTGTCACACTGACTCACATCAATTATATGAGACAGAGTAAAGCATACAAGTTACATGATTACATACTTGTTCACTTGCATGCTCATTATACTGTATCAGTAGCTGGAACTGGTCATTCTTAATTTAACCTTTACCCAGTGCGGGTAGCAGACTACACTTGCAAAATAGATTTTTGAATTACTAAAAATTTTCAATTTGTCTCATAAACATGGCTTATGATCCCTCATTGGAACGAGCTCAATGAGCTTGTTCCAATGAGGGATCATAAGCTATGTTTTTGAGACAAAAATTTAAAACATAATAAAATCTGAATGGAGATTTTTGTACATTGGGTAAAGGGTTTATGCTATAAATCATCAACGGTATGGTACGGCAATTATTCAGCTATCTTTTAGGGTAAGTGATTAATCGGTCAACCAAGGTTTATCCATGTGATTAATCGATCAAGAAAACCCTTGAACCATTTCTATTCTAAATCCTAATGATATACAAACCAAAGGTAAAAATCGGAGGTAGAATTGAATTAATTTTCTCTTGCCTACCTATTACAAATAGCAGACATTTACAGAAAACATTTCCTCAATAACTAAATTTTTTTTCCTTTTTTGTCTTCAAAACAAAGCGTATGACTGCTCTTTGGATTGAAGGGTTATAAGGTATTTTTTTTGGACAAAAAATTGAAAAAGATACTAAAATTTAAATGATGATTTTTGTCAATATCGCTTGCCAGCTTTAGTCGTTATGTTAGTTAAAAGTAGTACTGAAATGGTTAACCGAATAATCGGTTTGAAACCGGTTACCTGCTTAACCGATTAAAAAAACGACAACCGGTTATCCGAAATATCGATAGTGATCGCCATTCCATGGTTAAAATGTAGTAAATCTGTCGCTTCTCCTTCGGGATAGACTACACCTCGAAGCAGCGCTGTATATATTGAGAAATAATCGACTTTGACGTTCAAGACTTCATTAATGATGGGCAATTTCCGCAGAAACTATTCCGTAGTATGTATACAAACAAATGTTGTCGAGTACGTATTTACTCTATGTATTAATACAGTTTAAAATAATTATTTTTTTACCTGTCTCAATACTTGGAAATTGGAATTAAATGCCCAAAAGATGTGTATCAATAATTAGAAAAACTTAAAATTCTTGGGAAAATAGATCGACATGATGTAGAAACAGCTGATCACCAGTATGAGAAAGGTCATGTATGTACACACGAGATCTCGGGAATGGACGTGACAACACTGATTGACATTTTTCAAGAAACTTTTAACACGCCTACAACACACTTTTCCAGTCAATAGCACTCAAACATACATTCACGTTTTGACCCAAAAAATCAGACCACGCCTTTGATATATAATAAATCATGTTTGTTACCTTTTCCTTTGTTGTTGGAATTTAAAACAACACTGGGCTGTATGTACTTGATCACACATCATGAAACAGGTGTTTTCTCATCAAACGAACCGCTGATATAAACAAAACAATCACGTGCTCAGGGTTGAACCAAAAATTGTTACTGCTTGTGTTTTGAGAAAAATTTGCACCACAAGCGGTTTGCTTTTTCTATGATATGGATTCAGCAAGTAATAAAAATAAGTATAACATCAAAGTGAGTTTCTTGTTGTTTTTTTTAAACCCTCAAATATTATAAAATCTGAATACAACCTCAGATTGACAAACAGTTCAATTTGCAATCATGGATCGATTTATAGTTAAATACAGGACAGCAGAGGAAGCGAGACCAAATGTAAAATTAAGCCCACAGAAGCCAGTGGTAAAAAGACCAGTTGGAAGGCCGGCAAAAAGAAAAATATCTGAAGTCACAGACACCCAAAGTCCTCCTAAAAAGGTGAATAAACCAAGTGAAGAGGAAATGGAGATCACTATTAAAGGAAAGTACAGAATTTTGAACGCAAAAGAGAAGAAAGCAGCTGTGGATTTGGCAAGACAAGTTGGGGTACGAAAAGCAGCATCTAAGCTAAAACTTCACCCTGCATCACTTAGTAGATGGTGTAAGATTGATTTTGACGACCCAAACGAAAAAAGGAACAAAGCTGGACATTTGAAAAAATCAGGAAGACCGATATCATATGGAACGGTCATTGATGACAAAGTTGCAGAATGGGTTTTGGTTCAGAGAGATTTGCAGCTGCCTGTTTCAATCGAATCCATGTGCTCGTATGCTAGAGAGCTTGTAAAGAAAGCAGAATTGGAAAAGCTAGGAGAATTCAAAGCCAGTTACGGTTGGGCCATCAAATTTATGCAGCGTCACGAATTTACATTACGGTCAAAAACTTCACTTGCCCAGCGACTTCCAAAAGATTTAGAAGAAAAGACTGCCAACTTCTTGGGGGACATCAAAGAAAAACGTTTAGAGGATGAATTTGAAGATGAATATATAATAAACATGGATGAAACACCTGTTTATTTTGATCTGATCCCGAACAAAACAATTGACAAAGTTGGAGCCATGTCCGTTCGCCTGCGTTCTACGGGATCAGAAAAGAGGCACCTCGCGCTGGTTTTAGCTGTGTCCAGTAGAGGGAGCGTACTGCCACCTATGGTAATTTTCAAAGGGAAGCGTGAACTCAAATTGGATGTTCCTAAAGACTGGATAGTGTGTGTACAAGAGAAAGGGTGGATGGATGACCAGTTAATGCAACGATGGGTTAAAGATATACTTCAGAAGCACACCCAAAAGGAGCGATGTCTTCTGGTGATGGACAGTTTTAGGGGCCACTTAACTGATGGTGTGAAAAAGGCTCTTCGCAAAAACAACATTGTACCAGCAATTATTCCTGGTGGATGCACATCAAAACTGCAACCTCTTGATGTCAGCATCAATAAATCAGTGAAAGCAGACCTCCGAAGAAAGTGGACTGATTATATGAACGAGTCAACAAAGAAAATAATAGAAAATAAGGAAGAAAGAATAAAGCCAGCAACGAAGCAAAATGTGGTACAATGGATTGACTTTGCCATAAAATCTTTGCAGGAAAAGAAAGACATGATAAGACGCTCTTTCAAAGTGTGTGATATAAATGTTAATATAAATGGTAGTGAGGACAATTTAATTCGACAACACCCATGGGAGCCTGTTGATAAGCCATTCGAGAGTTTAAATGAATTACAGGATGCATGTGACTCATACTATGACTTGGATGAATTGATGTCATTGGATGATGCTGTGAATGAATTTTTCGACTCGGACGATGAACTGCCTGATGAAAATTAATTATAAAATAAAATTATTGCTTATTTAGGTGTGTGTGTACGGGCTGTCATTATCCGTGAAGCCAAAAATGAAGCATTTTTCTTGCACTTGTCCCACAATGCCTCACTGAAAATTGTGCGATAAATGCAAGAATAATTCTCTATTTTTTCCTTCTCTGGTAACATGTCTCCTAAGTTATTTTTTAATTTTTTTTTTGTGATGAGAAGTGGTGGTGGGGGGGGGGGGGGGGGGGGGGCAGCCATTACAGATTATTTTAATGGTTACACATATTCAACAGTGTGTACGGGCTGTCATTATCCGTGAAGCAAAAAATGAAGCATTTTTGTTGCACTTGTCTCACAACTCCTCACTGAAAGTTGTGCGATAAATGCAAGAATAATTCTCTATTTTTTCCTTCTCTGGTGATAACACCCACATGCATGTCACATGGCGATTGTTTGTATTGAAATATATTGGGAGAATTTTTGAGGTGTTGTGTTCAGTAATAGCTATGTAATAATAATACAAATAATAATGACTGCGAGATATTCAATACGTATTTATCTCTATCATCAATATGAAGATTTTCTGGAATGCTTTCTGTGTTCCAACTCCTCACTCTGAAATATTTGGATTGCACTTTGTTTTAAAAATTGAATGTTTGTAAAAATGTTTAACTCAAGGGAGATTACTGTATTTCATCAATGAATACAAAATGTGAATACGATGGAACTTTGTTATTATGACACAAAGTTTATGGTCTGTGATTCAGGTAATTCCTGCTTATTCATGTTTTATATTTTATATGTATCGTACTTCATTGTGATGTGCTATAAATAAATTAGTAGAACTGAAATCTTGTTCCTCTTCTGTAATACTCCAAACTGCCAAGCAAATGCTCTTCTCTTTCGATGCGCACGCAGTGTTTATTGCTGGTAACACTGTCGATAAACTCTTTGTGCAGATCGAAACTTAAAAAAAAAATGTTTGTTTTCAACATGCCGGTGGACTCATACTTACATTTGGATACTTACTTTTGGACAACTGTAATAAGTAGAGTTCTTCTCTTACGTGAGTAATAAGAAACACAGTCAAAATATTTTTTTTAATGAACGAATACAGTATACACAGAAATAAACAGTTTCATTCAAAGTTCACAACAAAACTGTGACGAAAAATTGTTTTTCGTCACAACGGGGTATTGATACAAGAACAGTCAATATATATTTTAACAATATACATATAACAATATACAAGGCAATGTATAGTACAGTTTCATTCAAAAACATATCTCAACCAAATGTACAACCACATAGCAGACGTCCTTATTCTGGGTGAATCAATACTTAGAAAAATAATTTTTGACCCGTCTCAATTATTAGAGCGGTTTTGAAAAATATTTTTTGGGGAAAAGTAGGGTGTATCAATACATAAAGTGTATCAATACATAGAGTAAATACGGTACTCGACAACGTTCGTTTGTATACACACTACGGAATAGTTTCTGAGAATACTTCTTTCCAATTCCTATAGTTTTGATCCCAACTTCGGTGAAATAATGGCTATGGTTAACCGGATATTAACCGGTTATAGCTCTCGGTTAGTCAGTTGTGAAAATTACACATTATTTGATAAAAAAAAATCTCAAATTTGTCACGACTTGACATGAAATTTTTTAACCTCGTTCACCAAAATTGGTTTGAACCTCGTTAAACCTCGGCTCAGATTGATTTTAGTGAACTCTGTACTGAATTTTTGTATGAAATCGCAACTCATTAGAGATCCTCTATGCATAGAACCTCAATGGTTACCCCTCAAATGAAAAGTCCTTGAATTTTGGCCCTTTCTTGAAAAGTGCTTAAAATTGTTTCTAGCCTTGAAAAGTACCATCACTCCCCTTGAAAAGTACTTAAGTTCAGTTTGCCTATAACCTCATAGAAAATACCACTGAGGATAACCGTCCCCACATACATGCGATGTCACAAAATTGGTCGGGAATTCCATTTATTTGATCTCTATATTTATCATATGACTCGTCAGTTTTGTTCACTTTAAAACATTTGATATTTTGTTTTCATATTAATCAGCGATAAATAAAGCCTTCCGTCAGTTTCATTGGTCAGTTTCAAAACTAGACGATTTGATTGGCTGAACAAAATAAAACTGGGCCACATTTTCATAATTTGCATAATTAGAGTTGGGACCTTTCATTGGTCACTTTCAAAACTGGACAATTTGATTGGCTAAACAAAATACAACTGGGTGACATTTGTATAATTTCAGTAGGGAGAATTTACGTTTTCTGTCCTATTTTGGGTTGGTTATATTGTATTAATCTTTTACCTACAAGAAAAACGCCATTCATTTTTTTTATATTTTCACTTTTTGCTTCCAAAACATAGGTTATGACCCCTCATTGGAACAATGTTTTGGAAGCAACCTATGTTTTAGAAGCAAAAAATGAAAAGTTTTAGTAATTCGAGGATGTTTTTTCCAAGTGCCGTCTGCAACTCAAGTTAGATGATCGGTTAAAAATTCATACTAAGTGGCTAATTTGTGCGTGTGTGTGTCATATGATAAATAGAATATGAAATGAGTGTTTTTCTCATATAATATTTATGAAACTAGTCCAAATTTTCCATTTGTGCTTGCCAGAGGCTCGCCAAAATGGAAAATTCTTAGACTCGTTTCATAAATATTATATGAGAAAAACAATCATTTTATATCCTCTATATATCAAGCGATATATATCTAGCTAGTTAGGTTTTCTAGAGATCAGGTCCTCAAGACTTAAATTCCTTGTGATGCTCTTGATTTGTAAGTTCATATCAAAATTATAACAGTCCTTGAAAATCATGGTCAGAGTCCTTTAAAAGTGCTTAAATAGTGCTTATATTTCATTTTCTGATATTGGGAACCCTGAACTAACAAAATTTAAAAAAATAGAAAATTGTAAATTTAAAATTAACAAATGACAAAATTTTTTAAAATCCGACTTGGCCTCTCTTAATTTGAAAGCAGTAAAACCACGAATGTCAAACTATTTGAGTTAACTTGAGCAGTGGAGCCCACTTAATTGGATATCTCTGAACTGAATAGTCCTGTTAATTAAATATAATTTCCCAAGACGAAACCATTTGCCATAGTACAAATTTGACCTGTTAATTGAATATAGGTTCCCCTGCAGGAACCCCGGGAAGTGAAACAGTTCTTGTTTACTGTGGTAAACAAACTCTGTTTCACTGGTAAAATACGACCCAGTCACAAATGCTTGGGGGTGCGAATCCTCTAAAATGGACAACATGGGGTATAAACGATTGACTGACCTTGACTTTATCTCCATGTTGTGGTCATGATTAGCCATTGTGCAGAAGTATGTAACCTTTAACATCAGTAAATGAATATAGGTTATAGAGTAAACTCCTGTTATTTGAATAAAAAATATTGTAACCTGTCAAGAAATTACCCTGACTCTCACCAATTTTCCTTTGTTTATAGACCTATTTGGCCAACACAGGCATTTAACTGGTTGAGTGCTGGAAGCCACTGTCATGGCTTTAAAGAAAAGTGAGGGTACCATACTAAAGTCTTTGTATTCTTTTCTCCAGTTTCATATTCTGTCACCTAATACAGTTTTGTTCATTAAAATTTGCTTTATTATAAATTATTGGAGAGTGCCTATAGGCACTCTCCAATAATTTATAATAAAGCAAGTTTTAATGAACAAATTCTGTCTTCTAAAAATAATCTAGCGCTCAACCAGTTAATCTATTTTATACGCTAAACGATAGATTATCAAAAAAATTGCAGAAAGATAGAAATTGTATCCCCTTCTGTGAAGATGTAGATATTTTCAATTTCACAGTATCAGTCAAAATGGCGGCTTTCAAAGCATCACTTCAAGGTGAATACAAGTCAAATTATAAATGAAAATGATCAATTTGTTCTAAAAACGTATAATGAAAAGAAAATTTAGTGTTTTTGAGTGGATACCGGTCACTTCCAGCAATAATTCAACACGTATTCACCTTGAATTGATGCTTGAAACCTGCCAGCTGAATCAGACCGCAGGACGCTACCTTTTCCGAGTGTCGATCAATTCACTTCAGTGTACCGTACCAAGATCGTGTGATTTTTTATTATATGCCAAACGATAGATTATCAAAAAAATTGCGGAAAGCTAGAAATCATATCCCCCAATGTGAAGATATAAAAATGTTCACTTTCACATCAATCAAAATGGCGGCTTTCAAAGCATCACTTCAAGGTGAATACGAGTCAAATTATCACTGGAAATGATCAATTTGTTCTAAAAACGTATAATGAAAAAAAAATGTAATGTTTTTGAGTGGATACCGATCATTTCCAGCAATAAGGCAACACATATTCACCTTGAATTGATGCTTGAAACCTTCCAGCTGATTCAGATCGCAAGACACTACCTGTTCCGAGTATCGATCAAATCACTTCCACGTATCAATCAAAGCGCATCAGCTGTTTACTTTCATGCATCAATTCAAGGTTGAAACGAGTGGAATTATCAATAGGAATGATCAGATTCTTATAAAAAGTGAATAATAAAAAAAAAATCTAGTGTTTTTGAGTGGATACCAGCACAAGTGAAAATAACCATTTGTCTCGGTCACGAGTAAGATAATTTTCAGCATCCACTCAAAAACACTAGATATCCTTTATATATCTTGTTTGACAGAGCTCATGGAGCTCTGTCAAACAAGATATCATAGAATAAATGCCTAGTTTATCTCCAGCATACAGGAAATTTACTCCATCCCTGTTAATTGAATAATTTTCATTGGCAAAGTGGCTATCCAATTAACAGGGTTTCACTGTATTGTCAAATTAATTTGTATTGACAGGTAACACTCATGATCCGAACAATCCACCAAATGAGAATACCAAGAAATTATTACATCTCAAGAATGCCTTGATTGTAAATGTCAAAGAACCAATGCCAGGCCTGTGGAAATTGAAGGTAACCAGTAAAGGACCACGCACGGTTAGAGTAACTGGTCTCAGCTCTGTCGATTTCTCAGCTCGATTTACAAGAAAACTTGACGGGAAACCCGAAGCAGATGATAATAGACCAGTTGGTGGTAAGTTTTATATTTAACCTTTAGTTTTAAAGTCAATTCAGATTTTTATACCCCCACTCACGAGAATAGGATGTATACTAGATTACTTGTATTCATCCATGTGCCTCTCCATCCGTCTGTGCAGCCATTCGTCCACATCAGTACCTTAGCAGTGAGTCAATGGATTTTAATGAAATTTGGTATGAGGAATCCTTGTGACAAGCCACTCCTGCACTTGTTATAAAACAAAGTTGCTGGCTTATTTTTCACCAGAATTATGTTCCTTGGGGGAGGAGGTAGGTAGGTAGTTTCTTTAATAAAATATTTGTTGCTATATTTATCCAGTAGTTGGGGATTACTCAGAATTTAAGGGTTTATGCTTTCACTGGCCTTACAGGTGGTGTAATTTGAAGATCCAGGTTATCCATCTGACCAGTTGTGAACTTGGCCAATAAAGGTTGGAGATGGTGGAGACATCACATTGTACTCTTGAAAGGAAGATCAGCTGAACAATGCTAAAGAATTGTGTTCATCAGATGGTAGAGTGCTGGAGGCCCATATTTGGTCTTTTCAGAAGTGCAGGTGTTGCAGCCTAACCCTTGCCCAGTAACGGCCAAAACCGGCCAGCGCTATTCTAAAAAATCGGCAATTAATTTTCATTTTTTGTCTCAAAAACATAGGTTATGTCCACTCATTGGAATGAGCATGCCAAGCTCGTTCCAATGAGGGGTCATAACCTATGTTTTTGAGACAAAAAATGAGTTATTCAAGAAGTTTTTTTTGCAAGTGTCGTCTGCTTTTTATATTAGGTAAAGGGTTAAAGGCTTCATATTCTGTGGATGTGCTTCACATTATCTTTGAAGTCTGTGTGGATTTGCCTTGTGAGACTTGATGGGAGAGGAGTGCCTCTAGGCACATCATTGATTATTTTATTGCTGATTATTAGAAACAGTGTATCATTATCAACAAAGATGTGTAAAGTTGTTACACCCCCAAATTTATTTGTTTATTATTGGAGGTTTAACACCACATTTGACAGCCAGGGTAACCTCAGGTCAGACAGTTTTCCGGGTGGAGGAAGCCTGAGTACCCAGAGAGAACCACTGAGCAACAGCAAACAACCGTCAGACTTCCCAACATACTAACTCCGCACAGGCAGGGTTAGCATTGGTTGAAGACAAGTGCGCCATCAACATGCAGAACACTTTAACCCTTTACCTAACCTGAAAAGCAGACGACACTTGCAAAAATAATTCTTGAATAACTAATTTTTTTCATATTTTATCTCAAAAACATAGGTTATGACCCCTCGCTGGAACGAGCTCGACGAGCTCATTCCAACGAGGGGTCATAACCTAGGTTTTTGAGACAAATAATGAAAATTAATTGGCGATTTTTGAGAATAGCGCTGGCCGGTTTTAGCCGTTACGTTAGGTAAATGGTTGATACACAGCACCACCATATCCCCACGTGGGCAATCAGGATTAAGTGCCTTGCCCAAGGACACAATGCAGTTACCCCTGGAGGGGATCAAATCATTTTCCAATGCTGTAACCACTGAGCTACCTCTCTCCCTGCATCCCTGAAAATACACTCTCTGGATTATCATACATATACATTTGCCCTGCTTTGTATATTTCTTGCGCTACAGTTAAAACTAGAAGTCCTGTCACGAACTGTGTGCTTATCTAGGCTTAATTGCACGTAGGAATTGCGCGAAATTGCCATATCGAATGGCACCCAAAGCATGGCAGGTTCTCCTTGTTACCTATAGCAAACACAAGCAATGTTCCTGCCAATGGACCTCTGGGTTACCCAGAGGTCCATTGGCTGAAACTTTGCTTGTGCACAGGCCGTATGTGCAGAATTTGATAGCCTTACTATCGTCATAACGCGTAGATTAACGCAAAAATCGACGTGCTATTTGTGCGCATTTCAGGACAGGACTTCTAGTTTTAACTGTAACACCAATATCCCATTGCCCATTCCTTGAAGAAACAGGTGTCATAGTGCTCCAAAAAGTAAATTAATTGAAAATGGTTAACAATACACGCAACATCCTTTTAGAAATCAGGTGAAACAAGTGCTGTCATGTATCTCAAATTCAAAGGAATGTTAAAGTTACCTCCTCATTATCCACAGAACTTGAACCCTTTGAACCCTGGCGGTATCTTCCACATGTCAGTTCAATGGAAGCAGTTGGAAGAGTCCATATTTATTATGTGGGGTGCAGGGACTGACTGCCAGTGGCGTAGTGGAAAATCTTGTGGCCTCCCCCCCCCCCCCCTCCCTGCGAGATAGAGATGGGAGCGCTTTTATAATGGTGGTTGCCTTTAAAACGGGAGCAAATTTAGTGTTGTTACCGTTCTCAGCATACAGGATTTCACTTAGTACATACGCCATAAATTAAATGAAGGTATAGCCTATAGGATTGATTCTAAAAGTACAACTCTGTAGATTTTTATACTGTACCAATGACCCAGACATAGCTGGTGCTAACTCTTAAAATATAGGGCCAAACACAAATTTTGCCCCCCAATCCCCAAAATTTGCATCTAAAACTAAAGAAAACATGTCCTGAAAGGCCCTCCACACCTCGCCCCCACTGCGCATGCGCAGTGTCAGGGACGTTCCGAAATTGGCGCCATTTATCATTCTAAGTTTGGCCCTTCATCAGTTAACATCTGACTGATCTTTGTGCTTTTAAATCTCAGTTTAAATGATGCCAGACACATAAATATTAGTGAAATGGTGATTCTAAGGAGGATAGAGAAGGAGGAGAGGAAAAGAATGTGTGACAGAATATTATCAGGGCTGTAACTTAAAATTTTTTAATGAAATTATGTTAAGTTACCTATTTTCAAGGCAGCAGCCATTTTGTTGTCATTCTGATTATTTAGTTACGCTGTTTTTTCAAGTGTTTTCCTCTCTCCCTGTCCTTTAAGTCCCCCTTGCTATTCTCCCATGCTTTTGGCATAGTTTCTGTAATTATTATTACTAAAATTTCTTGGGAGTTTTAGCTGAATAACAGAATGAATTCTGTTCTTTCCCCATGTTTACGTCTTCACCTACGGGTGGTTAGGCGTTGTGTTCTGCATCTACCATCTGATGTTCTGCAGTTTCTTCCCTGGAAGTCTCTGTTTTGCATCAGATAGTGTATTTTTGGTAACTGATTTCGGGCCTGGGTGCCTGGAGTCTTATTTTAGTGTTTTTACACTCATTGTTTACATTTACAACAGCCCTCTGTGTGAGGGGGGGATTTCTAAATAATAATATCTTTATGTTATTTTAATCATAACTAGATACATTATTATTGTTCGTAAGTGTTGAATAAATTGTTTAAAATATTTTTAAAATTTTTGTCCACACTTAGGCTTGGGATCCATTGGGGCTCAACGTTACTTTTCAGAAACTTGGGCTGTTCTGAAAAAATATTTTTTCAAAATATTTTGATTTCAATTATTTTTTCTATATTAATGGATCATATTATTATTATGTATTTTGATTGCCAGGGGTTAGTGCGAGTACCAGGACTTGTTTTCTTTTCACATTGAAAGGATATTGATCAATTGTTTTAAGAGGAAGTCTTCCTCTGACTTTATTATCATTCTATATGTGGTCAGTGTACTCGCATTAACTCCTGTTCTGTATCGTATGATTTCGATGACAATATGGGAAGCGTATGTCACGGTATGTTGTTGGGGATTTGGACACTCCGGTCCTTTCCCCGCAGGGTCACTCTACTTTATCAATTTCTATTTCAGACGATCAAGATTAGGGTGATGTATCTGTGATGTCTTCCAACAGTGTGCCTCCGTCGTCACAATTAATGAAGGGCTAGCGGAAAAGTGCTCATGTAATACGCCAATTGCCTAAGAAGACCCTAGTAGGTTCGACGGCCTTTGACGTCCGCTAGCTCGCCCGGTGTAGCGTCCATTCACCGAATGGTTCGGCAGCCGGGTTCGTCCGTTGCGGTCTAGAAGGAATTTTGGGGTGATGCGAGCACTATAAAATTAACTTAATGCACACCCAGTGACGGCGGATCGGAGGGAGAACGGAGGAAGCCTTTTAGTCCGGTTCATAGCTCGTTCCGGTCCATCCGGACGGCAAGCGAGAGAGGCCCCTCTCTCGTTCAACAACATCTGGCCCCAGATGTTGTGGTACAAAATGTGTCACTAGCGGAGCATACGTCCGTCGCTCGGAACGCTCCGTTGTATAGGCAGTCTGCTGAGACTGCTAAGGCTTCCTCTTCTCGTCAGCGCACACGACCGCACCTTGGCTGCGTGACCGCCGATATATTACCAGCTTCGCCGATCAAGGATTCTTCGGCGACCAGGTCACACCATCCGGCAGCCAGGGATTCGAGACCGATGGACTCCGGACGTTCGCATAGGAAAAGTATGCGGAAGCCATCTGATGCGGAGCTGCCCTCGGCGAAGCAGCGATAGACTGCGCCTCCGCAGGTCTCGACGCCGGACATTCTTGTGCACATAGCACAGCTTATCGCAGCATCCCAGCAGCCGACAGAAACGGTGTCGGATCGAGAATTATCCGACGGCGCTGGGTCGGTAGCCGGGGACACGAGGCCTGCAGACTCCGGACGTTCGCATAGGAAGTGTGCGGGAGTCAACGTACACGGAGCTTCCGGCGGCAATGCATCGTAAGTCCGCTACTGAACAGGCCTCGGGAACGGACGTGCTTTCCTTAATAGCACAGTTTATCGCAGCATCCCAGCATCAACTGAATCTGTCGCATATATTTATCCGACGATGCTGGGTCGGGACGCTCCGCGGAAGCGGGTACGGACGTCCGAAAGTTTCATCCGGTCCGACGGGATACCGAAAGGGATTCGGAGGATTTCAAGCTTTCCCTTTCGGAACAACATATGCTGCGATGCCGGATAAGAAACTGATAGCGTCGGTGGACTTAAAAATTTTTGGTTCGGTTCAGGGACATCGTCCCTCAGTTCCGACATAGTCCAATAATGTCACACAAACTCTCGAATTATTGAACGACGCTATATATATTATTATTTTATGCTTGCTATCCAAGCATTTCTGGTTTCTTGTTCGAAGAGTTATGGAGATGTCTTTCAAAAGTGTGCCTCTGTCGTCATAGTTAATGAAGAGTTAGCGGCAATAAGTGCTCATGGAATATGTCTATCGCTTACGGAGTGACATTCGCTAGCTCACCCGGTGTAGCGTACATTCATCGAATGGTTCGGCTGCCGGGTTCGTCCGTTGCGGTCTAGGAAGGAGATTTGGGTGATGCGAGCACTTTAATTACTTTAGTACTCACCCAATGACGGCAGATTGAGGACAGATCGGAGGAAGCCTGTTAGTCCGGTTCCTGGCTTGTCCAGGTCCGTCCGGGCTGTGAGCGAGAGAGGTTCCTCTCTCGCCCAACAACATAGGGGACCGCATGTTGTGGTTCAGATATTTTACATTCGGAGCATATGTCCGTTGCCCGGGACGCTCCGTTATATAGACAGTCTGAGAGACTGTCTTTAATGCTTCCTCATCCTCACAGCAGGGCACACGACCGCACATTGGCTACGTGACCTCGAGTATCCGATCAGTTTCGGCATTCAGTGATTCCACGGCGAATAGGTCGCGCCATCCGGTAGCCAAGGGATACGAGGCCTATACACTCCGTTCGCTCGCATATTGGAAGTATGCACGGGGTAACGATCACGGAGCTTCCAGCGGCAATGCATCGTAAGACCGCTTCTCCTCAGGCCTCAGTGACGGACGTGCTATCCGAGTTAGCACAGTTGTTTCGCAGCATCCCAGCAATTGACAGTTTCTCGGTCGAATCAGGAATTATCCGACGGCGCTGGGTCGGTGCGGTCCGCGGTTGCATCAGCTACGGACGACCGAACGCTTTATAGGGTCCGACAGGATGGCGAAAGGGATTCGAAAGATTTCGAGTTTTCCCTTTAGTAGTATCGGAAGATGCCTTTCATATTTTCTGGCATTATCTTCCAGTGATTATTAGTTCGGACTTCATTGCTGCGATCTTGGATAAGAGACTTATAGCGTCATTGGACTCGGTTTTTTCGATCGGTACAGGGACATTGTCCCTGACTTACCGACGCAGTCCAATATTGTCATTACAACATGTGTTTTATTTTTCGACGCTATATATATATATATATACAAGCCTGCTACTAAGCATGATAGTTTAGTTTCTTGTCCGCGTTGCTCATTTCTGCCATTTTATCATTTTTACAAATAGTTTATTTTGGCAGAGCAGGGCATACCGAGAGTTCATATGCGTCTAGACGGTGTGATTAAAGACTGCATATATTCTTTTTCGCCGTTTATGTCTTTTCCAATTTCAATGTTGGGAACGACATTATGTATAGTAGACTTAACTTAGACGCTTTATTATACGTAATCCGCCTTACTGAGGCGTTATCATTACGTCTTCAAGAAAAGATTTACGGGATATTATTCTCAATGTAATTTCTTTTGAGGGCAGTAGTTTGTTCACGTATAACTCCGCCCTTCAGTGGCTGATTGGAGTTGGTTAGACGTGACGCAGCCCTAGCTACATCCACACGCGTGGATAGTAAGGTTAAGAACTCTCTCAGAGTCGCTTCGTTCTCGGAGGAGCTTCTCTTCGACGGCAACTTTCCGGCAATCCATGAATTGCTCGATTTATACGTTCTCTTGTCTATCTAGTGTACAAGAGATTCAGACTGGGGCAAACATTCGGTGGTTGACTCAGAGAGTGCCGCCGCAGTTGCCGGACTCGAGTGTGGTTGTTATGACGGTTGCCAGTCAAACAGATTGGGATATATACTGATCCCTACGGATTCGAAGTGCCAGGGTCTTTGGGTTCCGCAGTCTTTTAGCAATCAGTTTAACTTCCGCGGAATAATGTTTTTTAGGCTTGCTTTATGTCATTGCATGAACATTATTCAGAAACGCATGCCCAAATTCCTGTCCTTTAATTCGACAGTAGTGGCGTATCTCCGGAACCAGGGAGGCACTCTTTCGTTTCCGTTATTCAATTTAATGGAAAGAATCCGTCTGTTGGTTATTGTACACCAAGTTCAGTTTTGGTCCGTCATATTCCGGGTCGTCTGATTGTTTTATCGGACTCCCATTCTCTTACGGGTCGCTTGTTGCTGTCAGAATGGACTCTCAACAAACAAGTATTCAATCAGATTTGCTATCTATGGGAGCGCCCAATGATGATTTATTTATTACACAGCTTGCTAATCAATTGCAGACGTATGTGTTGGCTTGTCCAGATCTCTGAGCTAATAGTGTTAACGCTCTATTGATCTATAGGACGGAATGATAGGATACGTGTATCCTCCGGCGCTGTTGTTTTAGCAGGTATTGCTAAGATAAACAACCACAATACATTTCTGTTGATAGCATCTCTATCTTCACAGAGATCATGAGTAATTTACTCTCTTGTCTACTGTGGGTCTTAACGTGAAATCTTCCTCTATGTGAGGATCTTTTTTCACTGGGTAAATCGTGTCATCTTTATCACAACCAGCAAGGTCGCAACCTTCATGTATTCCGTTGTGTGGTCCGTATTGCATTGTAAGCACTGTACTGGACGAGCTTTGGACGCGATTTCTTACTATAGGAGATCCTCTTCTTCGCTATTCTATGCGACTAAAGTGGAGGCTCTTCCGTCGTGGTGTGGGGATCATTATGATCATATTCTTGATCCCTCCATACTACTCATTGCTATTTTTTAGTATACTTGTTTCACAAGATCTACTGCAGCCTGTTATTATTTAGGTTATAGGTTTATGTTACCTCATACCTATGCACTCTACGATAGTTTACAATTGAGTCTTTTGTCTCTTTAAGTCAGTTAGTAACTTTTTGATAAATAGACTTAGAATCTTTAGATTAAATTCCTATACGGATTTTAACTTCGGTTCTTATTTAGCTAAGTAATCATTTGAGCCTCTGGAAACAGTAGTTTTCAAATTCTGACCTTTTAGACAGTAATTCTGTTGGTTTCTCTTTTACTGTAGAGTCAGTGAGTTTCATGCACTATCGATGGATGATTTTCGCTTTCATAGTTTCGGAATCAATACTTCCGTTACTATTTAGGTTGGATTGTTGCATAAGAGTTAGGCTCCTATTATCCGGAACCTATTATTTTAAGGTCCTTCCGTCTTCGTATGGGCGTAGGCCTTTACTCTTTCCGGGTACAGTTGATGTATTTATAAACAGATATCTGTTTATTACAAGGGCGTAAGCTTCTTCTGTCTTTGATGTCTAGTAGAAGGACGTTACGCTCCATTTTATTGTTAATGGATTCTATTAACTATCGGTACTGCTTATGGTATATCATTGACTTAGCAGTTGTGCTTAAGATTTCGGCTCATGAAGTAAGAGTTCTTCTACTTCTTGGGCTTACATTAATAGTGTCGCTATTATAGATTTTTGAAGGCCGCTCATTGCGCTCAGCCATCCACATTCATGAATTTTTATCTTAGAAATATCGAGTCAATTTCTGGAGGCCTCTTTTGTTAGGTCTATTATCTACTGCTCAGAATGTCATTCACTTAACAGTTGCTACTATAGCTAGGTAGGCTGTCTGTTTCGGCAGTGTCTCCGTTCGGCTGCCCTCTTCGCTCTGGGCTATTTGACCCAGGGCAAGAAAAAGGGGGGGGGGGGGGGGAGGGTGTTCCCTTGGGTCACCTGTTTTACTATGAAAACAAGGGGATACCTCCTCCGGAGTTAGTAATTCTGAGCTGTTATTGGGATGGTTGTTTAGTGAGAAGTTAAATTCATTCAAGTCTTAGTTTTTAAAGTATAGCTTTGGAATATTGCATATGTCAACGGACATGATTATGCAATTCTCAGACACTTTTAGGAGTATAAGAGTCTCTATTCTCTAGACTTACTTTATTATTGGCTTACTTTAAAAATTATTAGTATAAGGATTATATTGGATATTAATAGAGTACATGGATGTATGAAGCTCAATTTTGGAAGGTGTTGTATCTTTCCAATTTATCATAAATAAG
Organism: Pictodentalium vernedei; assembly: GCA_031216915.1. NCBI lineage: Eukaryota > Metazoa > Mollusca > Scaphopoda > Dentaliida > Dentaliidae > Pictodentalium > Pictodentalium vernedei. Next base: position 43,124,239 of record CM062291.1, on the reverse strand, counting down.
AAAGATACATGTAAGGCCTATTACTTCTTTTCCCTACAGGGGATGACTCTATTTTATTTTATTGAGCGTATTCCATTGTGATCTATGTCCTTGGCCCTCCAGCCTTTTTACTATTCAGCTATGTCTGGGTCATTGGTACAGTATAAAAATGTTAAAAAATTTATAGTAATTTATATATTTTTTATACTTACCAATGACCCAGACGGGGATGGCCCTCCCAGGAGTTGGGAACTCTTGCCTCCCCGCTGAGTACATAGCGCTTACCAGGCACTGGTTATTAGAATGATAAATGGCGCCAATTTCGGAACGTCCCTGACACTGCGCATGCGCAGTGGGGGCGAGGTGTGGAGGGCCTTTCAGGACATGTTTTCTTTAGTTTTAGATGCAAATTTTGGGGATTGGGGGGCAAAATTTGTGTTTGGCCCTATATTTTAAGAGTTAGCACCAGCTATGTCTGGGTCATTGGTAAGTATAAAAAATATATAAATTACTATAAATTTTTTAACATTTTTTCATTACATGCTTCAAGTTTCACCCCACCATCCAACGATACATACATGCACGCCCAACATGTATGACTTGAGATGTTGAGAGGCACCATGCAAGTATATTGTTCATTTCTCACCCCTATCTGTTACAATGATGTAGCGTTCACTTAAAAGAATAATACATGGACCACAAAGAGTACGTTGTGTGGAATTGAGAGTTTGAAATTGTGTGTATTTGGTACACAGTGGACTGTGCAACAGTCACACAGGTAAACATATCAATACATACACAACCTGGGCCGTCATATTTTCTGTAGATTTTCTGTTGTTTCTTCTTTTCTACGCTTCTTTAGATGTTTTTGTGCATCACTAATTTACTTGTGCTTTTTCATTATGATTTTTCTTCAACGTATTTTGGCCTAGTACAGCATTTCACAGTAACAAATCTCTACTACTAGAGTGTCTTGTCTCACAAAATACTGCACATTACACAGTACACAGAAATGAATAGCTTCTAAGAATAAAAATGATGCAAGTGGACGCGAAACTGAAACTAAAACATTGAAACTGAAACTAGTCACGACTTGAGCTTTTTTTGCCAGTGAGTCGAGTCTGTGTGTAGCAGTTGCCACATTGCATTCATTTTGACATGAGACAACAATACACTTTGCTCCTTCTGTTTTTTTTTCTTTCCGTCAACCCCATTCCTCCTATCTATGTGTTTATTCCATAGAATGAAATAAACAATGTGACCGATTTGTTGGATAAAGGGTTAACTGGTACAGTGCATAGGTATTTTTTAGAGGTGATTGGAAACATGATTATTTTTTTCAACCATATCATGCTATTAGCAAGGAAAGCTTTAGTTTAGCAAGATATTGTTCATAAATAAGTGTTTTGCTACAATTTATTGGAGAGTGCCTATTGGCTGCCTATTGGCACTCTCCAATAAATTGTAACAAAACTATTGTATATATAGACAATAAACATATAGTGTGTTTTTATATCTGTGTTATACAACGAGTTGAAATATGGTTTATTTTTTCGAGGCTTCGCCGAGAAAAAATAAACCATATTTCAACGAGTTGTATAACACAGATATAAAAACACACTATATGTTTATTGTTTTTATCTGATAACAAACAGACACCCGTCTCGTGCGTCTACCCGACTTATATATGCTTCCCACGGGCCTCCAAAGAAAACCAGTCTACGAGACAAAAGAAATAGGACAAGACGCATAGAGTTGTGTCCCTTACATTACAAAATCGATGACGGCGATTGTAAAGTGCGATTGCACTTCTTGCATCATGTAACTGCGCTAGAACAAAATAAATTTCAACTATTTTATTAACAGTAACAAAACGGTGTTTCAGTAGAGTTATTCTTTTTTTGACATAGTTCCAGTTTTCTTCCGTGTTTTATGCTGTAGTCCCAATATAACAAATAATTTTGCATTTGTTTACAATTTTTACGAAGTGTTTGTTTTTTCAGGCAGAGCAGACAAACTTTTAATTAGCGCAGTTCCGCGAGTACTTTTGATTGAGGCCGTGACTATAAGTAGTTCGCAGTCGCTGCATACTAATTACTATTAACATTCAAGTAATTTCTACAATGTTTTGAAGCAAAATTTTAGGTTGCCTTTATTGAAGCAAAATAAATAAGAAATGACACCATCAGAGGATTTTGACAAAGTGCAATAAGCGTACAATTAAAACCTGCCCTGTGATATAACGATGTTTCATGAATGAATGAATGAAAATGGAATTGAAAGAGGTCAGAGGTCATTCGCATAAATTATAATTATATACAACACCCGTTGTATATACTTCAAGTATATACAACGGGTGTTATACTCTATTATCAGATAAAAAGATTGTTTCATGTACAGCTGAGAAAATTTTTTTTTTTTTTTTTTATTGAAAAACATTTGGCGAAAATACATGTTACATAGAAATAGTTAAAATACACAGAACATAGAAAATTAGAAAATTAAAGCATTACATTTCAATTGTTCAAAAAGTTGTTGATGCAATTCCATTTCTCCTTAACAAGAACTGCCTTGTCGATTGGGTAGATATATGTTGAATACTGTTCAATATTCCTGTAGAGTTTCATAACTCCTAAAAAAAACCTGATAAGTCAGGAGGTGTAGTTTTACGTCTACTGCTGTAGATGTACTTTTTGTATACAGGGAGGCATGTGGTCCAAATATGCGTCAGTCAACTTGGAGGGAGGGGCCTAAAATAATTTCACATTCAGTTAAGGCTGAATGTGAATTCAAGGGTAGGATGTCGTTAAAACTTTCTACTAATCTCACTAAAACTGCTTTTGGAAAACAACACTCATAATATAGGTGAGCAGTAGTCTCCTCCATGTTTCCACAGAAGGAGCAGAGCTCTGATTTTAAATTGCATGGACTGTAGTAAATATGTATCGTCTGTGGAAAAAAAAAATAAAAAAAATAGCAAGTTAATGCATTCAGTGTATAGCCACTAAAGTGGCTCTCAGCACTTTTCAAAGAGCCATGATGGTGGCTTCAGCACCAAAGTAGTTAACCCTTTACCCAACGCATGCGATATCCAAATTTATTATTTTAAATAGCATTTTTTTTTAATTTTTCAAAAAATTTCAACAAAACCATATCATGTGACCCCTCGTTAGAACGAGCTCATTGAGCTCGTTCCAGCGAGGGGTCACATGATATTGTTTTGTTGAAATTTTTTGAAAAATAATATTTTTCAACTGCTGAATTTGCATATTACGAGGGCGGATGCAGCCGATTCGTTGGGTAAAGGGTTAAATGGGTTACATTAACTGAAAATGGTGTGTATGACACAGCATCAGACAGATTTAATCAGAAAGATGTCAAAAATTATTTTGAAGGGTCCTCCGGTGACCCAAAGGAACCTTTTAGCCATACAGTAAAACCTGTCTTGAGAGACCACATCTGCCAGGCACCGATTGGTTTTGCTCTATAATAGACCTGCTATAGGAGACCACCTGTATTGAGAGACCACTGTGAACTGGTACCAAATTGTATTTTTATGCCATAATGGACCTGTCTTGAGAGACCGCCCCTTTGAAGACTGAAACCATGACCAAAACGTCTTACCTTTTCTAGAATTGGAAAATCCATTGTGGTCATACTAACATAATTAAAAGTATTAAAAGCTCTTAATTGGGTTTCAATTGCTAACTCATTAAAGATTGAGATGTTTTTATAAGACCCCTGTGAAAAGATTAGGATTATTGCTGAATAAACAATTTCATACATACCTGAAATGTGACAGATAGGAATAAAAATAAATTTGTGTTGAAAATCTTTTTGTAACAAATTGAAATGGACTGTTATAAAAATAAATTAGTGTTGAAAATCTTCAATGAAGATTTTCAACACTAATTTATTTTTATAATTTTTTTAAGGCCTAAAAAAAATAAAAATATGTTTCTCAGGCCTGCCCGCATGGTCCTTTTGGCTGCTGCATGCTCTCTTTTTATAACCAATGTAAACTTAAAAAAATAAAAATTAAATGGTTTATGTGTGATATTTTACCAAAGTTAAAAAAATTGATAAATTTGTCCCTTGAGTGCAAGATGGCTTTGCAATGCTTTAGCATGGCTTTGCAATGCTTTAGCATTGCAAAGCCTTCTTGCTCTCAAGAGACGAAATACACCACCGCCACCCATGCTATTCTGTAGATTATGAGGCCTAAAACATAAACCAAGAACATGAACTTTTGATGGTAAAGAAATAATTAGAGAAATAAAAAATAAAATAAAAAACCGCTCGCCCGCATGCAATTTTACAAATAATGGCCTGAGAAACGGAAGATCTACTTTGTGGGGCCTAACAGTCCATTTCAATTTGTTACAAAAACTTCATAAAAAAGAACAACTACAAATTTATTACAAAAATTCATTCTTCTCCATTTCTGAATTTTGTTGTTGGTTATTCACTGACTTGAGAAAACCTGAAACCTGTTATGAGAGACCACCTGTCTTGAGAGACCACTTTTGCGTGGCCCAAAGGGCGGTCTCTCAAGACAGGTTTTACTGTACCATTATTGGAATAGCTGTTTCTCTTCCAATTTGTCTGTTTATAATCATATACCTATTTTATTTTTAGGAATATCCAGTCATGTTACTATTAATGCTACAGATATAGATGAACCTGGTAGAATTACGAACCTGAGGATTGTCAATCTCAAAGGAAAAGTTGTCAGCAATCTGACTATAGAGCAAGATCCCGTCAATCGAAATATATACAACACTACAACCTTTACACCTCCTGATGAATTTTTTTATGTCAAGGTATTTGATTTTGTTTAATATTTTTATCCCATAAATGGACATTTATTCGAACGATGAAAGTCTTGGATAAATTTTTGCTTTATTCACCTAGTAGCAGCTGTTGGTAGGGTGATAAATGTTCCGAGAAGGTTTAACACTGAAAGAATTTATTCCTATAGTAGAGACAGACTTGCTGACCTCTGACCTCTACCGCATTCATGTCGTCATAACCTGTTTTACGTTTGAGGGAGACATAATGAATCAAAGTTTATCAAACGTTGACCATCGCTGAAATGTTTAGTTTTAGAATATGTGTCACATTTCAGCTCTGTTGGATTATGTAATAAATTGAATGACAATTAACTGGTTGAGGGCTAGATTATTTTTGGCAGTCTGAATTAGCTATTCAAAGCTTGTTCTATTACAAATTATTGGAGAGTACCCAGTGGCACTCTCCAATAATTTTAATAGAACATATTTGTATAAAGAAAAAGTTACTTGCATTTGACTTAATACGAAACCAGGGCAAGAAAAACATTGGCTTTTGCTCTGGCACCCTCATTTTTTTGAAAGCCCTGATAGTGGCTTCTAGAACTCAACCAGTTAACCCCTTACCCAACGTAACGGTCAAAACCGGCCAGCTCTCTTCTCAAAAATCGCCAATTAATTTTCATTATATTTTCATTTTTTGTCTCAAAAACATAGGTTATGACCCCTCATTGGAACGAGCTCGTCGAGCTCATTACAATGAGGGGTCATAACCTATGTTTTTGAGACAAAAAATGAAAAAATTAGTTATTCAAGAATTTTTTTTGCAAGTGTCGTCTGCTTTTCATGTTAGGTGAAGGGTTAACAAAGAAAATACAAAGTAAATCAAATGAAACCAAGCATTAACGAGCATACAAGTTCGATTGTGAAAGGCGGGGGCATGATGAGTGATGTTTCATTTTCCAAATTAGGAAAGTGTAAATAAACGAATGCATGTGTCGTCTGCTTTGTTTATATCTAGTTGAATCGATGATGAAAAAAAATAACAATAAACAACGAAAATAAGAAAGATAAACATTGTTCATTTAATAAAGTATTTTTGCGAGTTTTGCTAAAGTTTGTAGGGGAATTACTTTTAGACAGAAATGTATCACTGTGCCTTATTTATTTTTGGCAGTTTTGCTCGTCGATCGAATTGGACCAATGTGTTCCTTACATCTCGCAGTGTTTTGTAGCGAGTAACAGTACTGTTTCGCCAAAACTCCTCTGTAAATGAATTTTGGGATAAACAAAATAAACATAGAGTATTTTCAAGTAAAAAATTTATTCTATTCGTAGGATTAAGAATGAAACCAACTTGCTAAAGGCTCGTCGGTTTCATCCTTAATCCTACTTGTAGAATAATTTTTTTTATTTGAAAACATGACATGTTTATTCTATATGTATCAGTTGGAATTTCATGGATTTGAACCATTAGGCCTAAAAAAATAAAAAATCTGTTTCTCAGGCCCTCCCACATGGTCATTTTGGCTGCCACATGCTCTCTTTTTATAACCAATGTAATCTTTAAAAAAAAAAAATTAAATAGTTTATGTCTGATATTTTACCCAAGTTAAAAAAATTGATAAATTTGTCCCTTGAGTGCAAGAAGGCTTTGCAATGCCTTAGCATTGCAAAGCCTTCTTGCTCTCAAGGGATGAAATACACCACCACCCATGCTATTCCATAGATTATGAGGCCAAAAACATAAACCAAGAACATGAACTTTTGATGGCAAAGAAGTAATTACAGAAATAAAAAATAAAATAAAAAACCGCTCGCCCGCATGCAATTTTACAAATAATGGCCTGAGAAACAGAAGATCTACTTTGTAGGGCCTTATTCAAGTATTATAGAGCACTGTTGTATACATGAAGGTGACAACTGCAATGCTCAAGCTTGTTATATTTTCAAGTGACGAATTGTAGGCTCCGACAACCTTAAGAGTGTGATGGATAGTCCTAATGACATTGTGCAAGAAGAATGTAAGACAAAAGATCCCCCAGACAAAAGATTGCCTGACAGGTGACCTCTAAACAAAAGGTCCCTTGGACTGAAGATCCCCCAGAATGAAGATAATTAGGGATAGGAAAAAGATCCCTGAATCAAAATGACGGAGTGGAGGAAAGATTCTCAAATCAAATTTTTTTTTCATTTCAGCTCTTTATTTTTTTTTTTTTTTTATTGTTTTTCCAAAATATATATTTACTGATACAGTGGAATCCTGTTAATAGAATAGCAATTTTGTCAATGAAAATTATTCTATTAACAGGAGTTTTTAATTAACATCAGTAGTGCTCTTGCCTTCAACCAATGCTTACTCTTGTGTGGAGTTAGTATGTTGGGAAGTCTGACAATTGCTTGCCATTGCTCATTGGTTCTCTCTGGGTACTCTGGTTTCTGCCACCTGTAAAACTGTCTGGCACATGGTAAACCCAATAAATAAATAGATTCACTTGTTCGGTATATGTTGATTGGAAAAGCGAACCTTTTTTCCAGAGTTATGGCCTTTTTTTCACTCTTTTGACTAAGAAAGAATTGTTTGCGTCGGGGGCATTGGGACACGCTTTGTGGTCCCCTTTCTTGTTCCCTGCTGCTGATAGTTTAGGAGTACAAGAAAAAGCATACCTCAGGTACAAATATGATGCATAATAGGTGTCTGTGTACCTGTGGGAATCCCAGGAAGTGAAGCCAGAGTTATGGCCTTTTTTTCACTCTTTCGACTTAGAAAGAATTGTTTGCGTCGGGGGCATTGGCACACGCTTTGTGGTGCCCTTTCTTGTTCCCTGCTGCTGATAGTTTAGGAGTACAAGAAAAAGCATACCTCAGGTACAAATATGATGCATAATAGGTGTGTGTGTACCTGTGGGAATCCCTGGAAGTGAAGCCATGCTTCTTGAGTGTGGTAAACAAGCTCTTTTTCACTGGTAAAATAGGATCTAGTCATCAATGTCTGGGAGGAAGTTCTCAAAAATGGGCAACATGAGTATAATCGATTGGCTGGACTGGACATTATAACAAAGTTGCAGTCATGAGATTATTAGCCATTGTGCATAAGTATGTGACCTTAAACACCAATAAATAAATAATATAGGTGTGTGTTTGCAATAACACTCCTCAGAAATGAAACACCGGGGGTGTGGGTCATCGACTGTTTGACTGAGTATCAAATCACCTTGGGTTTTACTGTATGTGCTTTAGAGCTGAAATAGTTAAAGGGTTTTCTTAATCGATAAATCATATGGATTAACCTTGGTTAACCTATTAATCACTTGTTTTAATAGGTAGCTGAATTATTGCCATACCGTTGATAATTTATAGCATTAACCTTTTACCCAAAGTAATGGCCAAAACTGGCAAGTGCTTTTTATTTATGTGTTTATTTATTTGTGTTTAAGGTCACATACTTATGCACAATGGCTAATCATGACCGTGACATTTTTACAGGTGGAGGAAGCCGGAGTACCCGGAGAGAACCACCAAGCAACGACGAGCAGCTGCCAACTCCCCAACATCATAACTCCACACTGCAGCACAGGCAGGGTTAGATTGGTTGAAGACATGCGCACCATAAACGCGCAGTACGCTTTAGTACACGGCGTCATCGTGCCCACATGTGGACAATCAGGGTTAAGTGCTTTGCCCAAGGACTCCGCGGGAGTCTGAATCGATCGCTCAGAAGGTCACCCATCCAAGGATAAACCGGGCTCGACATTGCTTAACTTCGGTGATCTGATGAGAACCGGTTACCGAGCGATATATATAAAAATCTCCCTTCAAATTTTAATATGTTTTCAATTTTTGTCTAAAAAACATAGCTTATGACACCTCATTGAGCTCGTTCCAATGAGGGGTCATAAGCTTTGTTTTTGAGACAAAAATTTTAGTAATTAAAAAATTTATTTTGCGAGTATCGTCTGTAGTCCGCAAAAGGAAAAAGGGTTAAGAATGACCATTTCCTGCTACTTATACAGTTCAATGATCATGCAAGTGAACAAGTCTGCACATAACTTGCAAGCTTTAACCCTTTACCCAATGCAGACGATATAAAAATTTATTATTTTAAATTTCATTTTTCAAAATTTTTCAACAAGTTTCAACAAAACCACATCATGTGACCCCTCGTTGGAACGAGCTCGACGAGCTCGTTCCAACGAGGGGTCACATGATATGGTTTTGTTGAAATTATTTGAAAAATAATATTTTTTCAACTGCTGAATTTGCATATTACGCGGGCAGACGCGGCCGATTTGTTGGGTAAAGGGTTAATCTGTCTTATAATAATTGATGCAAGTCAGTGTGACAACGTTTGCCTGTTTTAGAGCAAATTTGTTCCTTTGTTAACCTCAAAATACAGTAGTTTACGGCAATGGCTAAATGATCAATTACTTCTTTTTATCGATCAAGCTGTTGATCATTGGTTAATCGATTAACCGTTTCAGCTCTAATGTGCTTAATGATGTCTGTGTTACAATAACATGGTATGAATTGCAAATTTTGAACAATGTTCGTTTTTTGTTCACCTGATTACAGATTGAAGGTATAGACAGTGATGGTTACAAACTTCAGAGGACCACCCATACTGCCATCAGTCCCAGGGAACCAGTCGCTCCACAAGTACACATGCCAGAAATGACTACTGGATTCTTTGAACAAAAAGCAAGAATTGTCTGTACTGTGGGCAGTTTGGTACCCTACCATGTAACATGGTATAAAGACCGAGCACTGTACCAACCAGCCACAGCTCATGAGTAAGTAAGCTGATATGATACAAAAAATCAAGAAGACTACAAATATCCTCAAAATTGATGCCGGACAAAATGTGGCACACCAACACAATTATGACTGACAAAAATTATTTTGGGTCAGAGACACACATTTTCTGAACTATAGATATGTTTTAACTCTTTACCCAACAAAATGGCTGCATCCAGATGCTTAATTAACAAATTGAGCAGTTGAAAAAAACTGGGTTTCAACAATTTCACCAAAGCCATATCATGTGACGTCCACAATGGAACAAGCTCATTAAGCTCATTCCAGTGGGAGGTCACATGATATTGTTTTGCTGAATTTTGTTTGAAAATTTAAAAAAAAAAAAATTAAAATAACAAATTTTGATATCGTGTACATTGAGTAAAGGGTTAAAACAGGGTTTGTACAGGTAATGGAATCCTGGAAAATCATGGAAAACAAAATATTTTTTCCAGCCCTGGAAGTTTGGGAAAAATAGGGGATTTTTTGCTGTAGTCTGCAAAAGTCATGGAAAATCGGCATGATAACGATGCAGTACACCATTTCCCCCCAAATCATGCTTAACTCTTAAACTGCTGAGTAATTATGTCTCCCCTTCCCAGAAGGGAGACTTTTTGTTTTAGTGCATCTTCTTCTTCTTCTTCTTCTTCTTCTTCTTCTTCTTCTTCTTCTTCTTCTCATACAAACTTTGTCCGGGGCATAACTTTTTTGTCTTTTGACCTAGACCTTAGATATTTGGCATGTGGATTTATCACCATGAGCCGGTGTGTCGTCTACCATAGTGACCTTGACCTTTTGACCTGAAGGTCAAATTTATGTGCTTTTTAAGGGAAACTTTGTCCGGGGCATAACTTTTTTGTCTTTTGACCTAGACCTTAGATATTTGGCATGTGGATGTATCACCATGAGCCGGTGAGTCGCATACCATAGTGACCTTCATGTGACCTTGACCTTTGACCTGAAGGTCAGATTTATGTGCTTTTTTAAGGGAAACTTCGTCCGTACCAGAACTTTTTTGTCTTTTGACCTAGACCTTAGATATTTGGCATGTGAATTTGCAGAGCATTAAATAGAAAGGAAGGGGAGACATATGTTTTAGTGTGCTAAAACAATTTCTAGTTTTAAAATATTTTTCATCAAATCAAGTCATGGCTGCTGTGAAGCAGCCATGACTAGATTTGATGACAAATTCATGAACATTTGATACAAGAAATCGTTGGTTAAAAAGTCTACACAACATACAGGAAAAATTTGGTTAAATATATCCAAATTTGACTTATTTTAATAGCAAGAAATTTCCTTCTTGGGTGCGAATATCTGCCAGCAGTTTGTAAGGAATTAAAAATCCAAACAAAAAGAGTGTGACGGTCATACTAACAAGGGAAAGGTCATGGAAATTGAGTAGAAAGATTTGGAAAAGTCATGGAATTTGATTCTCAGAAAAGTGTACGGATCCTGTAAAAGGAAATTAATTCATACTCTTCTCACTTCCATGCTCTTAATTTTTCCATGAGTTGAACTCTCCATCTCGGTGAGAAAGTTATGCAGAAGGAGTTTGGGTGGCAATTGGATCACCAATTGCAACAAGGCCATCATTGACTAAGAACAGCTTATAGTTCCCATCCCTTCTGTTTCATCTTAATTAAGTTTAACCCTTTACCTAACCTGAAAAGCAGACGACACTTGGAAAAATAATTCTTGAATAACTAATTTTTTTCATTTTTTGTCTCAAAAACATAGGTTATGACCCCTCGTTGGAACGAGCTCGACGAGCTCGTTCCAACGAGAGGTCATAACCTATGTTTTTGAGGAAAAAAATGATGAAAATTAATTGGCGATTTTTGACGTTTTGGTCGTTACGTTAGGTAAAGGGTTAAGGTTAAACTGGTAGAGTGCTAAATTACTTTTCAATGGTCATTTTTATAGCCAAGTTCTGTCCAGGCCAAATTTACTAGACAAGTTTTGTAAATTTTCACATAAACTTGGGATAAATTGAAGATTCTATGATAAAAAAACACAAAAGACATTTAAATGGGGCAAGAAACAAGCAACAGCTTCTACAAGGCCTGTGATTTACAACTTTAGATGTGCATCGTTTGTCTGCAGTGTCCGTGTCAAGAAATGGTCCCTGACAGAGAATAGGTTTTGACGTATTTGATGACACATATTTAATGAAATGATTTTCAAATCAACATCAGATTCTTACTGTCCGACAACAAATGTGATTTCATTCTGTGTCTGAATCTATGGTTATTCCCCAGCACTTGAGAGGCTGCTCATTACATTTTTTCATGAACAAGCTGAATAACTGGAAGAATAGTCAGATGATATTTAAACAGAATGCGATTTGTGTTTCAATCGGTGGGTGTTTTACATCACTCATTGGAATGGCATAGTCATATTTCACTCGAGCCATACATCACGTTCTGTGTTTATTACACATCCCATGCATTAAAATTCATTTAAATAAACAAATTTTAATTCTGTTGTTTAAATTCAGAGGTGAAGAGTCTGTTTGTTTTATTTGAAGCTGTACTGATCAAATGAATCAATTAAAAATCAAAATAACCTTTTGGGAACCAGTCTAAAATACATGCGTTATCTTTTCCATCGGTCATGTTTGTTGAAATTCGTATTGCCATTTCTCTTCGACGCCTAATCATTTGGTGCCAATTACTATTGGTATAAATATAAGTACAAATTTGGGCAGATTTGCAAAACAGCTGGGAGAAACTTTTTTTTAAAAGTTTGAAGCATGTCAGGCAGGGGGCAGCCTGGCAGCTGATTTTAAGGAGAAGTGACTTCTTCCTCCAGAGACTTTAGGGAGAAGTCAGGGGCAGGAGGGAGAAGTCAGTGGACATGAGGGAGAAGTCAGAAAAAAACATAAAACGTATATGACATCGTGACAAAATAAATGTACATAGAGGACACAATTGTGGAGAAAAAAATAAATAAATGTTATGCAAACATACATACAAACACCAAACTAAGTCATGTAGGTTAAAATCCTCCCCCTCCCCTACAAAAAATTGTGTCGCCCATGGTTTCTGAATACCCTAACTCTTTCCCTAACAGTGATGACTAATGTTACCATGCAGTTGATTTTGTATTTGCCTCAATGCAGTGGATTTGAAATTAAGCATTACCCATGGTGAGAGTGTTCTTCTCTGTTATAGAAGGTGTATTCTGTTAAAAAAAAATATTGAAAGTATTTAAAATAAATTTCAAGTTCACATAAGAAGCTTGGTCATTCATGGTTTCTGAATGTCCTAATTGAATTGAAAAGCATAGTTAAAAATGTTTTTGATATCCTTCGTAAATTAAGCATCATTAACAATTTGAGTTAATTTATTTCTAAGGTAAATGACAAAATATTTCAGTTGTCTCCCTTACCTGCTGCGCTGTGTGATGATGCACTGTTCAGAAAAATGACATTTTCGGCCAACCATCTTACATTGACACGTGCGATTGGTGCTATAAGGCCTGCCATTTTTATCCATCCTAATATGTGTGATTTCTATCGTAGCCTTATTGCATTTAACCCCCTTCCAACACAAGTTTTCAAAGAAAAACTTTCAATGTAAATTGCAGGGCGAATTTCAATGCAACTAATTTTTCAGTGGAACACAGCGTAACCATAAGCAATTTCGACATTTTTATGGATGAACTGTCTCCTACACATTTTTGGGGGTTTTGAAACGGTGGTTAAATTTAATAAATTCTAATTAACACGATGTGTGTCATGTGCGATTCATTGTTTTTGCTGGTACTTTTGTTTTTAAATAGCATTTTGTGCTGGTTGCTATCAGTTGGGGCATATTGGTGGAACGATTTCGCCATTACAGCTTGTTTCAGAAATATAAAATTGGGCTAGTTTAGGCTATTTTCAGAGCTGTATGACAGATTTTAACAGCAGCCATGTATACTTTTTTGTGAATGCGGAAGCGTTTTTTTTGGTAATAAAACATAAGAAAATACAGTAAACTGCCATGTCTCCCAAGGAAGTTTTGGAGGGCGACTTGAATTTTGCCCCCAATGTAAGCAAAGGCGACTTGAGGAATGACAAGGCGACTTCTTCGCCCCAGTCGCCCACTCAGCTGACCCCTGATGTCAGGATGTCTGAAGATTTACCAAAATGAAGTTGACCATAGGCTCGAGCGAAATATGACTATGGCATTCCAATGAGTTATGTAAAACATTCAATTCAAACAAACATCGCGTTTTGTGTTTATTACACATCCCATGCATTAAAATTCAATTAAATAAATTATAATTCCGATGTTTAAACCTAAAGGTGAAGAGTCTGTTTGTTTTGCTTGTAGCTGTACTGATCAAATTGATCAATAAAAAATCAAAACAACCTTTTCATGCTTTTGGGAACCAGTCTAAATTACATTCGTTATCTATTCTATTGGGTGTGTTTGTTGAAATCCGTATCACTGTTTCTCTCAGGCTGGTGTCCATTCATGCCTTACCATTTGGTGGCTATTACTACTGATAGTAAAAATATAAGTACAAACTTGAGCAGATTTGCAAAACAGTTTGGGTGAAACTTTTTAAAAAGAAGTTCGAAGTATGTCCGAAGATTTACTGAAATAAAGTTGACCAATTTGGATATAATGGGATCCACAGATGAGACTACCATGGGACTAGATTAATGTTGTGGTTGGAAATAATTATTTTTTTTAATATCTCATTTTTGTTTGGTTAACAAATTTTTTTCTGAACTGACTTTATTCTGCTTTGGACATTTTCATTTTCACACCACGCAACAGATGATCGATAATTGTATAACAAAATTTGGAAACTTTTCAAAGCATGACTAACGACTTGATGGGAATGGAACTAGTATAAACAGTGCTGGGAAAAAAGTTGTGGCTTGTACTTCACCAGTTGAATACAGAAACATTTATGTCATAGCAGCGATATGGATGTGTAATAAAATAATAATCATCCATTTCTCGACTGATCGATCTCAAACTTTGTACACAGGGGTAATTCGTCCCTACGAGTAACATGGGATGGGTGCCGTGATCGAGTGGGGTGACCTTGACCTTAAAATTGATGATCTTGATCTTTTATTTTCGGCTGGGCCGATTGGGCTAAAATTTCATATGTGCGGATATATTGACCCATCGATCATTTTAACTTTATCAGGGTGTCTGTGCGATGTGACCTTGACCTTCAAACTGTTGACCTTGATATATTCCTCCGTTTCTCTACCGATCTGATATAACCATCTTCTTCCGTGCAATGCCAGGTATTCGCCTGCCAGTTCATTTATAATTTTCAAATAAACATCAGCTACTGTCACATACAACAAATGTTTTATCATTCTAAGTCTGAATCTATGACTTTTCTCCAGTGCTTGATAGATTGTGCATTACCATTTTAATCCTTGACCCAACGCAGACAATATCAAAATTTATTATTTTAAATATCATTTTCAAAAAATTTCAAAAAAATTCAACAAAACCGTATCATGTGATTCCCTCATTGGAACGAGCTCATTCCAAAGAGGGTTCACAAGATAGGGTTTTGTTGAAATGTTTTGAGAAATAGTATTTTTCCAGCTGCTGAATTTGCATATTACGCGGGAGGATGTGGCCAATTTGTTGGGTAAAAGATTAATGAATGGGCTTAATAACTAGAAGAAGGGTCAGATCATTAGTGTTTCACTGATGTTCGACAGTTGCATCTGACATTGGCCGATTTTAAGTCATCGGTGGAAGTGTTAGAACATCGGTTCGTTCTGATGGTTACATGGAACACCACAGGATCAAAATTGTTCATATTTAGTTTGATAGTGGTCATGATTAGCCATTGTGCATAAATCTGTGATCTTTAACACCAATAAATAAATATTTACGTTTGATTCACGATCTCATACAAGCAGTAACAAGCTTAATAAGTTGCCACAATGATTGGCAGGAATCATGATAGGTCTAATCTCATTGATTGGTCTGATCTTCTCCTTGATAGCTGCCCACAATGCATGTGCCATGTGTCCCGTGATGACTCTTATGAAATACGACATCAGCAGAAACAACTTATCAGTGTGGCATCTTTGATCATTGATCAAAGATGCCACGCTGTTAACTTGTTTCTGCTGATGTCGTATTTTTAGTCGAGTTTTGACGAAGTCAAACTCAACTTATAGTTTGATGAAGTGATGGGTGGGCGGTGGACGGCGGGCAGCGCACATAAATAAGTGGTTTCCAGGCAATAACTTTAGTTCTGTTTGATGCACCTTTACCAAAATTATACTAGAGGTTACCCTATAGGAAAGGAAGACACCTATCGATTTCAGAGTCTCGTGCCCCAAGGTCAAGGTCACTGTTACTATAAATAGAATATTATGTGACAAATTGGTTTCCGGGCAATAACTTTAGTTCTATTTGACACACCTTTACGAAACGTATACCAGAGGTTACCCTATAGGAAGGGTAGACACCTATTTTGGAGTCTGGGACTCCAAGGTCAAGGTCACTGTTACTATAAATAGAATATTTTATGACAAATTGGTTTCCAGGCAATAACTTTAGTTCTATTTGACGCACCTTTACCAAACTTATACCAGAGGTTACCCTACAGGAAGGGAAGACAACTATTTATTTCGGAGTCTGGGACTCCCAGGTCAAGGTCACTGTTACTATAAATAGAATATTTTGTGACAAATTGGTTTCCAGGAAATAATTTTAGTTCTATTCTGTGTATCTTCACCAACCTTATACCATAGGTTACCCTACAGGAAGGGAAGACACCTATTGATTTCGGAGTCTGGAACTCCAAGGTCAAGGTCACTGTTACTATAAATAGCTTATTTCTTCAGAATTTAATGTCAAAACTCGACTTCTGGATCTGTGATCTTCTTGCTGGATTTTTATTTTGATACACAGAGTGACACGATTCTTGACTTTCCTATACAATTAACCCTATTCTATGCATTCTTGAACATACTAATACTTTTGTTTGTGACTATCTGACATCGGCACTCACAATCGGCCGATTGTGCACTCAACTAATCGGTAGGATTCACTCTTACTATATAACTGATATAATTGTATATATTTGAGAACTGGAAATAAATACTGTTTAAACTAACTAACCGGCAAGAATATAACGCTCGCAAATCCTTATCAGTTAATCACTACAGATCATATAATAAAAGTGAATATTAATTTGACAAATTATTGTTAAAGAATACTTAAATCACTTGCTGAAGAATCAATGGGACTTTTGTCAGATGAGTTCTAAAGGCCCCTTGGGACATTTTGTTTGTGTTCTTGGTGAAAAGTCATTAAACTTCTCATTTCTGAACAGGATTGTTGATATCACTGAACTGTTAACTGATTGAGTACTAATTGTCTGTTGGTTGCCAATATTTATTCACATGTCTTTGCCTTGTTACAATTTATGAGTGAGTGCCCACAGGCACTCTCCCATAAAGTGTAACAAGCCAAATCCATACAGATGAAATAAATTCACTTCAAAGATAATGGTACCCACATTTCAGAATGAAGACCATATATGGGCTTCTAGAACTCAATCATTTTATCAAATTACAATGTTTCATCTGCAATTATTTGTACATTTTACAGATTTAGTGATGAAGTTGTTTTAGAAATACCCAGAGCCAATTTTTATAGTGAGGGAATATACACTTGCAACGCAACTAATAGTAAGGGGTATGGTGCCACTCACACTTTTCTGGATATAACAGGTAAGCTGATTGCTTTAGACAAAGGGGATTCTAGAGATGTTATACAATATTTGTAATCAGGGGTGTTGAACATAGAGGCTAATCAGTTGGACTATGAATAATTTTGTTTGTGACTTACAACCACTAGGGTTTCACAGCCTCTTCACTAATGCTTATGATGTTTGTAGATTTTCTTGTATTTATTACATCCTGACGCTCAAGGAGATTTGGAAGTGTACAGGATTACATGCATCTGTCTGTCCATTCATCTCTCCATTCATCCATAATTTGTCCATCCACCTTTTTGTCTGTCTGTCATCCGTCCATCTGTCCATCCAGATCCATATCTCAGCAGTGAGTTGATGAATTTCAACAAAATTCAGTATGCAGTGAGGTGGTATGTTCGGTATTTACTCTATGTATTGGGACACTCTATGATTTGGGACACACATTTTTTCCAGAAAACTATATTTTTTTTATGCTCTAAAGTTTGGGACATTCAGGATATTTGTTTCCAGTTGACCCGTCGCTAGTAGCAGATGACACTCATAAAAAAAATTCTTGAGTAACTAAAAATTTTCATTTTTTGCTTCCAAAACATAGCTTATGATCCCTCATTGGAATGTGCGCAATGCGCTCGTTCCAATGAGGGATCATAAGCTATGTTTTGGAAGCAAAAAATGAAAATACAAAAAAAATTGGACAGCGATTTTTGTATATAGTGATGGAAAATGAATCACACACAACTTTATTCAGCATCAAATCAAGACCAGGCTGTGTTCTTTTCCCATTTTCTAAGAATTGGGACACCTGTGAAAATAATTATTTTTAGCTGTCCCAATACATAGAGTAAATACGGTAATGGTGGGTGTATACATTTAAAAATAGGTGTAAAATATTTGTGACATTCTTGTGAGTGCTAGTCTCAAGCCAGTCAGCTGAGCTTGTGGAAAGACCAGTTGTAAAGCTTGTGTGATGATGGCAACAGCCAACTCTTTCCACAACACCAGAACTGGAGAAAAATTTAGAATTTTTTTGCTGGGCAAATTGCAAAAGCATCAATGTAAGATGGAACTTGACTGTTCCATCACACAACACTGCATGTTCATGGGTCACCCATTCTAAGTACTTAATTCCAATCATTTATCATATACAGTGGAGTCCACTTAATTGGATAACTTTTAACTGAATAACCTTGTTAATTGAATATAATTTCCCAACACAAAACCATTTACCATCCCTCCAGTACAAATTTGACCTATTAATTGAAAACAGGTTATAGAGTAAATTCCTGTTAATTGAATAAAAAATCTTGTAACCTGTTGAGAAATTACCCTGACTCCCCCCAGTTCTCCTTTGTTTATAGACCTATTTGGCCTCAGTACATTCAATACAGGCATTTAATCTATTATATCTTGTTTGACAGAGCTCAGATATAATAAAATAAATGCTAAGTTTATCTAGAATACAGGAAAATGGCACAATCTTTGTTAATTGAATATTCTTGTTAATTGAATAATTTTCATTGGCAAAGTGGCTATTCAATTAACAGGATTCCACTGTGCTCTAAACCTGACTATAAGTATCTATATAGTATAACAATGGTGCTCTCCGTCTTCTGTTATTTGCAGATGGGGCTGGTTTCTGCTCTATAATTTCACATGACCAATAAAAACCCAACTTGACATGTGGGTTGGGTATGATGAGACCTTAAACTTGAAAATTTGCATGGAGTTGGTTTCTGCTCTGTAATTAAACTTCGATCAATCGAAACCGAACTTGACATGTTTGTTGGGAATGAAGAGAGGAAGAATACTCTATATTGTGAGGTCATTATATCAAAGGTTAAGGTCACACTGACCTTGAACTTACAAATTTTTCTAGTGTTCACTCTAACTCTAAAGCTGTGCTGATCGAAACGAAACTTGACAAGTGAGTTGGGTGTGATGAGAGGTACAACTCTATAAAATTGCAGGGTATTTGTGTGAAAGGTCAGAGTCACAGTGACCTTTGATTTACAAATTTTCATTGTTTCCCTCTCTAATTACAGTTCCTGCTTTGTCAATCAAAAACCAAACTTGACATGTGGATTGAGTATGATTAGAGGAAGAACCCTGTTTATTTTTGGGTTATTTTGCTGAAGGTCAAGGTCACAGTGGCCATTGACTTTCCAGTTTTTTTGATGTCCTCTCTTCTTGTTCTATCAGTGTTTTTTTCAGTCGAGATTAGCCAGCTCTAACTTTTAGCAATTCAAACTTAAAACAAAAATTTGGTTTATGTCAGATAAATTACCCAAGTATATAAGGCCTAAAAAAATAAAAAATCTGTTTCTCAGGCCCTCTCGCATGGTCCTTTTGGCTGCCGCATGCTCTCTTTTTATAACCAATTTAAACTTAAAAAAAAATAAAAATTAAATGGTTTATGTCTGATATTTTACCCAAGTTAATAAAATTGATGAATTTGTCCCTTAAGTGCCAGAAGGCATTGCAATGCTTTAGCACTGCAAAGCCTTCTTGCACTCAAGGGATGAAATACACCACCACCCATGCTATTCTGTAGATTCTGAGGCCTAAAACTTGAATCAAGAACATGAACTTTTGATGGCAAAGAAGTAATTACTGAAAAAAAAATTAAATAAAAAAACGTTCGCCTGCAAGCAGATTTAAAAATCATGGCCTGAGAAACAGAAGATCTACTTTGTGTAGCCTAAAATGTATAAAATATGCCACTTACCATGTTATCATGTAGATTATGAGGCCTAAAACATAAAACAAACCAAGTATATGAACCTCTGAGTTCAAAGAAATAATATTTACAAATATAAAATTAAAAAGTTCACTCCTGCATGCATTTTTATAAAAAATGACCTGGTAAATAGGATTACTTTGTCTTGCCTTATTGTGTGTATTTTAAAAGCAACTGGTTTCTGCTAAATTGGAGGTTATTACCTGGTTAATTTCATATCGGCCGAGATATCAGCCAGAGGTAACTTCACATCACCCGAAGACCGAAGGTCCAATGCTGAGGTGTAGTTGCTGAGAGCTGATATCTTGGGTAAGTTGATAGTAACCAAGTAATAACCTCTTTATTTATAAAATCAACACAAATAAGTACAAAATGTTCTCAGATCTGAGGCAGTTTTTTAACAGGTGTTATTTTTTCGCATTCCATTCTTCTCTTCATTCATCCTCTCCTTTGTTATTGCCATCATTAACCCTTTACCTAACCTGAAAAGCAGACGACACTTATAAACAGAACTATTGAATAACTAATTTTTTTTATTTTGTGTCTCAAAAACATAGGTTATGACCCTTCATTGGAACGAGCTCCTCAAGCTCGTTCCAATGAGGGGTCATAACCTATGTTTTTGAGACAAAAAAAATGAAAAAATAATGAAAATTAATTTTGTGACTCAAAAACATAGGTTATGACCCCTCATTGGAATGAGCTCTTTGAGCTCGTTCCAATGAGGGGTCATAACCTATGTTTTTGAGACAAAAAATGAAAAAAATAATGAAAATTAATTGGCAGTTTTTGTGAATAGCACTGGCCGGTTTTGGCCGTTACATTGGGTAAAGGGTTAATTCTTCACCATACAAAAAGTTGGCTTCAAACTCCTCCATTATGCCTGGTAATGTCAATTTTCCTGATTGCTTTTGACAAATAATCATAAACAATTTTGATGTAAACAAATTGGTTGTGCCTAGTAAGGGGGACTACTCTAATTTGGTTCATATCGGTCGAGATTTA
This sequence comes from Pictodentalium vernedei, assembly GCA_031216915.1. Classification (NCBI taxonomy): domain Eukaryota; kingdom Metazoa; phylum Mollusca; class Scaphopoda; order Dentaliida; family Dentaliidae; genus Pictodentalium; species Pictodentalium vernedei. Next base: position 43,103,224 of record CM062291.1, on the reverse strand, counting down.
TGTATTGGTGTTTAAGGTCACATATATCTGCACAATGGCTAACCGTGACCGTGACAGTTTTATGGGTGGAGGAAGCCGGAGTACCCGGAGAGAACCACCGACCAATAGCGAGCAACTGTCAGCTCCCCAACATACCAACTCCACCAAAGCAGGGTTAGCATTGGTTGAAGACAGGTGCACCATCGACGTGCAGTACGCCTCAGTACACAGCGTCACCGTGCCCCCACGTGGGCAATGGGGGTGAAGTGTCTTGCCCAAGGACACAACGCGGTTGCCGCAGGTGGGATTCGAACCGAGGACCTCTCGGCTTGCAGCCTGCACCTCTACCAACTGAGCCACCGGGCCCCCTCGGTCGAGATCAGCATCATATTATCTGAGTTTGAAGTGATATCTGCATTGCTTGATAATTGTCTTCTCTTGGAAAGAAAATCATATCTAATAAATAACAGTTGTACACTGGGTTGATGAATACTTAATAATTTGTGTATTCTTTCAGAGCCTCCACCAAGTATAGATCCACCGAGAAATGAATCCATTACACCCGGACGTGATGCTATTTTGGAATGTAATGCTCACAGCAATGTCGACTTTGATCTGAATTGGTATTTCTCAGATGGTTTATTGATAACTTCAAATCAAAAATTCACAATATTTAAAAATGGATCACTTCTCATTAGGTAAACGTTAATAATTATTTTATAATAAGTATGTATTGGTTCCAGACTTATTTGGATTCCACATGCATCAGGTCTCTGATACAAAGTCTGTATCTTGCAACTGGAGAATACAAGCACATGCTTTGTTATGATTTATGTTACTATATTTAGAACATTTGCGAGACACTGTATTTGTTACTATATTGGAGTAGGGAAAACTTCTCAAAAGTATAATTATACCCCCCACGAACGAAGTATATAGGAATCACTTTGTCCATCCATCCATCTGTCTGTTTGTCCGTCTGTCTGTGCAAGTCGTGTCCGGCTCAGAACTTTTGATGGCCTTGAAGGTTATTAATGATAGTTGGTATTAATGTTGCCCTCCACCAGAGGGTGTGTCACGAATAAGGTTGGAATGCCTGTCTTCACGATCAAGGTCACAGACTCCGTTCAAGTTCACATACTCATATCCAAATATACGCAAATCGTGTCTGGCTCAGAACTATTGATAGCCTTGAAGGATATTTAATGATACTTGGTATTAATGTTGCCCACCACTAGAGGGTGTGTCGCAAATAAGATAGGTTGGGATGAATGTCTACAAGATCAAGGTCACAGACTTAGTTCAAGTTTACACATGCAAATCCAACTATAACAAGTCGTGTCCAACTCAGAACTTTTGATAGCTTTGAAGGATATTAATGATACTTGGTATTATTGTTGCACATTATCAGAGAGTGTGTTGAGCGGGGTATTTTTGGTCCCAAGTTGGAACAGGCCACATTTAGTTATTAACTGGTAGAGAGCCCATATTTGGGTTTTATTCTGAAGTGCAGGTAACCCAAGTTAAAGACTTCTTCTGACTGATGCCCGAAAAAAAATGTTCACAGTCCTATGGGAACCCCAGTAGCTGAAAATGGAAAAAAACTCAAATGCCCATATTTCAAAAAAGACATGGACCAGAATATTGTTTTTTAGTATGAAGCTTCCTTAGGTCCAGTCGAATCAGATGAACCGAAGAAATTGCTGTCGCTTTTGTCATGGGGGTGCAGTGTGAGGATGCCCATTTTAACACTGTTGGCAATGGAAAAATGCTGAGTATTTTTCTTTAGAATCTTTGGGTTAAGTCTAAACTAATTTGGTACAAAGCATCTTGGTGATGTTTACTCTTGTGATTTTTTTCCCCAAAAGTTACAATGTTGCTTGGAGTGGGGATAATGCCCCACAAGCCTAAAAAGCCTTAAAAATCATCTTCTCCTAAACCACTCGCAATAATTCTTAGATTTCTGGTATGGAACTTACTTTAGTGATACAGATTCAAGTTTTTTCAGAGGAACTCAGCAGTCAAAATTTGGGCTCCCTGTGTGATGCCCATTTCTGGCTCCGCTCAAAATTTCTATTTCCAGAACCAATGGGTTGATTTGAACCACATTTGTCATGTAGTACAAACTGGGTCATAAGTAGATTTATGCCTGAAAATTTTTTTTTTTTTGGGGGGGGGGGGGGGGGGGGGGGGAGTAGAGAGAACTACAGAAGTTAAAAACAAAAACAAATTTCGTGTGGACACTTTTTTGAGACTTCACAGAACAGAGGTTTGTTTTTGCCTAGGAAGCTTTCATAGGACCAGCAGAAATGAATGGCCAAAAAAATTTCCTTTGGTTGTGTCATGGCAAATCAAAAAATTGCTCCTGCTGTCCATTACTTACTGACACTCTCATCTCTTTTGACAACTTGAGCTAGGTGAGCATTTTAGGCTCACTTGAACCTTTGGTATCATTTTTTGCATCAAAAACATAGCTTATGACCCCTCATTGGAACAAGTCCAATGAGGTGTCATAAGCTGTATTTTTGAGATAAAAAATAATAAAAATTGAATAGCGATTTTTGTGAATAGCCCTGGCCGGTTTTGGCCATTACGCTGGGTATAGGGTTAAAAGTAATTTAAATGGCTACTTTTGAGGTATAAATTCAATTATTTATTGTACCAGGGTAATTCTTTAAGTAATACATTTCGTACTTCCGAGCTCATTCAGTTGTGGTTACGTCGGCTTAACTGGATGACATTCTTCAGAAATACGGCGACAAAGATGCACTTCAGAACGATGTGCAGAGTCTGCTTCTTTTATTCCGACGTCTCGGTTTCATAGTAAACGAAAAGAAGTCAGATTTAGCTCCGTCCAAGTTATTCAGTCATTTGGGAATGACCTTCAAGACTCATTGCAATCTTGTTCGCCTTCCAATAACCCGAGCGAAATTGGTCATTTGCTACTCTCACTTTTGTCTAAAATCTCGAACAGTATCGGCGAGATAGTTTATGCGACTAATGGGTCTGTGTGGAGCAGCGGCAGACTTGATTCCGCTGGGGTGCTTATGTACGCATCCTCTCCAGATATTCTTTACTCAGAACTGGAGTATCACAGATCTGATAAAACAAAAGGTTTATATTTGGGCAGATTTCGAGTGGTTAACTCGAAGAGTTCCACTAAAAGTACCGGATCCGCTCTTTAGTATTATGACGGATGCGAGTCTGACAGGTTGGGGTGCATTCCTGATTATTGCAGACCTGAAGTGCCAGGGTCTTTGGGGCTCTTTGTTCCTGGAAAAGCACATAAACATCAAAGCAAGAGTGGCACTCATTCAATTCATCTGTGCGAATTGACGGAGAAGATTCTCCTTTTTGCTCTGACTCATCATGTTCATCTCTGTCTGTCATATTCTGGGTCGTCTGAACATAGTAGCAGACTCGCTCTCAAGGAAAGGTCGCTTGTTGCCATCGGAGTGGACTCTCAACAAACGAATATTCCGGCAGATTTGCTACCAGTGGGATCGTCCCATGATAGATTTCTTTGCCACGAACCTAAACAATCAGCTACCAACGTTTGTGTCACCTTATCTGGATCATCGAGCGTACGCAGTAGACGCTCTGTCGATCTCATGGAACGGAATAATAGGATATGCATATCCTCCAACTCCTCTGATTCAGCAGATTCTGTTAAAAATCAAACAGTCTCACTGCAAAATCTTGCTGGTAGCACCTCTGTCGTCTCAGAAACCCCGGATCAACCTGATCAGATGTCTGTTATGGGACATTCCCGGAAGCTTCCTCCTCTCGAGGACCTTCTGTATCAGGGGTAGTCCCACACACTGCATCACAATCCGGATGGTCTTAACCTTCACATAGTTCCGTTGTGTGGTCCTTCTTGCACGGAAAGCATTTTACAGGCCGAGCAGTGGATGCAATTTCTAACTGTAGTAGGACCTCCTCTTTGTTAAATTATGCAGCGAAGTGGAGTTTTATCTTTCGTTGGTGTACAGACCAGTCAGATATCTATAATCCATCTGTTCCTCAGACTACCAATTTTCTGGTCTACTTGTTTGACGTACTCAAACTGCAGCCTGTTACCATTAACCCTTTACCCAACGCGGACGATATCAAAATTTATTATTTTAAATATCCTTTTTAAAATTTTTCCAAAAATTTCAACAAAACCATATCACGTGACCCCTCATTGGAACGAGCTCAATGAGCTCGTTCCAATGAGGGGTCACATGATATGGTTTTGTTAAAATATTTTGAAAAATTTAATTTTTTCAACTGCTTAATTTGCATATTACGTGGATGGATGCGGGCGATTTGTTAGGTAAAGGGTTAAGGGCTAGAGGTCTATGTTATCAGACACATATTCTCATCATGATAACTTGAGTATTGGATTTGATCCTTCTTTATCCAAGCTAGTTAGAAATTTCTCTATCAATAGACCTAGAACACGCAGATTAATTCCTCACTTATAAAAACTAGAGCTGTAGGTTTTTAAATTTCTTGTTCGGTTTCGGTTTTGGTTTTTTAGGTGGAGTAAAACCTCGGTTCGGTTTTCGGTTTGTTCATGAGGCCAAGTAAAATTCAATAAAACTCATTCTTATGTCCGGAATCATAACTGAATGGTAGTGAAATTGAGTGAAACTCAATGAATGCCCGAAATAAGCTATGTAATACATGAAGAATCAGGAAGGCCAATATAATAATTACCTAAATATACAGAACTTTTATTGTGCTTGGCCATTTTTCGAGGTTTGACACCTACACGCAACTTGAGGAAAGCTGCAAACACAACTAAATTCAAATGTCGGAAATTTACAGAATGTAGCCTTCCCAGAGTAGTGAGACTACCCAGACACTGCCATTGGCAGTGTCTGGGTACTCTCAATACTCTGGGATGGCTACATTCTGTAAATTTCTGCAGCAAGAGAGTATTTAATAAAAAAACGAAAAACCTTAGATTAAGGGATGTCGACAGTTTCGTTTTTTTAAAAAAACTAAAAACCTCGGTTCGGTTTCGGTTAACCTACAGCTCTAATAAAAACGTCTTTTCTCTTAGTCTTCGCTTCTGCCAGACGAGTTCCTGAACTCCTTGCTTTATCTGTCGAAGATGCTGATTACTGTAGTGTGTGTGGGTAATACTATTACTCTTACTACGGAAGTGGGATTCTTGGCTAAGAATCAAATTCCGGATAAGCGGCCAGAGCCTATTGTCATTAAGGCCTTACCGTCCTCGGAAAACCATAGACTGCTGTTGTATCCAGTCAGAGCGATGCACATATATAAACGTCGATCTAGCTTTATTAGAAAAGGAAGAAAAAGGTTCTTCCTTTCTCTTATACCTAGCAGAAAGGATATTTCTGTTCATTCAGTCGCTAGATGGATTCAACTGGCAGTAAGAATCTCTTACGAGAGTCTTATCGGCAGATCAACGTTCTGTCAACAAGATTTCAGCACATGAGGTTAGAGCACTGTCTTCTTCTTGGGCTTATTCAAATAGTATTGCTATTACTGATTTAATGACGGCAGCCTACTGGATGCAACCGTCTTCATTTACTAAGTTCTATCTTAGAAATTTAGAGTCTATCCCTGGTGACCTGAGGTCCTTGGATCCGCTTTCTGTCGCACAGAATGCTGTCCATCAAAAATACATCTCAGTGATGTCTCAGGCAGTCTGCTCAAGCACTGACGTTGTTCCGCTGCCCTCTTCATTCTGAGGAATTTCCTTCAGAACAAGGGGAAAGTGGGGGGGGGGGGGGGGGGGGGGGGGAGTGTTTCCCTTTATATCATCTGGCTTTATAGTGAAAAGCAAGGGAATACCTCCTCCATTGTCAGTAGGCCAGCGTCGGTGCTGGGTGGTTTTAATGTGTAGCTCAGTGTGAAGCAACAATTATATCTCATTCATGTATTGCTTTTAAAGTGTAGCTCAGTGTGAAGCATTTGTGTATGTTACGTGTCATAGGAGCGTTAATATACAATCATTGGACACTTTTAATAAGTATAAGGCGTCTCATTCTCTGGACTTCCTTAAAAATTGGTTTCCTTCACCGAATTAGCATAAGGGTTATGTTGGAATTAAATGGGGAAATTATTATACCCCCCGCTTCGAAGAAGTGGGGGCTATATAGGAATCGCCCTGTACGTCCGTACGTCTGTACCTCCATCCGTACATCTTTCCGTCCGAACAAATTCTTGTGTGTGCAACTCCTCCTACATTGAAGAACCAATTTTGAAGAAACCTTTCAAACATCATCTCTACTAAGTGAACATGCGCATATTCCAAAATTTTTGATCTGCGACAATTTTAATCAGGTTATCTCTCTTGAACTTTGATTTAATATGGGTTTCTACATGAAATTCTTGTGTGCGCAACTCCTCCTACATTTATCAATCAATTTCCTTATGGCCTTCGCCTACATGATCAGAAGTGCATTCCTCTAAAAACCCAAAGTGGGGGTATTAATCACCTTCAGTGATAGTTCTAGTTATGTCTTACTCCAGTATATATTGGGTGTTATGTCATTCTCTCTTTTTATTGGGAAAATATATATGTCTTCTACTATTCTCCTGTAGGAGCTATTCTTTATTATGGAGTAATTGAGATAAAGTCCTTTTCTTTTTCGGTTTTGTATGCAAATTTTGGGGATGGGGAGGGGGGGGGGGGTGGGGGAGGGGGGTTCAAAATTTGTGTTTGGCCCTGGAAATTAATGAGTTTACACCAGCTAAGTCTGGGCCATTGGTAAGTATAAAAAAATATACAAATTACTTTAAATTTATCATTTTCATTACTTTTTTTCATTTTTTGTCTCAGAAATATAGCTTAGGACCCTCATTGGAACAAGCTCATTAAGCTTGTTCCATTGAGGGGTCATAAGCTATGTTTATGATGCAAAAAATGAAAAAATATAAATAGTTATTCAAGAATTTTATTCGCATGTGTGTCGTCTGCTTTAGGTAAAGGGTTAAACTATTACTAATATTTGATGAAGTTGTAATATTGAATCACGTGGCACTTGAGCCATCACAGATGTCAAATTGAATCTGGTTTACATAGCCTATCACCACAACAACCCCCCCCCCCCCTCGCCCTCTCCCAAGCAATCATCTTCTCCAACACTCCTGATTATGGTACTTTTTCTTCATAGTGTTATAGATGTTCATAAAAGCCATCTTCTGTAGAACCAGTGCTTAGAATTATTTATTTATTTATTTATTTATTTATTTATTTATTTATTTATTTATTTATTTAACCCTTTACCCAACGCAGAGAATATCAAAATTTGTTATTTTAATTACTATTTTTTAAAAATTTTCAATTTTTTTTTAACAACTCCATATCATGTGATCCCTCATTGGAACGAGCTCCATGAGCTCGTTCCAATGACGGGTCACATGATATAGTTTTGTTGAAATATTTTGAAAAAATTTTTTTTTTCAACTGCTCAATTTACAAATTACGCAGGTGGATGCGGGCGATTCGTTAGGTAAAGGGTTAATGGTGTTTAAGGTCACATGCTTATGCACAATGGCCGTAACAGTTTTACGGGTGGAGGAAGCCGGAGTACCTGGAGAGAACCACCGAGCAACGAGGAGCAACTGTCAGCTCCTCAACATACCAACTCCACAGGAGCAGGGCTACAGCAATTGAAGACTTGTGCACCATCGACGTGCAGTATGCCTTAGTACAGGGCGTCAACGTGCCTCCATGTAGGCAACTGAGATAAAGTGCCTTGCCCAAGGTTTCAACGTGGGTTGTCCCGGTTGGGGATCGAACTTGGGATCTCGAGCATAGAAGTCCAACAGTCTACCACTGAGCCACTGCGCTCCCTTCTCATAAGGATGACATTTAGCATTCAGCATGCTTTGGTCTCTAAGATTTTAGTTTATTTTTGTTCATGTTGGTGTTCAGTTTTTAACTCTTTAGAAAATTATGATATTTTATGTAAATATTTTCTTTCCAAGACCCAAGTTCTCACATGTTTTGATATTTAATTTGAAGCACTACTGGACATGGGAAATAAAATTTGGTTAAATAAATGTTCCTGTATTATTATTATTATTTGGGCAAACTATGTGAACATTTCAGCACAGTGTTTATTTGAGGAAATTTTACTCAAAAGTCTTCTCCCCCATGTCAAGTTAAAATGATGTGTTATTCAGTACCGGAGAATAGGTTTCAAATTGTTGAAAAAGAATTTATGATTGTAAATTTTGACTTTTGTTGAGGTTCTCAATTTTAATTTGCTGCAATATGAAGAAAATTTGTTTAACCCTTTACCCAACGTAACGGCCAAAACCGGCCAACGCTATTCTTAAAAAATCTCCAATTAATTTTCATTATTTTTTTCATTTTTTGTCTCAAAAACATAGGTTATGACCCCTCGTTGGAACGAGCTCGTCAAGCACATTCCAATGAGTGGTCATAACCTATGTTTTTGAGACAAAAAGTGAAAAAAATTAGTTATTCAAGAATTTTTTTTGCAAGTGTCGTCTGCTTTTCATGTTAGGTAAAGGGTTAATCATTTATCTGACGAATTGGCTGCATCCACCCGTGTAATATACAAATTCTGCTGTTGAAAAAAATTTTTTCAAAAATTTCAACAAAACGATATGAGTATTCTCATTGGAATGAAATTTTTTGAAAATTTGTTTTATTATTCCGAGTATTTTTGTCCAAGTTCTTGCCCTTTATGGACTTGAAATTTGTTTCATTTTTACCGTCCATTGCAGTTAAGGTGCAAACTCCTTATATGGTATTTTTTCTCCTCAATTGCAGGTATGTTGGCCATCCTGATGAAGGAAGCTACACATGTAAAGCTACAAATGAAGGAGGGAGTTCAGAAATTCCAGTTTTCCTCAGAGTTCATGGTAATTAAAGCATTAGAATATAAGAATAATTATTTTTAACACATCTGCAGCCCCTCTGTAAAGAAAACAAGTCTTGTTATTCTCTGCCACCAGCAGTGTGAGGGTGTAATGAGATACTTTGTTGTGGCTCATTAGTTTGTGTTAGACACCACCAGGCCATTTTTTGTAAAAACGGATATCCACATATTGTGTGTTTCATCCACAAATAACTTACCACAGTTATGGCCCTTTTTAGCCTTAGAAAAACTGCCGGAATGAACTTTTTACATTGTTTTTTGTCCATTGGAATAATTTTGATTGAATTACAGCAGAAAAAGGATTAAATATTTTATATCTCATGTTGAATGGATATGCAGGAAGAGTTTAGGCCACACAAAGTAGATCTTCTGTTTCTCAGGCCATTATTTGTGAAATTGCATGCGGGCGAGCGTTTTTTAATTTTATTTTTTATTTCGGTAATTACTTTTTTGCCATCAAAAGTTCATGTTCTAGGTTCAAGTTTTAGGCCTCATAATCTACAGAATAGCAAGGGTGGTGGTGTACTTCATCCCTTGAGTGCAAGAAGACTTTGCAATGCTAAAGCATTGCAAAGCCTTCTTGCACTCAAGGGACAAATTCATCAATTTTTTTAACTTGGGTAAAATATCAGACATAAACCATTTAATTTTAATTTTCTTAAAGTTTAAATTGGTTATAAAAAGAGAGCATGCGGCAGCCAAAAGGACCATGCGGGAGGGCCTGAGAAACAGATTTTATATTTTTTTAGCCCTTAACTGAGTTAGTCTGCATGTCTGTTCATTTGTTTGTTCAAAATGGCAGACATTTATGCTATCTTGTGAAATGCCACCACTCCAATGAGCAGCGTCTGCTATCTGTGCTATTGCAGGATGAGACATATGCAGTGCTTTGAGTTAGTAATTTTTCTTAGCTATTTTTATATTGGTGTAAAACTTGATGCTTACTTTGAAGACGCGAAAGAATCAGAATCATATTTTTGTTTCCTGAAATGGAGGGTTGGAAGAAGTGATGTTTTAGTGAACTTTTCACCCAATCATCATCGAGCCTTAAAACTTTTTACACTGTTGAATCATGTTTTGTTGTTTAATCCTTTACCTTCTGCCACAAGGTAACACTGCCTGCCAAAAGTGTCATTAACCCTTGAGACTCCGGTAGTGCAACATAATTTTCTCCAATCAATCTATTTTTTTCTCTTGTTTAACTATGAATTTAAACAATTAAATCTTGTCTGACAGAGCTCACTGATCTCTGTCAAACAAGATATATTTGGTTAAATATCAAAGAGCATTATGGGAATTATTTGCTGCTGAAAGCTTTGACATTTTGACATCAGAGTACAGAGGGTTAACAAAGCTCTTTACCTAACAAATCGGCAGTACAGTGGAGCCCACTTAATTGGTTATCTCTTAATTGTATATCCCTGTTAATTGAATATAATTTTCAAACACAAAACCATTTACCATACCTTCAGTACAAATTTGATCTGTTAATTGCATATGGGTTGTAGAGTAAACTCCTGTTAATTGTAAATTTTTGTAATATGTTGAAAAAATCACTCTGACACGCACCAAATTCCCCTTATTTATCAATCTTTTTGGCCTCGCTTCATCCATTACAGGCATTTATTCTATTATATCTTGTTTGACAGAGCTCTATGAGCTCTGTCAAACAAGATATAATAGAATAAATGCTCAGTTTCTTCCCAGAACACAGAAAACTGACCAAATCCCTGTTAATTGTATACTCCTGTTAATTGAATAATTTTCACTGGCAAAATGGATATTCTATTAAGAGGATTCTACTGTATTTGTCTGCAATATCTTGGCTTATATTTCATCTAAATTTGGGAGAATCCATTTGGATTATCGCAAAAATGTTTGTGAGAATCCATACCTGCTATGAGTGTCTGAGAATCCCATTAGGCCACCATGGTTGAACCCCTGTTGTATACTGGAAACTCATGTTAGCGCTTTACCTGACACAACAATATTTATCAAGAAAACCTTACAAATATGCATGCCACTAGAACCGGCTTAACCCTTTACCCAACAAATCGCCTGCATCCGTCCGCGTGATATGCAAATTCAGCAGTTGAAAAAATATTATTTTTCAAAAAATTTCAACAAAACCATATCATGTGACCCCTCGTTGGAACGAGCTCGTTCCAACGAGGGGTCACATGATATGGTTTTGTTGAAATTTTTTGAAAAAAATTATATTTAAAATTATAAATTTTGATATCGTCTGCGTTGGTTAAAGGGTTAATAGCAGCCATATTTGTACAATTTTATTGACAAAGTGTCGGGGTGTTTCTGGTCATGTATTAGCCTTGTATTGGTTAATTTGCTGCTGCTGTGTTAGGTAAAGGGTTAAGCTGACTTAATTCTTTTCACACAAATCCTAGCAGAGGTGCAGTGAGAATCCACATGCATTCTCAGTGGCTTTGTTGCACAAATGTTTGCGAGAATACACTGATTCTTGTTGAAATATAAGCCCTGATAATTTGAAAATTGAGCAGTTGAAAAAAAATATTTAAAAAATTAAAAAAAAACGATATGTTATCCATCATTGGAACAAGCCTGGGGGGCTCTTTCCAGTGAGGGGTCACATGATATGGTTTTGTAGAAATATTTTTAAAAATTTGAAACATAGTGATGTCCTGTACATTAGGTAAAGGGTTGATAGCTCTCTTAGAACCTCAAAAAAAATTCTCAATCAAAGCGCTATGTAATTATATCAATAATTTTTGTCTTGGGCCTGTGGAAACAAAATTTTTTTGTACATAATTTGAATCACTATACCTATTAAATTCATGTACTAAAAATCTGAAAGGAGGGTCAAGTTAATGGGGATCAATGATAAAACTCAATTCTATAAAAAAAACCTTACTGAATCCGATTTGAGCAGCCAAGGTTTACAGAGACTTGAATCAAAGCTAGTGGACGATGTTTGTTCTTTTTATTGCTTAAAGCCTCAGTTGAAAACATACCACCATTTCATTAATTCTTACCTCGCTGAGTATTTATAAAATATTTTTCATCGAATTTTGTCAAATACAATTATGGCTGCTGTGAAGTTAATCTTTCTCAGGCCCTCCCACGTAGTCCCTTTTAGCTGCCGCATGTTCTCTTTTTATAACCATTGCAAATTTGAAAAAAATAAAAATTCTGTGGTTTGTTTGATATTTTACCCAAGTTAACCCTTTACCCAACGTAATGGCCAAAACCGGCTGGCGCTATTCTCAAAAATCGTGAATTAATTTTCATTTTCGTCTCAAAAACATAGGTTATGACCCCTCTTTGGAACGAGCTCGTCGAGCTTGTTCCAATGAGGGGTCATAACCTATGTTTTTGAGACAAAAAATGAAAAAAATTAGTTTTTAATTTTTTTTGGCAAGTGTCGTCTGCTTTTCATGTTAGGTAAAGGGTTAATAAAATCAATAAATTTGTCCCTAGAGAGCAATAAGGCTTTGCAATGCTTTAAAGCCTTCTAGCACTCAACAAAATACACCACCTCCCATGCTAATTATTTTGTAGGTTATGAGGCCTAAAACATAAAACAAACCAAGAACATGAACTTTTGATGGCAAAGAAATAATTACAAAAATAAAAAATAAAATGAAAACGACGTAATTTTACAAAAGATGGCCTGAGAAACAGAAGATCTACTTTGTGGGGCCTTACCCACCAAATATAGTGTCTGGAATGAAGACTAAATGTAATATGTCACACAACTGATCTTGATGAGTAGAATTTCCAATTGTATTGAGAGGGTTGATAAAGTTCTCAAACAGCTTTTCTGAACACTCGGAGATTCACTTGGCCTCTGTAAGATTCCTCATTACCTTAGATCTATCAGTGTAAAGAAGCTGCCAACAGCCCACCTGCAGCAATTCCAGTTTAACTCTTAACCTGCAGAGTATTTTTAGCTGCGACTAGCAGCTCTATAAGTGGCAATGTCGGTCTGTCGGTCGGTCTGTCTGTCTGTCGGTCGGTCGGTCTGTCTGTGACCAACGAGTTTGTCTGTGACCAACAAGTTTCAAAACTCAATAACTTTTGAAATACTTGATGGAATGACTTTATATTTGGCATGTAAGTGTATCTTATTGATGTCTAGCCACTGTTCAATGCATGTGTTGTTCCAAATATTTTTCTTGGAGTTATGGCCCTTTATGAACTTAGAATTTTGTGAAATTACACCACCCGTCGCAGCTACGGTGTCGATGTCGCGATTTTTAAAATATTTTCATCAAATCTAGCCATGGCTGCTGTGAAGCATCCATTACTAGATTTGATGAAAAATTCATCTAAATATAACTCGAGACATTAGTGGTTAAAATGCCCATTTAATTTACAGGGCGGGGGTGGGTGGGGGGGGGGGGGAATCTGCCCAAATTACAGCAAATTGTACTTATTTCAGTGGCAAGAGCTTTTGTGTCCTGTGCAGGAATATCTGCCAGCAGCATGCAAGGTGTTACAAGTTTGGTGTATGAAGCCACGTCTGTACTGAAACTTTATCACTGCATGTGACCATATAATATGTGTTGTTAAAAATATAACAGACTATTTTAGATGCTGGATGTGTGATAAAATTGAGTTGTAAATGCCACTATCATGGCACTATTGAAAAGTTCTGAAATCCACTTTAGTAGTTTTACACTGCATTCCACTGTATTCCATAGCTTACTGTTTTCTCAGCAGAAGAAAAAATGCTTATATAAAATTTTGTTACAATTTATTGTAGACAGCCAACCTACATACTCCAATAAATTGTAATAAAAATTATTTATGAACAAAATCTTCAAAACCAATCCTCCCTTGCTTGTAGCGTGGTATCATTGATACAAAATACGTAACACATCACCTTTGAAAAATAATTTGGTACGCTACTGGTTAGGATTGGTAAAACATAATATTAGAAAGATAAGTTTCGAGGAATGAAGCATACCTAGAAACAGATATGGTAACTTGGGTCAGTTCAGTGATCAGAAACTTTACCTAAAGGATACATTTATAATAACTTTTTTTATCATGATTCAACATTTAAAATTTAACTCTGTATTATTTTCTCATTCACAGAACGTCCAACGGTGCATGAGATAGGGAACATAAGCTTTGTAACAGGAGAAACAGTGGAGATCGTTTGTGAAGCAGAAGGGTTTCCGGAACCAGAATTTATCTGGCTACGACATGGAAAGATACTGGTACCTGATTCCAGAACTACAGTCACTGGACCTTACCTTACAATTAAAAATGCATATCCGGAAGATGCAGGTGGATATGACTGTGTTGCATTCAATGACGCTGGGGAAGATACAAAGATAGCAAATGTTAATTACATAGGTGAGATACTGAGAACACGACAAGGATGGAGTATGGGGGATAGAAGGGGCGCGGTGGCTCAGTAGGTAGAGGTCCAGGCTGCAAGCCGAGAGGTCCTCGGTTCGAATCCAACCTGCAGCAACCGCATTGTGTCCTTGGGCAAGACACTTCACCCCACTTGCCTACATGGGGGCACGATGACGCTGTGTACTAAGGCATACTGCACGTCGATGGTGCACATGTCTTCAACCAATCTAACCCTGTCTGTGCCGCGGTGCAGAGTTCAGAGTTACGATGTTGGAGAGCTGACCGCTGCTCGTCGTTGCTCGGTGGTTCTCTCCGGGTACTCCAGCTTCCTCCACCCGTAAAACTGTCACCGACATGATATGACCCTGGCTGTTAATGTGTCGTTAAACCCAAATAAAAAAAAAAAAAAAATGGGGGATAGAATCAGGGCTTAAAATTGATGTGAGAATCGGTTGATTCCTGCCGATGATTCTCGCAAGGAAAGCAACAAGAATCAACTTTGATTCTCGCAGAATGTGCATTTGATTCTCATCACAGATTCTAACTTGTCCGTACAGGCCTGGATAATTCTACTTATTTTTTGCTGCCTCATAATAAGGTAACACATTAACCCTTTACCTAACATGAAAAGCAGACGACACTTGCAAAAATAATTCTTGAATAACTATTTTTTTTTATTTTTTGTCTCAAAAACATAGGTTATGATCCCTCGTTGGAACGAGCTCGTTCCAACGAGGGGTCATAACCTAGGTTTTTGAGACAAAAAATGAAAAAAATAGTGAAAATTAATTGGCGATTTTTGAGAATAGCGCTGGCCGGTTTTGGCCGTTACGTTGGGTAAAGGGTTAATAAGGTAAACATCGACTTGGCAGTGGTGTCTGGTGAAGTCTTGGCTGCATTTACAGGCAGCCAAGACTTCAATAGACACCACCGTCAACGTACTGTAACTTCCATCAGCAAGACCACCAAAAGCCTGTATGGGGGGGGGGGGGGGGGTGAGCACGGTGGCACTGTGTACTAAGGTGTAGAGAATGTTGATGGTGCACTTGTCTTCATCTAATGCTAACCCTGCCTGTGTGGAGTTAGTATGTTGGGGAATCTGACAGTTTCTTGCCATTGCTACTCAGTGGTCCCCTCTATTAGTCTCTGGCTTCCTCCACCCATAAAATGGTTCGACACGAGGTGACCCTGGCTTTTGAAAGTGTCCTTAAATCCCAATAAAGAAATAACGTAATGTCAGTGAGATGCATAATGACCAATAAGATGTGTTCTGACATGACATTGTTACACATAGGCTGGATGTTTCTAGCTCTTTTCTCAATGTTTTTGTATTCATTAACATTAAAGATACACAGCAATCATGGTATAAATAAATTTGTACACCTGGTAAAGATCAGATTTCTTTATTCACTGTTCCTTAGTGCATAAACTAAAACACACATGAGAAAAGCACGATCTAACAATTCCTTTGTTAGTGAACCCAAAAGGGTGAGCTCAAGCTCCTGCACTCTGATGATGTTGGAATATCTAAATTTCAGGCAGAAAATTCTTCCTGTAACATTGCACATTGCTAGAAATTTAACAAATTTAATCTCATTTCACAGAGCTCATTAAGCTCTGTCAAACAATGTTGAATTGGTTTATCTTCTGAACAGTGTTGTCAGAGTGCTGAAATTTCGGGTAGCTATTTTTTCCCTTCAATGCAACTGGGAATTTAACCCTTAGGGGACTGGGCAATTTTCCTGTACTTGTTTAGTTGCTTAGTGATTTTTAGTCAAGTCTTGGCTGTCTGTTAACCCTTTATACCCAACGTATAGAATATCCAAATTTAGTATTTTAATTACTATTTTTTTTTATTTTTCAAAAAATTCAACAAAACAATATCATGTGACCCCTCATTGGAATGAGCTTGATGAGCTCATTTCAATAAGGGGTCACATGATATGTTTTGTTGAAATATTTTGAAAAATTTATTTTTTTCAACTGCTCAATTTGCAAATTACGCGTGCGGATGCAGTGATTTGTTAGAAAAAAGGGGTTAAGACAGCCAATACTTGACTAGAAGTCACTGATCAGGTGATTTTTCTATTGTCAGCAGGACCTCCTATTGGTGGCATGTTAACCCCCTTCACTCTGATGTCAAAATACTAAAATTTCAGGAAGCTGTTTTTTCCCATAATGCATCTAGAAATTTAACCAATTCAATCTCGTTTGACAGAGCTCAATGAGCTCTGTCAAACGAGATTGAATTGGTTAAATTTCTAGTTGCATTATGGAAAAAATTTCTGCCTGAAATTTAGATATTTTGACTTCAGTGTGCAGGGAGTTAACGGCACATGTTCTGAGATCACAAAAGCGTGAAATAGGCATGTGAGGGTTAACCATTTCAATCTTGTTTGACAGAGTGAAATTTTGATATTTCGACATCAGTGTACAGAGGGTTAAATTCTTAGCTGCATTATGGGAAAAATGGCTAATTGAAAATTTGGTATTTTCACATCAGCGTGTGGAGGGTTTACTTATCAGATGTTTTCTGTTGTCTGCTGTTTTTGTCTGTCATCCCTCTCAAAAACTTGAAATTAGTATGTTTGCTCTGTGCAGTGACTGAATGCAGGTTTGTTTGTTTCAAGTTGCTTTTCCCATTTTGGGGTCCGCAAAAAAAATATGAAAATTTCTCTCAAACTCTTCGAAAAAAACCCAGTGAACAGAATCATGTGATATTTGATATTAACTCCTAACATGCTGCTGGCGGTAATTCCTACCCAGAACAGGAAATCACTTGCTACTGAAATAAGTAAAATTTGAGCACACTTAACCAGATTTATTCCTACAAATTGTATCGACTTTTCTACCAGCGTTTTCTTGAGTCAAAGTTTTTAAATAATTTTCCATCAAATCTGGTCGTGGCTGCTTCATTGCATCCATGACTAGATTTCATGAAAAATATTTAAAAAATACTCAACAGGTTAAGAGTTTAGCTTTATTTGAAATTTGTTCAAATGAAGCAGTCGAGAAAAATTTCTTTGAAATATCTTTTGGAGAACAGATATTAAAAGAATTTGGTATTTGGTAAGCATCATTCTGAGAAGCATTGGATTCAGGTTGTGTTCAGGTCAAGTTGGTGGTCTGTGAGAGCCTAAGTTATGAACAGAATCCTAGAGCTGTTGATTTTTTTTGCACAAATAATCTCAATACTCAATGGACAGAATGTTTTGATATTTAATATGAGGAATCTTTGGAGGAGTTTCAGTTTTTATTCAAATAAAGTTCCTGGCTCATGATTGGGGCCAAATTTCCGTGTACCATGTTATAAGGAAATTTCTTTAACTTTCATCATCCCAAGGACATATGCTCAGAATCATTTGATATGCAATATTTATCTACTTTATACGTAAAAACAGTAACGTTTTATCTTTTATCGTTATCGAAAACTCGCCGTCAATAAAAAATGTTTTATCGTTACTGCAGTAAGAATAAAAGTCACGTGATATCGCAAGAATACAACGTTCACGCCCATCTCATTTGCATGACGTACTATTTCATTCAACACTTTGAATAACTAATTATCGCTGCCGCGGATCGAAACAAATAAAACGGGGCGTATTTATCGAAATGTATTGAATAAAAAAGAAGGCCATTAATTAAACTTACTGAATTGTAAAAATAGAATTTGACGGAAAAGAGTAAAAATTAGTAACTTACACTTTTTTTTTTCCATGTCCAAAAGTTCAAGGACATCAAATTCCTGGCACGCCGGCAAGCTGTGGGCACATTTCCT
The DNA here is from genome assembly GCA_031216915.1 of Pictodentalium vernedei. Classification (NCBI taxonomy): domain Eukaryota; kingdom Metazoa; phylum Mollusca; class Scaphopoda; order Dentaliida; family Dentaliidae; genus Pictodentalium; species Pictodentalium vernedei. Next base: position 43,085,239 of record CM062291.1, on the reverse strand, counting down.
CACAGACACATTTCTGTAAATTCAACAATTCTTCCTTGAATCATGAATCAAATTTCCCTCAACATATATTCAACATTACGGGAAATTGTACAATCCAGTATATAAACAACCTCCGAGTCAAGAACATTCACATAAACGACGAAGAATTATGGTAATCGAAAGTGACAGCGATTGAAATTCAGTGAACGAAAGAACTAATTTGTTTACGCATTTATTAAAAGTCATTTTACGCATTAAGAAAATAGTTCTCATTTTATCTCCCTTTTGCACATTTTTTTTTCAGCGAAAAATCACTAGTGATATCATTTCTCAATCAGCCATGCTCTATTCCATCGTATCTTCCAAGAAGTCCAGTTGGCAAAGCTTAATTCTGTGTTTTTATTTTTTAGGCCGTTTCAATGTCGTTTTGTCAACTTTTGCGAATCAGCTGATTTTTGCAAGTGGACTCGCTGTTAACCTGGGAGTGGGGGAGGTGGGGGTGTAGATAAAAGGGTTATATACACATGGTGTTTGTAAAAAATCTTTTATCGCGACTCGAGCGTTTTCGGGGGCTACATAGCTACTCGTCGCTGCGCGACTCGTAGCTATATATGCCCCTGAAAACGCTCTCGTCGCGATAAAAGATTTTTTACAAACACCATGTGTATATAACCCATATGTATCAGTCCAGTTGTTTCATATTTAGACCATTAAAAAATTTTGTCATGCACCTCCCTCGTAATAGAAAATCTGCCTCATCAGTTTTTTTTCCACTTGTTGGACAAATATAAACCAATTATAACTTGAGCTCTGTTAAACAAGATATAGTTGTTTAAATTTTCAACTACATTATGGGAAATTTTCACTGATGAAAAATTGGTTTGCCACATGATATATTTTGGAAGTTAAATTTCGGATTCCAGCCATTTTCAGAACTGTTTTGTGAATAAACAAAAAATAAAGCCTGCCTCTCTCATCATTAAATTGGGGAAAAATATCCTCAGAAACAAGAATTCTTTTTATAGGCCTTAGGCACACTGTGGGACCTTGAACTTTAAACGTGGCTCAATGGTAGACTGTTGGACTGTTGGACTTCTATGCTAGAGGTCCTGAGTTCATCTGGAACGACAAGGCACTCTATCCCTGTTGCCTGCATGGGGGCTCAATGACGCTGTGTATTCAGGCATATTGCACGTCGATGGTGCACATGTCATCAACCGCTGTAACCCTGCTTGAGCGGAGCTTGAACAGAGTTAGCATGTTGAGGAACTGACAGTTGCTCGTTGATGCTCGGTAGTTCCTTCCAGGTACTCCGGCTTCCAATAAACACCAATAAATAAATAGTAAATATTTGAACTTTAAACAGAGTGCTATAAAACAAATGGTGTCTTTTGAAGAAATGTCTTCAAAAATCTTCCCTCTATGAAGTTGTGCTCAAATTCATATGTTGTTAGCCCCCATCACATAGTTAGGGTGTGGGTGGTGGATATAGGAATGGTTCTTTCTTCCATCCATCCACCTGTCCAGCCTTTCATTCATTCATCCTTCCCCCATGGGAACCCCGGGAAGTGAAGCAGTGCTTGTTTACTGTGGTAAACAAGCTCTGATTCACTGGTAAAATAAGACCCAGTCACTAATGCTTGGGGTGTGAGTCCTCTAAAATAGGCAACATGGGGGTATAAACGATTGACTGACCTTGACTTTATTTCCATGTTGTCATGATTAGCCATTGTGCAGAAGTTTGTGACCATAAACAACAATAAATAAATAAATAATTCATCCTTCCCCATTTCTTGTCATCACATTTTAAAGAAAACCATTCAAAACATTTTTCCCAAATTTAATACATTGCATTTTGGTGATAGTATTATGAATGTGATTGTAACCCAGCTATGTCCACGTATTTCTTCAAGAGTTATTGCTCTTGTTGGACCAAGAATTTGTTGCCTTTGCAATACCATTTTTTGGTCACATTTCAAAGAAAACTGTTCTCAAGATTTTTTTCCCAAATTTAATATATAGGTTTTTTGGTAAGGTCTAAAAAAGTTAAAAATCTGCTCCTCAGACCCTCCCACATGGTCATTTTGGCTGCCGCATGCTCACTTTTTATAACCAATGCAAACTTAAAAAATTAAAAATTAAATGTTTTATGTCTGATGTTTTACCCAAGTTAATAAAATTGATAATTTGTCCCTTCAGTGCAATAAGGCTTTGCAAAAGCCTTCTTGCACTCAAGGGGCGAAATACACCACCACCCTTGCCATTCTGTAGATTATGATGCCAAAAACATAAAACAAATCTAGAACATGAACTTTTGATGGCAAAGAAGTAATTACAAAAATAAAAAATAAAATAACCCTCCCCCTCCCACCCCAGTACCTGCCTCCCTCCCCCTGCACACATGCAGTTTTACAAAAAATGGCTTGAGAAACAAGATCTGCTTTGTGGGGCCTAGCTATAAGTACACAATATCTTGTCCTGAAAAGCATGTATGACATATCAAGGGGGCTGACTATAAATACAAATGTACAGAAAAGACAAGGAGACAAGGGAGCTAACAATAACATATCAACTTGACCACCTGTGACTTGAAAATGGGAAAGCAACCATTTGAGATGTACCATTCTACCCAATTACTGGTGGAATTATATTATTATTTTGGGCTTGTGACTCCATAGATCTTGTCTGCATTAGGGATGTCACGATTAATCGATTATTGATCGGTCACGGCGAAATCGATTAGTATTTTTCGTTTTCGAATAATCGGTAATTTGTATCCCGTTTTAGACGTTTAATAATTAAAAGAAAATTTGATGAAAAAACTATTGTTTCCAAAGGTAAAGAGTTAAGAACATCGTTGTTAAACCCCAATAAGCTGTTGGAAGCATTTGTCTTTCGGGTACATTCATCAAAGCTTTGGTGTTCTGAACTTTTGAACCATCAGTGTAATAATCAAGAACGGTCGGCAGTTGCGAAGTTCGCAACTGCCGACCGGTCTTGATTATTACACTGACGGTTAAAAAATTCAGAACATCAAAGCTTTGAATGTACCTAAAAGAGGATCGTCTTCGTTGTTTACATGAGGTAGGTCAGCTGACTTGAACTTCATTTTTATCGACTTCAAAGAGAGGGAGAGGGAAGGTCATCTAGGTACGATCGATCGATTATCATCGATTATTTGCGACGATTAATCGATTCCTAAATTAAAAAAATTGTGACAGCCCTAGTCTGCATTACACAGAATAATGTCTTGGAGCTGAAATTTGTGTAGAAAGAATGGAGAGAAATTGGGAATTTTCAGCTTATAATTGGGAAAAAACTTATCTATTTTGCATTGGGAATGGTGCCAATTTTCGAATCCTGTGGACACCTGTGTCGATCACTGAAAATGGAATAAGATCAAGACCCTGTATTTTGCATTTGGTCTTGCATTGCTAACTTGAATTTTATTTTGAACAAATTTGTGGAAAATGTCTTCATCCTCATGGTGATAAAATCATATATTTGTGATTTAAGTGCAAGGTTGGTCATTCAGCACTTGCTCGGCTCTAAACAAATAAAACGGGTAAAAAAAATTCCTCTGGCTCAACATCTTCTTTAGTTGAATGCCTCTGGCTTCCTGGGGCTTCTTGTAACAGAATTAGAAACCGAAATATTTAATATATTGTGCCTTGGGTGGAACAAGGCACCATCTGCAATGCTTTGTTCCACTCAAGGGACAATAAACTCCAATAATTAAATATTAATAAATGAAAAGGTAGCAAAATTTGATTAGCTTTTTTTTTAAAAGTACAATGCTAAGCATATAATAATGTTAGGTGAAAGGGAGCATGGTGGCTCAGTGTTTATGGCATTGAATTTCAAACCGAGAGGTCCACGGTTTCCCCACTAGGGGTAACTGCATTGTGTCCTTTGGCAAGGTACTTAATCCCGATTGCCCACATGGGGGCATGTTGGCGCTGTGTACTAAGGCATAATGCTTGTCCATGGTGCACCTGTCTTCAACCAATGCCAACTCTGCTTGTGTGGAGTTAGTACATTTCGGAGTCTGACAGTTGCTTGTCATTGCTCAGTGGTTCTCCAGGTACTCTGGCTTCCTTCACCCATAACACTGTCCGTCACAAGGTGATTCTGGCTATCAAAAGTGTCATTAAGCTCCAATAAATAAATAAATAAATGTTAGGTAAAGATTTAATTGGTACTCCGGCTTCCTCCGACACGAGGTGACCCTGGCTATCGAAAGTGTTGTTAAACTCCAATAAATAAATGTTAGGTCAAGATTTAAATTTGTTTTGTGAATAAGCAAATTCTTATTATACTTTTGATAGAAGTTTGATGTGAGATTTTTATTTTGTAGAGGCGCCAGAGATCAACCTATATGAAAAACGAATACTTGTAGCGACAGGTGAAACTTCCAGACTATTCTGTAAAGCATCTGGCATTCCACAACCCCAAATAAAATGGTTTAAAGGAGAACTAGAGGTATAATATTCAATTTACAGGGTTGCAAAAATTGGATAGCTCCTCCTTAACTTCCTCCAAAAGTTATCCAAAACTTTCTAGGATAACCTTTTCTCATGCTCTAAAATCACCTAGTTCAAATGAGTGTTTCAAACTAGTTTATCATAAACGCTTTCCAACTGTTGATTTTTTTTTTTTTATCCCCAGCCAAAACGAAGTTTGTGGGGGATCTAGCAATGGGGTCTGTCTGTTCATCCATTCATCCGTTTGTCCATCCATCCCTAACAACTTCAGACCTCTGTATCTTGGTGAGTACATGTTGGATTTGAATGATCTTTAGTATGCTGCTGGACCATCATGGGGGAAAGGATATTCACAAGTAAACAGATTTTGTCCATTCATTTTTCTAGGGTTATGGGTCTTTTTCAACTTTTTTTGACTTACAAAATTTCAATTTTTATGGTGTTTGGATGATAACTTTAGTAGTGTATGTTGGATTTGAGTGATCTTTGGTACAGTGTATGCTGATGGACTACTGTGGGGTGAAGGATATCCACAAGTAACAGATTTTGTTCAACCATTTTACCTGAAGGTATGGGCTTTTTCGAAAATTCTAATTTTTCTGGATAACTTTGGTATTGTATTTGATTTGAATGATCTCTGATATTGCTGATAGAACTACAGATAAATACAGATTATCATGATAATGTGCATGTCCTGTGATTTGTATCAGATTCAAGGTGGTGTCCAGAATGGGATCTCAACGAGCTGGCTTTGCCGGCGTGTTTAGATCTCATTTTTGGACACCACCAAGAATCTGATGCAAATCACAAGACATGCACATTATCACGATAATTCATTTGTCTAACAATGCAGCCACATAAACAGATTAAATCTTAAATTATTAAAAAATTTTGGGACATAATGTTCGGTCGATCATTGAAACGCACTTAGAATGTATTCATGCACCTGTTATGATAGCCATCGCTCTTCTGAAAACGAGTCGTCTTTTTGATACGGAATCAGAAAAAATCGTCTATATGATATGGAATCAGAACACATTATGTGATACATACGGTTTCATATGGTTTTCAGGCCAAAATCTATATGATTGTTAGATAAAAACCCAAACCCCAACTTTGTCCCCTTTTTAGTAAACCACTACTCGGGGGTATACCGGTGGTGTTGCACCTTGTTTATATTTGTGGTTAGTCAGTAGTTGAGCTCCACTATACTTTCACTTGCCTTATGGGTGGACCCAAGTTATACATCTGACCAGTTATATACTTGGCCAGTGAAGGTCAATGGGGTAGGCGTGGAGACATCACAATGTATTCCTGGAAAGAAGAACGATGCTAAAGATAGACATTTTATTTTTGTGTTCATTAACTGGTAGACTGCTAAATTATTTTGGGCCATCAGAATTTGTCCACATATCTTTGCCTTGTTACAATGTATGGGAGAGTGCCTATTATAACAAGGCATATCCTAACACACTAAGGCTAAAAAAAAATAATATTTTGATTCTCAGGCCTTCCCTCGTTGGATTTGAACCTCCTCATTAGACATTTTTATTATGTCATGTTTTTTTATGAATTTGTGAAAACTTGGAATGGCCATTTTTTCACATTTCTCGACATATTATTATTTAGCTGTGTTTGCAGTAAATTGTTTTTTCTTGTTGCGGTTTATGGGAGAGTGTCTAGAGAGAGGCACTCTCCCATAAACTGTAACAAGGCAAATTCTGATATACTGGATCATGATTTAATTATTTATTTATTTGCTGGTGTTTAAGGTCATATATTTCTGCACAATGGCTAATAATGGCCGCAACACCGATATAAACTCACGTTTAACCAATCATTTAGAGCCATGTTTCCCATTTTAAAGGACTCCTACCCCAAGTTTTTGTCACTGGGGCCTATTCTAATGGATCATGATGTTTGACAGATCTGTACCATTAAAAAGAACAATAAAATACAAATCTTTTTAGCTGTTGTTACGGCAGTTAGTTATAAAAGGTATACTATAATTACACTAAAGTACAACCTTTTCTGTTTTTCAAGTGGAAAGACAGCAAAACGATTTACTGAGTATACTCAACCCTTTACACGAAAAAAAAAAAAAAAAAAAAAATAAAATCCTCCCTCCCTCCCTCACTGATTTGAAAAAAAAATTTACTGAGAATCAATTCATTTTTTTATTTGGCCTAAATAATGTCACTTCCAAAATAATACGAAGCACAGCCACTGAATTTGAAGCCTTCAAGTGGCAGTGCCCTGAGTATCCAGATCCAGTTGTATGGGCACTCTCCCATAAATTGTAACAAGGCATATCCATACAGGCTAAACAATTTCACTTCACAGATCATATGAAGCACTGAATATGAGGCCTTTAAGTAGCAGTACTTGTACTACAGAAAAAAGCGCACATTTGAACTGCCAGCACTAAACCAGTTAATAATGGGATATGAGATACATTTGTGTTCAGTTATATTAATGCACATTTTTCAAAAAATAAATGCCATCCATGTAATATTTTAGTTATTTTCTGCAGAACAAAGCAAACTAGATGTTTTCAAAACAAATATATACAGATTATCATGATAATGTACATCTCCTGTGATTTGTATCAGATTCGAGATGGTGTCCAGAATGGGATCTAAACAAGCCGGCTTTGCCAGCGAGTTGTGATCCCATTTTTGGACACCACCGAGAATCTGATACAAATCACAGGAGATGCACATTATGATGATAATTCATTTACCTAACAATTCTGTCACATAAACAGATTAAATCTTAACCCTTTACCCAATGTAACGGCAAAAAACGGTCAATGCTATTCTAAAAAAAATCGCCAATTAATTTTCATTATTTTTTCATTTTTTTGTCTCAAAAACATAGGTTATGACCCCACGTTGGAACGAGCTCGTCGAGCTCGTTCCAATGAGGGGTCATAGCCTATGTTTTTGAGACAAAAAATTTAAAAATTAGTTATTCAAGAATTTTTTTTTGCAAGTGTCGTCTGCTTTTCATGATAGGTAAAGGGTTAAATTATTTTCAAACATTTTTGGGACATAATGTTCGGTCGACCACTGAAACGCTCATAGAATGTATCTATGTGCCTGTTATGATAGCCCGTAGCGCTATCGGAAACGAGTCGTTATATGATACGAAATCAGAATGAGTCGTCTATATGATACGGAATCGGAACACATTATGTGAAACGTACCGTTTCTCGTTGTTTTCAGGCCAAAATCTATATGATTGTTAGATAAAATAAATAAGCACTGTATTTAATCAAGCTTTGTTGAAAACGTGTGCAAATGAATATACATCAATCAAATAAGGTAAAATTTTATAGTCTCATGATTTCATACTAATTTTCAAAGACACTACCAGCCAATAAAAATGGTCAAGGAGGGGATTCTGTTTCAGTGAAATGAGTGTCCGAGAACCCAAACCTTTTTTTGGGGGCCTGAACGTTTTTCTTCAAAAGACAACTTATGACCTCTTAACTGGTAGAGTGCTAAATTATTTTTGGCTATCAAATCTTGTACACATGTATTTGCCTTGTTACAATTTATGGGAGAGTGCCTATGGGCACTCTCCCATAAATTGTAACAAGGCAAACCCTTACAGACTAAATGATGTCACTTGAAAGATAATACAAAGCACATGCACTGACTATGAGCCTTCAAGCTGAAGTACCTGCACTTGAGAATAAAGCCCAAATAGGGGCTTCCAGCACTCTTCCAGTTAATGGAACATGATCATTGACGTTTTGGAGACAAAGTTGGAACAGACTTGATGAGTTCATTTAAACCTTTACCCAATGCACTGGATATCAAAATTTATTATTTTAATTATTATTTTCTATTTTTTTTTCAAAATATTTCAACACCACCATATCATGTTCGTTGAAATGGCATCACATGATATGGCTTTGTTGAAATTACTTTAAAACAAAACATTTTTTTACTGCTTATTTGAAAAAAACATGGACAAATACGGCTGATTCGTTATATAAAGGGTTAACAGAATGGTTAGAAGTTGAGATTTGAAACATAAAATGACACAAATTAACAGACATTGTGTTTCACTGGCATCTTTGATGGATTCAGTGGATGGAGAGTTAACTTGATGTTATACCCTAATTAACTAAAGAAGCAGGAAGTGTGCCGACTCAGTGGTTAAGGCATTGGACTTCATACCAGAAGGTCCATGGTTTGATCCCACCAGCACTAACTGCATTGTGTCCTTGGTCAAAGCACTCAATACAGCTTGCCCACATGTAGGCAGGGTGATGCTGTGTACTATGGCATACAGTAATGGTACTGCATGTTGATGGTGCACTTGTCTTCAACCAGTGTTAACTCTGTTTGTGTAGAGTTAATGTGTAGGGGAGACTGAGGCCTGAAATAGTCCACAGATTTTTGACGCGTTGAATCTAATTGTATTAAATCCATCGCTGATGCGACACGGTGAAGTTTTTAGCTCACCTGAGCGAAGCTCAAGGGGAGCTTTACTAATCACTTTCTGTCCGTCGTCCGTCGTCGTCCGTCCGGCGTTAACTTTACATTATCGACTTCTCTTCCTAAACCACTAGCCCAATTTTATTCAAATGTTGGCTAAATGATTATTACCTAATGCCAATTCAGATTTGTTCAAATGAAGTTGCCCCTCCTCCTGGGTGGTGCCACGCCCCCAAGGGGCACCAAAATCTTTGTAAATCTTCTTCTCATGAACCAGCAGTAGCAGAGACTTGATATTTGGTGTGCAGCTTCCTTTTGAGGTGTAGACTCAGATTTGTTCAAGAGAAGTTTGTGGGGCTATACTTGGCGTTGTTATGAGAGGGGCAAAATTTTTTGCCCCGCCCAAAATTTCTATTTTCCAAACCGAGAGGCTGATTTGAACCAAATTTTATGTGAGGGCTTATTGGGTCATGAGTACTTGATTTATGCAAAAAAAAATTTTCCCGCAGCCCCGTGGGAACCGCAGGAGCTAAAAATAGAAAAAATTTAAAACGCCCATATCTCCAAAACTGCACGGCACTGAGAATTTTTATTTGGTGTGCAGCTTCCTTAGGACCAACAGAAAGGATTGGTAAAAAAAAATTGCCATCGGTTTTATCATAGGGTACAGTTTCGGGACTTTGAAAAAGTGCCGAGTCAGCACTTTTTAACACTGTAGGCAATGGGAAAAACATTAAAAAATCTTCTTCTCCAGATCCAGCAGGCAGAATCTTTTGATATTTGGTATGCAACATTGTAGGGTGGATCTGATTCAAGTTTGTTCAAATCGGCCCCCTGGGTTCATATTTGGGCTCAGTATAGGAGCCCGATTTCGAACTTAGTGCATTTCAGGCAAATTTCTTAAAAAATCTTCTTCTCCAGATCCAGCAGGCAGAATCTTTTGATATTTGGTATGCAACATTGTGGGGTGGATTTGATTCAAGTTTGTTCAAATCGGCCCCCTGGGTGTATATTTGGGCTCAGTATAGGAGCCCAAATTTGAACTTACTGCATTTCAGGCAAATTTCTTTGAAAATCTTCTTCTCCAGATCCAGCAGGCAGAATCTTTTGATATTTGGTATGCAACATTGTAGGGTGGATCTGATTCAAGTTTGTTCAAATCGGCTCCCTAGATTCATATTTGGGCTCACTATAGGAGCTCGAATTCGAATTTAGTGCATTTCAGGCAAATTTCTTCAAAAATCTTCTTCTCCAGATCCAGCAGGCAGAATCTTTTCATATTTGGTAAGCAACATTGCGGGGTGGATCTGATTCAAGTTTGTTCAAATCGGCCCCCTGGGTTTATATTTGGGCTCAGTATAGGAGCCCAAATTTGAACTTAGTGCATTTCAAGCAAATTTATTAAAAAATCTTCTTCTCCAGATCCAGCAGGCAGAATCTTTTGATATTTGGTATGCAACATTGTGGGATGGATCTGATGCAAATTTGTTTAAATCGGCTCCCTAGATTCATATTTGAGCTTACTATAGAAGCTCGAATTCGAACTTAGTGCATTTCAGGCAAATTTCTTAAAAAATCATCTTCTCCAGATCCAGCAGGCAGAATCTTTTGATATTTGGTATGCAACATTGCGGGCTGGATCTGATTCAAGTTTGTTCAAATCGGCCCCCTGGATTCATTTTTGGGCTCACTATAGAAGCTCGAATTCAAACTTAGTGCATTTCGGGCAAATTTCTTCAAAAATCTTCTTCTCCAGATCCAGCGGGCAGAATCTTTTGATATTTGGTATGCAACATTGCGGGGTGAATCTGATTCAAGTTTGTTCAAATCGGCCCCCTGGATTCATATTTGGGTTTAATATAGAAGCCCGAATTCGGACTTAGTGCATTTCGGGCAAATTTATTAAAAAATCTTCTCCAGATCCAGCAGGCAGAATCTTTTGATATTTGGTATGCAACATTGCGGGGTGGATCTGATTCAAGTTTGTTCAAATCGGCCCCCTGGATTCATATTTGGGCTTAATATAGAAGCCCGAATTCGCACTTAGTGCATTTCGGGCAAATTTATTAAAAAATCTTCTTCTCCAGATCCAGCAGGCAGAATCTTTTGATATTTGGTATGCAACATTGTGGGGTGGATCTGATTCAAGTTTGTTCAAATCGGCTTCCTAGATTCATATTTGGGCTCACTATAGAAGCTCGAATTCGAACTTAGTGCATTTCGGGCAAATTTCTTAAAAAATCATCTTCTCCAGATCCAGCAGGCAGAATCTTTTGATATTTGGTATGCAACATTGCGGGGTGGATCTGATTCAAGTTTGTTCAAATCGGCCCCCTGGATTCATATTTGGGCTCACTATAGAAGCTCGAATTCAAACTTAGTGCATTTCGGGCAAATTTCTTCAAAATTCTTCTTCTCCAGATCCAGCAGGCAGAATCTTTTGATATTTGGTATGCAACATTGCGGGGTGGATCTGATTCAAGTTTGTTCAAATCGGCCCCCTGGATTCATATTTGGGCTTAATATAGAAGCCCGAATTGCACTTAGTGCATTTCGGGCAAATTTATTAAAAAATCCTCTTCTCCAGATCCAGCTTCAGAATCTTTTCATATTTGGTAAGCAACATTGTGGGGTGGATCTGATTCAAGTTTGTTCAAATCGGCCCCCTGGGTTTATATTTGAGCTCCGTATAGGAGCCCAAATTTTAACTTAGTGCATTTCAGGCATATTTCTTAAAAAATCTTCTTCTCCAGATCCAGCAGGCAGAATCTTTTGATATTTGGTATGCAACATTGTGGGGTGGATCTGATTGTGATTCATGAACGTATTTATTTGTAAAGTTGATAGAATCTTAGACAAAATTTGCAGAAAAGATCTACTATAGAAGGGGTGGTATCCAGGGTGAACCGTTTACCCAAATCTAGCAGTACTAATGCATTATTCACACAAATCTCCGTTCAAATTTTATGACCCCTCATTGGAACACACGCATTCAGCTCATTCCAACAAAGGTCATATGCCATGTTTTCGAGACAAAGGAATAAAAATTTTAGTTATTCATGAAATTTTTAGGCAACTGTTGTCTGTTATTCACATTGCTTCATGAAATTTCAGTACTTTTAGAAGTTACCTCAGTAATCAAGGGTTAATTCCCCTTAATTAAATGTCGCCTCTAAAAAACAACCACTTTGCATATCTTACCTTTTTACCAGCATAACTGCCAAAACTTGTCAGCATTCTTCGCAAAAATCGCTATTCAAATTTTAATTTTTGTCTCTTAAACATACATGTACTTATCGCTTGTAAATACCCCATTGGAATGAGCTTTTTGCGCACATTCCAATGAGAGGTCGCATACCATGCTTTTTGAGTCAAAAAAGCAATTTTTTTAGTTATTCCAGAATTTCGTACGTAAAACACAGCTTTATGACTTCACATTAAAATGAGCTCTCTAAGCTTGTTCCAATCAACATTCACGCACTATGTCTTTCACACAAAAAATAAAATTTTCCATTTATTCAGGAATTTTGTTTGCAAGAACACTCTTTACCCCCCCCCCCCCCCCCCCCCCCCACACACACACACACAAACACACACACAAACACAGACACACACATCTAAAAGTTTGTCAGCAAAAAAACAGTTACTTCAATTTTTAAATGCATTATAGGAACAACTTGCCTAATCAAATTTAAATACTTTTGCATCATTCTGTATCTAGAACAAACCATTTACCATATCTTTACGCAAAATTCTCCAGCATCATTCACAAAAAAACACCATTATTTATATATTCACATTTCTGTCTCAAAAATATACCTGATCTTCCCATACCCCTATTGGAATAAGCTGTTTGAGCTTGTTCCAATGATGATAAAAAAAACTAATATTTTGGAAAATTTGTGAAAATTTTTGTTTTCTTGCATGCAAATATATACATGTAGCACATGGAAGATATCCACAGTTGGGGAGAGATGTCCAAGGCTATCTCTTCACATTCCTTGTTTGTGCTTCATGCTAAACCAGTTTGTCTGCAGAGATAAATTTGCTTTATTAAAAATCATTGGAGATTGGCCACACACCAACGATTTTAAATAAAACTAATTTTAGGTAACAAATGTTGAACTTCAAACAAAATCTATCACTCAACCAGTTAATGTTGATGAGGCATGACATGGTGAAGGTGACCTAAAATACTTCTTAGAGTCACTTTGTCAGGTGAGCGATTAAGGCCACGTGGGGCCTCTTGTTAAATATACAGACGCATCACCGTCGCGTCAAATCTAATTAATCAGCCAATCGTGGTTGACCGTCATACTTTAGGTTTCTTTTGTCAGTCTGTTTTTGCACCCGGGGCGCAACATTTATTTATCTATTTGTTTGTTTTCTGGGGCGCACCAACACTTTTGAAAGCCAGTGTAGACAGTTTTACGGGTGGGGCCGGAAAACCCGGAGAAACACTGATCGGAGTAAGTAACTATCAGAGCTACTAACTCGGCACAAGCAGGGTTAGTAATGGTTGAAGGCGTATGTATTGTCGACGTGCTATATGCCTCGGCACACTGCAATCATGATCCAGTGGAACCTGGAACCCCCCCCCACCAAAAAACAAAACAAAAAAAAACAGTCATGTTAATCCATATACCTGATATAGGGAACATCAGGCAAGAGATCTTAAAATCTAGATATTTATTGTACAATGTTTGAGTGGAGGTGGTGCGTAATAGCAAATTTATACGTGAATGACAGTGAAAGTAAAATTAGCATCTGGATTTCCAAATATTTCTGCCTTCTGTTGAACACAGTTTCACTAATATATCACGTCAATTCTCACAACAAAATATCAAAACACAGATGCTTCGTCGCCTATGGAAAATAATTCTTCAATAATTTATATCTTCCGTGGTTATTTATAGCTGCGACCAGCAGCTCTATAAGTGGCAATGTCGGTCTGTCTGTCGGTCTGTCTGTCAGTCGGTCTGTCAGTCGGTCTGTCTGTGACCAACGAGTTTCAAAACTCAATAACTTTTGAAATACTTGATGGAATGACTTTATATTTGGCATGTAAGTGTATCTTATTGATGTCTAGCCACTGTTCAATGCATGTTGTTCCAAATATTTTTCTTGGGAGTTCTGTTGGTCGGTCAGTCTGTCTGTGACTAACGAGTTTCAAAACTCAATAACTTTTGAAATACTTGATGGAATGACTTTATATTTGGCATGTAAGTGTATCTTATTGATGTCTAGCCACTGTTCAATGCATGTGTTATTCCAAATATTTTTCTTGGAGTTATGGCCCTTGATGAACTTAGAATTTTGTGAGATTGCACCACTCGTCGCAGCTACGGCGTTGATGTCGCGATTTTTTTCTAATTCATTCGAAACTTAACATGCTTCGGACAATATTTGAGGTGCACTTTAGTGTGTACCCATGTGTGTTGTGTTTACAACCATGCAGGAAAACATTGTACTCAGACTGAAATGGCGCTACACCAAATAGTTCAGCTTTAGGTTGCTATTTTGCCATGTTGTTGCAAGCAATCGGTTACAATATTTTATAATTTATTCGGATTCTATTTGGTGGTGATGTGGCCTAATTAATGTTGCATTTCACAACTTATTAACTAATTATGGACACAAACTGACTCAGAGTCAAAGAAATTGCTGTTTTTGTCTGGAATTTCAAACTTTTTCCCCGGGAAACCTCACCCCGGGCCCACACCAACGCCTCCCGAGCGGGGGACACCCTCTCTTGTTTTTGCCCCAATCTTGCTGCTGTTCTACTCAGATGATGCTGCAAATCATATTCAATGCGCCCCTTAGATATTACTCATGCACCCACCCCCCCCCCCCCCCCCCCACACCCCTTTGATATTCTGTATGTGCCGCCATGATCCTACTCAAGCAAAGGGATGCATCCTGTTTTATCTCCCCTCTCCACCCACCTTCCCTGGATTGACTGAAATATTTTTGTGGCATGTGTTCTACTTGTACCGAGAAATGTTCACAAACATGTTCTGACTGAAAGAAAAACACATCCTTGCAGAAATCACAATTATTTGATTCAGCTTATTGTGACTCGGAACACTGGGGGAAATTGGAGACTGCAGAGTTAATGCTCATGCTTCGATCAGCTGTCTAAAGACCGAACGAAAGGCTGAGCACTGAGGAATACCCCTTCCCCTCAGAGAAAAACATAAAATTAACGGCTTTTGATTCATGTTCAGCACTAATATCCTTGCCAATAGCACCTGTTTAGCCCTCGTCCCCCACCTAAGAATGCAAAAAAGCTTGTGGCACGTCAACGGTACACATGCCTTCAATCGTATGCTAACCTTGGTTAGCATGTTGAGTGCAGTAGTTACTTGCCGATTGTTTGGTGGTTCTCTCTGGCTTCCCTCCTTCCTCATACCCATAAAACTACCTGTCATGACATGACACTGGCAAAAAACCCCAATAAACAAACAACTGAATCGATGTGAGCTTTAGCAAACCGAGGGACCGAATCAAATTTTATGAATCCATTTTAAAAAATCACATATGAGACGGGAACACATTAAAGCCAGAGAGAGAGAGGTTAGGCTTTTCTGAACAAGAAATATTTTGCCAACTTACGTTACTCGTAGCAACAACAATACCACAAACTTCGAAAGTTGAAACTATCATCGTAGTTTGTAGGCAAGCCTTAGGCTGTTTGTTTAAAACTGATTTATGCACTCACCTATCAACTTATTCAGTCATTTTTAAAAATTGATTTTTGTTCTCATCTATGCTTCAGTCATTTTGAAACATCTCGAATCAAGCCTTTGATCAGTCAACACTGAAATGACGTAAGATGGGTATTTCCAGCGACTGACATGTGCTTTCCTCATTACCATATGATTTGCATTCGGCTGATCAGTAGCGCTCGTTTGTTTCCGCATTTTGTATTAGATTCGACGCGTCAAAAATCTGTCAACTATTTCACACGTATTTCAGACACATCTCCGACGGAGATTCGTCTGAGTTGGACGGAGATTTGTCGGTGATGCGTCTTTCTCGCATCTAATTGAAATAGTTGATGCATCACCGACAAATTTAATTCATTTTTTGCTCGGGTAGTAGATTCGACACGTCAAAAATCTGTCGACTATTTCAGGCCTGACAGTTGCTCATTGCAATGTAAAAAAACAAAAGAAGCAAACTGATTTTGAAAAGAAGAAAAGACCGTGTAATTTGGACACACTGTAAATCGGTCATATTGGTCATATAAGACCTGCACATTCCTTTTTGTTAGAGGGTAATATGTGATCAGAATGTGTTCCTTGCCAGCAGTTGTAGACTGTAGAGAACATTCTTTTGCACTGTGCAGACTGTTATAATGTCAGACGGCAATATTTCAGTGCAGTGTCTCTTGCAAACTTCTTTTACACCACAAACTCTCATCAAATAATGTCGTTTCTCAGGAAAATCAACCTTTTGATAGATTTTAAATTGTTTTTTCTTTTCTTTTAAACCCTCATATGTTTAGATCTGTTCAACCAGTTGATTTCCACTGAATCCACTGGTCTCATTTTCTCATTACTATTTTCATATTTATTCCTCACTTTTTTGCTAATTTAAATAAATTGTTCTATTTCTATGTTTTGGGGTGCAGTTATTCAGTAGGTAGAGGTGCAGACTGAAAGTCTGAGAGGTCCTCATTTTGAATCCCACCTCCAGCAACTGCGTTGTGTCCACTTCACCCCCATTGCGCTTGTGGGGGCATGGTGGCATTGTGTGCTAAGGCACACTGCACATCAATGGTGCACTTGTCTTCAACCAGTGCTAACCCTGCTTGTGTGGAGTTAGTATGTTGGGGAGCTGACAGTTGCTCGCTGTTGCTCAGTGGTTCTCTCCTGGTACTCTGGCTTCCTCCACCTGTAAAACTCTTGTGTCATGATTAGCCATTGTGCAGAAATATGTGTCCTTAAACACCAATAAATAAATAAATAATTTCTGTGTTTTATAATATACCTTTTTACATTTTAACCCTTTACCTAACTTGAAAAGCAGACGACTTTTGCAAAAAAAATTCTTGAATAACTATTTTTTTTTCATTTTTTGTCTCAAAAACATAGGTTATGACCCCTCGTTGGAACAAGCTCGTCGAGCTCGTTCCAACGAGGGGTCATAACCTATGTTTTCGAGCCAAAAAAATGAAAATTAATTGACGATTTTTGAGAATAGCGCTGGCCGGTTTTGGCCGTTACGTTAGGTAAAGGGTTAAATTGTCATATTTCTATGTTTTATAATACATACCTTTTTATCGCCAGAATATAGCCCTAGCTGCTGATGTGGCATTAACTCCTTGCATGCTGCTGGCAGACATTCCTGTCCTGAACAGAAAATTTCTTGCCACTAACACAAGTGTGGCCATTTAAAAAAAAAATTCCCTCTGTAATTTGAATCAACTTTTTGTGCAGTGATTAATTGAGGAAAAAGTAAGATTACGAAAAAAAACTCTTGTCTTTCATATTCTTTTCACCTTATCCAATTTTTGTTTTAGCTGCACAGTGTATCATATGCCAGAATAACAGAAGAAGGAGATCTGATTATTACTGGTACACAGCAAGTTGATGGAGGCTACTACAGATGTGTGGCAACAAATGATGCAGGATCTTCAGAAGTTACTGTAGAACTAGAAGTAGGAAGTAAGGACAGGAATTCTTCTACCCTCTTTGGGAAAGGGTCTGGGGCCCATACCATTGGGAAAATTTGCATTGTGGTGGCTCCAATTGGGAATTTGTTTTGGTGGGGAAGAAAGAAACAAAGACCAGGAAATTTTTAATTCAGATTAAACAGCGAGCAATAAGACCGATACCCAAACCACTGCATGTATACTACAAGTAAGTTTTATAACAAACAGTCACATCTAATCATGTTCTTCCCAGCCCAGTCTCTATATTCTCTGTTAAACTGTACTTATACTATTAAAGAAGAACCAATAAATTCAGACCCTTTCTATGCTTCGTTAGGGGTACGTTTCTGTGAACTATTCCGGTTTACTTGGTTTATTACTTTCCAAAGTGTGATTTACTGAGATTTCCTGGTTTGATTATAAACGATAACTTCTCAAGTGAATTATGTAATCACCAATTGAGCCATGTATCTGTGCACGCAAACGAAGACGCTTTGCCGTGGGTGTAATGGGGACTTCATTGTTATGCCTCCCCGACTTGGGTCGAGTGGCATATAGTGATTGAAGTCTGTGTGTGTCCATGTGTACGTCTGAGCCAATAACTCGAAAACTGTTAGGGCCACAGTCATCAAACTGCACACTATTATAAAGGACCATGGGACGATGTGTCACACACCATAGCTGGGTTTGTACCTTCAAGGTCAAGGTCACATTTCAAGGTCACACTAAAAATCTGTCAATATTCGTGTCTCAGCCATAACTTGGAAACGAATCATAGTACAATTGTTAAACTTTTTACAAATGTTAAGGACAGTCAGAAGGTGTGTCACATATAATAGTTTCCGCCGCATCTGCAAGGTGAAGGTCACGGGGTGGGGGGGGGGGGGGGCGGCATGCATTACCTTAGTAACATTCTTCTTGTTTTTTGTTTTTTTTTGACTCTTTACCTAACATGGAAAGCGGACGACACTTGCCAAAAAAATTCTTGAATAACTTATTTTAATTTTTTGTCTCAAAACATAGGTTATGACCCCTCATTGGAATGAGCTCAACGACCAATGTTTTAGGGACAAAAAATGAAAAAAATAATGAATAACTTTTTAAGAATAGCACTGGCTGGTTTTTTCTATTACGTTAGGTAAAGGGTTAAATAATATAATTATCGTTAATAACGAAAAGTAATAAACAGAGTAATCACTTGACTGGACTGGTTACGCGAAATAATTCATTCGAGGCAAGGGACTATATTGTAAAACACTCGTGTGCATTCGTGCACTCGTGTTTGTACAACGTCCCTCACCTCTCATGAATTATTTCACGTAACCAGTCCAGTCAAGTGATTATTCTCTGTTTACTATTCTACGTAAACCTAAACTGTGGTTTAATGATCCCAATTATTCCATGTAAAACTGGCTTGATGTCACTTGGAAACATGCAGTATGGGTGTATTGTTAAGAGGAGGGGTATCCAAAGCATTGGAAACATATCCCTGCTTTCATTTTTAGCTGCGACTAGCAGCTCTGTAAGTGGCAATGTCGGTCTTTCGGTTGGTCTGTCTGTGACCAAAGAGTTTCAAAACTCAATAACTTTTGAAATACTTGATGGAATGACTTTATATTTGGCATGTAAGTGTATCTTATTGATGTCTCGCCACTGTTCAATGCATGTGTTGTTCCAAATATGTTTCTTGGAGTTATGGCCCTTGATGAACTTTGAATTTTGTGAGATTGCACCACCCGTCGCAGCTACGGCGTCGAGGTCGCGATTTTTTAAACAATCTTAGAAAACCAACGTCAGAAAGGCCTTCATTTGAAAGTTTCCAATGATGGTGCCAGAAATTGTGTTACTGCTATCATAGAAATAAAACAGCCAAAAAAGGTCTTCTGAAAGTTGTAACAATTTTTCTGAGAGAAAAACGCCCTTTCAGTTGAGAATCGAATATTTTTAAAAAGCCGCTTTTATGAGCTAAATAAACGTTATTAACTGTTTTATAGTTACCCAATGTAACAATCAAATCCGGTCAGTGCTATTTTGAAAAAATTTCCTTCAAATAATTTTTCATTTTTGTGTCAAAATAACATAACTGAGGGCCCCTCATTGGAACTTATCCAGCTCTTTGCAATAGGGGTTATTTCAGTTTTTATATAAAAATTCCCATAACTTTTGTGTTAAATGTCCTGCCAACATTATGAAATTAAGGAGATGTAGTAAATCGCTTCCAATGACGAAAAATATCAGTTTTGCTGTCGGTCAAACAAATGCAGGTCTGTGGAACCTGATTAGCACTGCGGCCGTAGTTTTAGTTTTTGAAGGCTTAATTTGTTACTATTCACGTTCTTAAGAACGTGAATAGTAACAAGTTAAGCCTTCAAAAACCAAAACTATGGATAATGGGCTTTGCTGTTTCAACGACGGTGCTACAGAGAATATTTATTTATTGGTATTTAGGGTGTTCACTCAGCCTTGTTAAAGGTCATCACAGTGTTCTGTAACTTCCGTTTGGTTCTATATGAAATAACTTGTATTTTAAGATTCGATTCAAGATTCGTTTCGATATCGATATCAGAGACACAATTCCATTCGAAAAAAATGTGTGATTCGCAGATCCCTAGTACGGACGCATTGTTAGGAGGATTGATATCCAAAGCGTGGGAAACATATCCTGCTTTCATTTTTTAAACAATCTTAGAAAACCATCATTAGAAGGGTCCTCATAAGAATTTTTCCAATGATGGTGTCAGAAATCGTTTTACTGCTATCATAGAAATAAAACAGCTAAAAAAGGTCTTCTGAAAGTTGTAACACAACTTTTTCTGGGAAAAAAAATACTCTTTCAGTTGAAAACCGAATAATTTTGAAAAGATGCTTTTATAAGCTAAATAAATGTTAGTAACTTTTTATCGCTTTAAGGCATTTAAAAAAGGATGGTTATATTGGCAACAGTGTCAACCAACCAGACTATGGGAGTAATTTAATTTAGTTGTTGGCCACTTGGATGTTGTTGAACCATGGACCCCATGTTTAACTTCTGCTTGTTTCCCATGACTGCTTTTCTGAATGGAGTAGGGCTATTTTTCCATGCTTTGGAATTATTACTGCCACTACTCATATCAGCATGTTAATATGGCTGCTTGTTAAAGGGATGCTTCTGGTCATATGGCCTTTTAGTCTTACTATACCCCCCCCCCCGCAAACAAAGTTTGGGGGGGGGTATATAGGAATCACCCTGTCCGTCCGTCCGTCCGTCCGTCCGTCTGTCTGGCTGGCTGTCTGTCTGTCCATCCTTGTAAGCGCAACTCCTCCTGAACCGTTTGAAGAATTTTCATGAAACTTTACACAATGGAAGAACTCCATATGAAGATGTGCATGAAGCAATATAATTCTGTTCTGACATTTCCAAGGGGAGATAATCTAACTTATACATTTCAATTGCTACATCATATGGTTGTGTCCTCGTAAGCGCAACAACTGAGGTGCGGGGGGTATCACTTTGTGAGCTTGCTCACAGTACCTCTAGTTAAATCTGGGATTGGCTTCATGTTGTTTTCACCTAGGGAATTGGTAACTCCCTGAATTGTAATTTATTTTCTTTATTTCCTTCATGAGACAACTAATGAATAACCCCAATAAATTATATACCAAAATGCTTGGAATGAAACATAGAACATGTGGAAACTGAAATTTGCCATGGAACTGCTGCCATGTGTAAATAGCACCACCTGAAAGTCTGCTATGGCATAAGTAAGAGAACAAAATTTTCATAATAAAATTTTCATAATAAAATTTTCATAATAAAATACCTCAAAATAAAATAACAGCTGTATTCTATAAACATTGAAGTACATACATGAAGAAATCGTTTCCTAATTCATGAAAGTAATAAAGATTGAGACCAAATGTTATAAGTGGAGAGCTCATTGATTGAAGGCAGACATTTTCTTTTGTTTATGTTTTGATTTGGGGAGTTCAACAAAGGTCAACTTGAAGGAGTCCAGCAGAAGAAGTATGGAAGGACAAAAGAGTGTCTCCCAATATAAAGATGTATGTGTTACTGTAATGGTTTGGAAAGAAAATATGATATTCTCCTATGTCGAATGCACTGCAAAGTCATACATTGTAGTTGAATAAATATATTTACAAACCCCTTGCACTGTAACCCCTGTTATCCCATGCATCAATTTGATAGTGATTAAATTGTTAAATTTGTCTGGTTTATCAATAAGTATAATAGCTTTGTTTAACTCTTGGACACCAATACACTCATGATATCTGTTGGAGAAGAAATAAGGGTAACTGTAACCTGTCACTGCAATAAACCATCTAATGTACTTAAAAGTACATTGTTATTCAAAACACATCAGATCAACCTTACATAACCATTATTGCATGTACTTTCCCCAAGGAGGCTTATTGGCATATTGAGATCAGAAGGGCACATCCAGAGGGTCTCATATTTTTTTCAAGAACGTAGTATACAAAGCAATCCCCAAAAGGTGACAAAATTCCCGTGGAGGGTCGGTGGTCTCTCTTCCTTGTATGACTCTACCTCCGGCACTCAAGGCATATGCCTTTTTTCTCAAAGTTTAACTCTTTTTTTCTTTTTGAAGATCCTGGCCACACGTTCCAAACACTATCAGACAGGTGACCCTCCAAATAAGTGTATCTGCAAAAATCATGTTACATTGCAAAACATTCTTTTTAGACTTTTAGTTCTGAACCTTTCATGCTTCTTACTTCCAACTATAACACTTAATTTATCGATTAATGGGTGAATAGAAAAGTCCTGCCATAATCAACATTTCGAGTTCTATAAGCCTTCAAAACAGCTCCGATAAAAGTGTCAAACATCAGATTGGTGGCATTATACAGAATATTCATTAGGTTGTTGCTTGATAAGTAGTAGGAACAAAATCTTCACCAGAAAATTCTGTAGCAATACAATTGAGGGTATTAGCAGGCACTTTGCAACAAATTGTAACAAATCAACTAGTTATAAACAAAATTTTCTAACTCAAAAGAGTGAAAAAGTACCACAACTCTGAAAAAATGTGGGAAGAAACACATGCTACAGCACCTATACAGGCATTGTTTCCCAATGATGCTCGATCACAACACCAAATATCCTTCAAATTGGAGTAGCAATGGTTGAGATACAAGGGAGAATGTTGGTACATGTATTGATGAATGGGTAAGAATAAGATTAAGAGGACAGGGGTCACCACTGCACGGCCCTAGATGCACCTTTGATTTTCCAACTTCCAGGTCTGGGGCATAATAATCGCAACACACCCACCTTATCAATTCATAATTTCAGTAAAATAAAATAAATTATCAATTTTAATTAATTAATAGATGATGGGAAATATTTGGCTTCCTTCGCCTTCTCGTACTATCTAATTACCACAAACAATATCAGTTTGATGCCGACAAACGAAACTGAACGCATGATGCGGTCTGGTTAAAAAGTAACTCGGCATGGATAATGAAGAAATTGCGAATATTTTGTGTATTTCATTTGTTTAAAAGCCAATTGCAGCTAATATTGACCGTGCATTCGATAATTCGTTTCGGTTTTGACCACACGGCCACGCTGACACTCAGTGACAGTGGTTATGTTTATTGTGATATGCAAATTGGGGGATGGTTTCCGGTGAAGGAGATTTGTCACATTTGTCAGTGTAAAACGATGACAAAAGACACTGATCGACACTTGTGTTAGTATGGTTGGTTGCAAGAAAAAACTGAATTCTCAGCATCGTCCAAGCACACCTTATTTAAAATCGCGAATGCATCATTTTCAACCCATCTTCAATCGCTCCTTTGCAGACATCAAAGACAGCCGCGACATATTCCATGGTTACTAGGAAGTAAATAACTTTGCAGCATCGGGGGAAGTCAACACACTCAATATAGTTCTAAGTCAATTGGAATATACTTCGTGGAAAAGTGATTTCTGAAGCATTCTGCTTACTTTGTTATGAATATTGCCTTATTTTATGTGTATCGTCCCGATTTTATACAATCGGTTATTTTTTTACAAGTGGTTCATGTTGTCTTTCTAGTGCACAATAATTCAGATTTTTTGTCAACAAAAATGTTCAGACGGTCTGTAAACACGAGAGGGAATTTCGAACCATATTTTGCAGTTATGACATTAACAGCTCAAGTATTTGCTGTCACCTGTTTGCAAATCCGCTCATACATTGTCTCGATCCCCGTGGGAACCCCGGGAAGTAAGCAGCACTTGTTTACTGTGGTAAACCAGTTCCGCTTTACTAGTAAAATAGGACCCAGTAACCAATGCTTGGGGTGAAAGTCCTCTAAAATGGGCAACATGTTGATCAACGATTGACTAAACTTGACTTCATCTCCATGTTGTGTCACGATTAGCCATGGTGCATAAATATGTGACGTTAACCACCAACAAACATACATTGTCTCGAACAAATAAAGGGCGTGATCATGTCCTTGCATCCTTACGATTGCCCAAATTGAGTATTTCTGCAAGAACCACATCGTAATCACACTACCGGAATAAACATCATTGAAACATGGCCACATCCGGAACATCCAAAATTTGTGTTGGTGTTATTACATTCAAACATCAAAACCCACCATAGTGTGTGTCAAAGAAATGCTTTCTCCAAGTCTGTTGTATGTTATCATTATATTGAGGACAAGGCTTTCGAATTACCGATTATTTTGTGGTTTTACCGGTTCGTTACTTATGCCATTGGCAAATTAATCTTCTTCAAAATCATAAAATTCACTTTTTTTTGTGAAAAAAATTATATGTACCTTTTCTATGCACTTTACTCATTATTTTGATATATAATTTGCCTTTCCTTACTTCTCTTATCTGTTTCTGATGCATTGGGAAAAATGTCAACAAATTGACCAAAGTTAGGTTGGACGAGCCCTTAAGATTACCATGGTGTAAGGGTTTAAGACTAACAAAGTGGCTCTCGATAGTCAGGCATTTATTTTTGGAATACACTCAGCTTTTATACCTCCCTGGGAGTAAGCTGACCATTGAAAATTGTTTAATTGAAAACGTCACACATTCTTGTGTATAGAAGAGCGAAGTTGAAAAATAATTGATTTGAAATGCAATATTTCGTTGATTCCCAGTGTGGAAGTAATCGAATAACTACAATTTCAGAGACTGGCAACTCAGAAAGCTGTCAGTCCAGAAACAATAGGTACTTGAGGATTTCGATTTCACCAGTTATAACCAAGCCAGAAAATAAGGAGCCTGTCATCTGCAAAATGAGGTCCTCAGAGGGTGAATTTAGTGATGCTACCCTGCATAGCAGGGTAGCATCACTAAATTTACCCTCCGTGAACCTCAATCTGAATCAGGGTCTCAAAACTAAACAGAAAGAGGCACCCAGAGGATAAATTGGCCCACTTTATGGGATAGCATCGTCAAATTCACCCTCTGGGGACATCATTCTGCAAATGTCAGACTGCTTATTTTCAGGTTTGGTTATAACACACATTCAAAGACAAATTTTTATTTTCAAGCGATGGAAAGTGGGTGAAAATTCAGTCAAACTTGCCCAATGTCAGAATTATGATAAATACATGAAGAAACAATGTGCTGGCTCTGGAGAAAATTATATCCAAAGGACATGAAACTGATGTGTAAATGTCGGTAAAAATTCTATCTTTCAATCTAGATAATACAGCTGATATGAATTACTGGACAATTTTTCTTAACATTATGGAATGGGATGAGTTTATTTCAGTGTACACTGATGAAAGTGCGAAGTTGTCCACGAGGGAATCAAGATGGGTCCACCTGAATTGGCTAAAACTCAAAATAGTGCCAAAAATAAACCGATGCATTGGCTTTTCAAGAATAATGACAATAGGCATTGTAACAATATACAATGAAACGGGCGGTAACTCACAACAATGATAGGTTAACATATTGCAGCAAGTTGAAACAAACAGCTGACATTCCGGTGATGTCCCTTTTCAAATTATTGATTTTGATGACGTCATGTGGCATATAGTGAGAGAAAATCAACCTTGGATGCTGTGGGGGTAGGATGGGTAGCTATATTAATGGAAATGAAGGAGGATGCCATGTTTGTTTACAAAATTGTATACAATTGATGATGTATTAAATATTCTGGTGGGGATGGCCATGTGGGGTGGGGAAGATAGAAGTATCACATGCAGTTATCTCATCTAGGAAGCACATATCTCAATGAACAGATAGTGGGAAAAAAAGAATAATTAGGATATTTTGTAAAGGGTGCAGCATGTTTTAACCCTTTACCTACCTACCTGAAAAGCAGACGACACTTGCAACAATAATTCTTGAATAACTGATTTTTTTCATTTTTTTGTCTCAAAAAACATAGGTTATGACCCCTCGTTGGAACGAGCTCGATGCGATCGTTCCAACGAGGGGTCATAACCTATGTTTTTGAGACAAAAAATGAAAAAAATAATGAAAATTAATTGGCGATTTTTGAGAATAGCGCTGGCTGGTTTTGGCCGTTACGTTAGGTAAAGGGTTAAATGGTTATGTTTTAACTTTATTTTTTAGCTCCTCCAAGGATTACAAAATATCCACAGAGTGTATCGGCAGACATTGAAAAGGATGTCACTATTGAGTGTGAGGCAGAAGGTATTCCCCCACCACAAATAAGTTGGCTGAGAAATGATGGAGTACCAATTGATTTTAGTAGCGGTAGATTTGAACGACTGCCTTCTGGAAGCCTAAAAGTAAAAGGTAATACTATAGAACCCTGTTAATTGAATAGCCACTTTGCCAGAGAAAAATATTTATCAGTAGTATACAATTAACTGGTTGGTTGCAGGAAACCCATATTTGGGCTTTATTCTGAACTGCAGGAACCACAGCTTAACAGTTTCATATTCAGTTGCTGTGATTCATATTATCTTTGAAGTAGCATTATTCTGTCTGTCTGTCCATCCATCCATCCATCCATCCATTTGTCTGTCCATCCATCCATCCCACCCCGTCTGTCCGTCCAAACACATTTTGCATTGTAATTTCAAAGTCATCACTCGGATTTGGATCTCCTTTGGTATGCTGATAGACCTGCATAGGGGAAAGGATATGCATGAACGGGTTCCATCCAATAATTTTTATTATTCCCCCGAAAAAAATTTGGGGGAATCTAGCTGTGACGTCGTCCATCTGTCCGTCTGTCTGTCCGTCTGTCCGTCCGGGCGTAGACGGAATTCGTGTCCGCTCCATAACTTCTTACAGCCTTCAAGGATATTAATGATACTTGGTATTATTATTGCCCACAACCAGAGGGTGTGTCGCGAATAAGGTTGGAATGGCTATCAAGGCTTTTTTCGGGGGAATCAGCCACCCTTTGGTGGCCATCCTCTAGTTCCCAGAGTTATGACCCTTTTTCAACTTAAAAGATTTTTTCTGTATTTTTTGCATTGTAATTTCAAAGCCATTGCTTGGATTTGGATCTCCTTTGGTCAGCTGATAGACCTGCAAGGGGGAATGGATATGCACAAGGAACGGGTTCCGCTCAATAATTTTTCTCAGAGTTATGGCCCTTTTTCAGCTTAGAAAATTTTTCTGTTTTTACTCTTTGCACCTCGAAAATTTTTCTGTCTCACAATACCTTCAAGGCTACTTCAAACTTGCATACATGCTGTGGGCAGTGGCCCACGTTTTGCATTGCCCTTGTTCAATAAGGATTTGTCTTGTTACAATTAATGGGAGAGTGCCTAAAGGCACTCTCCCATAAATTGTAACAAGGCAAAGACATGTGAACAAATTTTGATGGTCAAAAAAAATTTAGCACTCTTTCAGTTATTTATTTATTTATTTATTTATTTATTTATTTATTTATTTATTGGGGTTTAATGACAATTTCAACAGCCAGGGTTACCTCGTTTCGGACACTGTTACGGTTGGAGGAAGCATGAGTCCCCGGAGAGAACCACCCAGCAATGGCGAGCAACTGTCAGACTACCCAAAATACTAACTCCATACAAGCAGGGTTAACACTGGTTGAAGACAAGTGATCAATTGACGTGCAGTATGCCTTAGTACAACCGGGCCACCGTGCCCCAGCATGGGCAGTTGGGATTAAGTGCCTTGCCCAAGGACATAACGTGGTTGCCTCAGGTGAGATTTGAACCGAGGACCTCTCAGCTTGCAGCACCTGTATCTCTACCTACTGAGCCAATGCACTCCCACTCTTCCAGATAACAGGAATTGGGTAATTTTTCTTCTGTCTTCTAGTTATAAACTGTTTGACAGAACTCCTTGACCTCTTGTCAGGTAAGATATACCGTATTTACTCTATGTATTGGGACACTCTCTGATTTGGGACACACATTTTTTCCAAAAAACTATATTTTTTTTATGCTCTAAAGTTTGGGACATTCAGGAGATTTGTTTCCAGTTGACCCGTCGCTAGTAGCAGACGACGCTCATAAAAAAAATTCTTGAGTAACTAAAAATTTCCATTTTTTGCTTCCAAAACATAGCTTATGATCCCTCATTGGAACGAGCGCAATGCGCTCGTTCCAATGAGGGATCATAAGCTATGTTTTGGAAGCAAAAAATGAAAATATAAAAAAAATTGCACGGCGATTTTTGTATATAGTGATGGAAAATGAATCACACACAACTTTATTCAGCATCAAATCAAGACCAGGCTGTGTTCTTTTCCCATTTTCTAAGAATTGGGACACCTGTGAAAATAATTATTTTTAGCTGTCCCAATACATAGAGTAAATACGGTAATAGGTTAACTCCTATTTTGGATGTCTTGAGAACAAAAATGTCTTTAAATGTTGGTAATTCTGTGGATGTTGCAGTAATTTTTTGACAGATTACAATATTTTTTGTATGTTGGAGTAATTTTTATACCCCCGCCTAGTGGGGGTATATAGGATTCCTCGTGTCCGTCAGTCCGTCTGTCAGTCAGTCCTTCTGTCGCAAAATTGTTTAATGGAGGGTACCGTCATGCTGTAATCAACTCCTCCCCCACTTTTCAATTCACATAGTTGAAACTTCAGAATATGATCATACACACAATGAAGATGTGCAACATGTATAAAGTCTTAGGAAAATTTTGTTTCTCCACAGTTATTTCCCTTTCTTAGCTGAAAGGCGGGGGTATTTCTTTGTGTCACCTGTAGGTGACACCTATTGTTTTCTGAACACCAAGATGTCACATTGTTGACCTTGCTCACCCTCAGGTATTGGTGCGGGGGTAGCACACCACCTGGCGATGGATTGCGGGAGTATCGCACCCCCTGGTGATGGATCGACTCTAGTTTTACAGATTAGAGAATTTTTTTTTTTATTTAGTTTACCCTATGACCTATATGCAATTCACAGTTCAGATTTGTACTTAACTCTCTGTACTCTGATGTCAAAATGGCAAAGTTGTCAGCAGCAAATATTTCCCATAATGCAGTCTGATATTTAACCAAATATGCCTTGTTTGACATAGCTCAGTGAGCTCTGTCAAACAAGATATAATTGGTTAAATTCGTTTTTTAACGAGAAAAAGAGTAATGGGAAAAGATTCTGTTGCACTACCAGAGTGCTAGGGGTTAAGGTAGGGTGAATGGTTTGGTGTTTTGAAGTTATATACAATTAACAGGGTTTTTCAGTTAAGAGATCTCAAATTAAATGGGCTTCACTTTATCACTGAAGATGATCAATACCCCTGCAATTTCCATCCCAAGGACATTAACTCTCGGAAGTGTTTACCAAGCGACATTAAAAATGTGTCATATGAACAGAGAGAAATTCAACCAAACTATATTCAGACTAAAGTCATTTGAAGAAGAGTCCATAATTCTGCAATAGCAAGGGAACTGACACTGGTTCAAGGAGAGATGCTAAAAGAAGTTGTCAAGCTTGCTCAATGAGTCCTGAAAAATAAATCCGATCAGATTTAAGGAACAAAATGTCATACTTAAACGTAAATCACAATATTGTTTTAGGTTGAGTTGTGTTAACAACCGAGACCTATTATTTGGTGATGGTTGGTGTGTGTCTGGCTGTGCAGCCAGGTGTCTGCGCATCCTCACACTGTTAGCACAATAACTTGAACAAACGTTCTCTGATTTTTTCCATACAGGTCTTTTGCAATAATATCTGAAGCGATTTCGAAAACTGGTTCGTCCGTATTTTTTCTTACAGAGTTATGTGCCTTAATTAGTCAATTTTTATGAATTTTGAGCTCATTAGCACAATAACTTGAACAAACGTTCTCCAATTTGACTAATATTTGCCATACGGGTCTTTTGCAATAATAGCAAGTTAAATAATTTTTACGAATTTTTAACTTGGTAGCATTATAACTTGAACAAAGGTTGCAGATTTGGCAACCGACATATGATTGATAACTGGGCTATGGACATGCAACACTCTCCGATTTCCACCACAACTTGACACATGCATCTCCAATGTGCACCTCCTGTTTGATAAGAACTGGTCATTCATCTGGTTGTATTTCAAATTATATACAATTAACAGGATTATTAAATTAACCCTTTACCCAGTGCACAACAATATCAAAATTTGTTTCAAATTTTTTTCCAAATTTTTAAAAACATTTCAATAAAACCATATCATCTGTGGTGCTTGATGAGCTTCTTTCATATTGAGGGGGTTACACAATACGGTTTTATTGAAATTTTTTGAAAAAAATTTCAACTGCTCAATTTGTTAATTATGTGTTATCATGCAATCCAACAGAAATGATCAACAGCTTGAGGTCTTATGAGCGGCCCTGGAAGGAGTTGAGGGCTGTTAATAATTTCTGGAGTGCCTCTAATAGAATAGAACCATAACACCAGACAAAGTCTTGTTATTTCTAGTTTATCACTTACTCTATTTCGATCTGGCCCTTACCCTATTTCGATCTGTTAGGCCTAAACAAGTTAAAAATCTGTTTCTCAGGCCCTCCCATGTGGTCCTTTCAGCTGCTACATGCTCTCTTTTTATAACCAATGCAAACTTTAAAAAAATAAAAATTCAATAGTTTATGTCTGATATTTTACCCAAGTTAATAAAGTCAATAAATTTGTCCATTGAGTGCAACAAGGCTTTGCAATGCTTTAGCATTGAAAACCTTCTTGTGCTCAAGAGACGAAATACAGCACCACCCTATTCTGTAGATTATGAGGCATAAAACATAAAACAAACCGAGAACATGAACTTTTGATGGCAAAAAATAATAACAAAAATAAAAAATAGAATAAAAACCGCCTGCCCACTGGTAATTTTACAAGAGATGGACTGAGAAACAGAAGATCTCCTTTGTGGGACCTTATATAGTGACTGGAAAGACAACTAAATGTGACATGTCACTCTATTGATCTTGATGAGTTTGTTGAATTTCCAATTGTATTGAGAGGGTTGATAAAGTTCTCAAACAGCTTTTCTGAACACTCAGAGATTTACTTGGTCTCTGTAAGATTCCTCATTACCTTAGATCTATCGTGTGAACAAGCTGCTGACAGCCCACCTGCAGCAATTACAGTTTAGGCCCCACAAAGTAGATCTTCTGTTTCTCAGGCCATTATTTGTAAAATTGCATGCGGCCGAACGTTTTTTTTATATTATTTTTTATTTCTGTAATTATTTTTTGCCATCAAAAGTTCATATCTTGGTTTATGTTTTAGGCCTCATAATCTACAGAATAGCATGGGTGGAGGTGTATTTTGTCCCTTGAGAGCAAGAAGGCTTTGCAATGCTAAAGCATTGCAAAGCCTTCTTGCACTCAAGGGACAAATTCATCAATTTTTTTAACTTGGGTAAAATATCAGACATGAACCATCAAATTTTTATTTTTTTTTAAGTTTAAATTGGTTATAAAAAGAGAGCATGCGGGAGGGCCTGAGAAAGATTTTTTTATTTTTTTAGGCCTAATTTGCAATTATTTACTTCAATTTTGATTGAATTACAGCAGAAAAAGGATTAAATATTTTATATCTCATGTTGAATGGATATGCAGGAAGAGTTTAGGCCACACAAAGTAGATCTTCTGTTTCTCGGGCCATTATTTGTGAAATTGCATGCGGGCGAGTGTTTTTTTATTTTATTTTTTATTTCAGTAATTACTTTTTTGCAATCAAAAGTTCATGTTCTTGGTTCAAGTTTTAGGCCTCATAATCTACAGAATAGCATGGGTGGTGGTGTATTTAATCCCTTGAGTGCAAGAAGGCTTTGCAGTGCTAAAGCATTGCAAAGCCATCTTGCACTCATTGGACAAATTTATCAATTTTTTTTAACATTGGTAAAATATCAGACATAAACCATTCAATTTTGATTTTTTAGCTGTGACTAGCAGCTCTATAAGTGGCAATGTCGATCGGTCGGTCGATCTATCTGTCGGTCGGTCGGTCTGTGACCAACGAATTTGTCTGTGACTCAATAACTTTTGAAATACTTGATGGATTGACTTTATATTTGGCATGTAAGTGCATTTTATTGATGTCTAGCCACTGTTCAATGCATGTGTTGTTCCAAATATTTTTCTCGGAGTTATGGCCCGTCTGTCGGTCGGTTGGTCTGTCGGTCTCTCTGTGACCAACGAGTTTCAAAACTCAATAACTTTTGAAATACTTGATGGAATGACTTTATATTTGGCATTTAAGTGTATCTTATTGATGTCTAGCCACTGTTCAATGCATGTGTTGTTCCAAATATTTTTCTTGGAGTTATGGCCCTTGATGAACTTAGAATTTTTTGAGATTGCACCACCCGTCGCAGCTACGGCGTCGATGTCGCGATTTTTTTAAAAGTTTCCTTTGGTTATAAAAATAGAGCATGCGGCAGCCAAAAGGACCATGTGGGAGGGCCTGAGAAACAGATTTTTATTTTTTTAGGCCTTAACTCTTAACCTGTGGAATATTCTGAAAATATTTTTTATCAAATCTAGTCATGGCTGCTATGAAGCAGCCATGACTAGATTTTAATGAAAATTTCATCTAAATTTAATTAAATCATTTGACAAAATAAGTCCATTCACTTTATAGGATGGGAATTTGGTTAAATGTGCCCAAATTATACTTTTTTCAGTGACAAGATATTTTGTGTCCTTGGCAGGAATATATGCTAGCAGCATGCGAGGAGTTAAATGCATTGTTGGACAAATTGGTGAGACAGAGCAAACACATTTATATGATAGAAAAATTATTCATCAAGTTACGAAAAAAAACCCTTTGAACCCTGGTGGGATTTTCCATGTCAATTCAATTGCAGCAATTAGAAGAGTCCATATTCATTATTTGGGGGCAGACAAATTAATATTTTCAACATGCAGACTTGTGGCTGCACATTGAAAATATTGATTGGTTTACCCCACACATTCACTTAGCAGCCACGATACTTAATGAAACTATGATGTATCGTGTTCCTGGCCATAAAAACGGCATCTCGAGTTCAAAGGGTTAAAGACAATTACTTTAGGCCACACAAAGTAGATCTTCTGTTTCTCGGGCCATTATTTGTAAAATTGCATGCGGGCGAGCGTTTTTTTATTTTATTTTTTATTTTGCGTAATTATTTCTTTGCCATTAAAAGTTCATGTTCTTGGTTTTTGTTTTAGGACTCATAATCTACGGAATAGCATGGGTGGTGGTGTATTCCGTCCCTTGAGAGCAAGAAGGCTTTGCAATGCTGAAGCATTGCAAAGCCTTCTTGCACTCAAGGGACAAATTTATCAAATTTTTTAACTTTGGTAAAATATCAGACATAAACCATTTAATTTTTACTTTTTTAAAGTTTACTTTGATTATAAAAAGAGAGCATGCGACAGCCAAAAGGACCATGTGGGAGGGCCTGAGAAACAGATTTTTAATTTTTTTTAGGCCTTATAGTATTTTGCTGGCTCCTGACATAGTGCCCTGAAATTAGGCTTCTAAACTAGTTGCGTTTGTAGGTCCACTCACACTGTTCTTTGTGGACAAACACAACTGTGAATCATTTCTTACATGAAAGAACATGATTGTAGCCGATCCTTTTGACTTATATTGACAATTGGTTTCATTTGCCAATTAAAAATTCAGTGAATGACATTTTCTTGATATTTTCAGACATTCTGCCAGAAGATGATGGATTTTACACATGTACGATGACAAATCAGTTTGGAACCGAAGATTCTTCGGCTTATCTTACTGTGACTGGAATGGGTAAGAAAATCTGCATGTCGGCATGAAATGCTTTCTGAAGGTATTGTAATTTTTCTGAATTATTAAAAATCCTCTATAATAATACTTAATGGATAGACTCAGTTTGTTTTTGACGCTAGTAATGACACACACATAAATTTTTTATACCCCCATTCTTGAGAATGGGAGGTATACTGGATTACATGCGTTTGTCCATGCATCCATCTGTGCATCCGTTCGTCCTTACGTCCATCCATTCACAGCGATATCTTACCAGTGAGTGGATGGATTTTAATTAAATTTGGTATGAGGGATCCTTATGACAAGCCACTCCTGAACATGTAATAAAAAATTTGCCCATATTTTTTCCAACAGAGTTATAGTCCTTGCTTTGTTTTTAAGTCATTTACGCCTCATCGGTCTTGCACTGCAGTGGGTGTATAATCGCCCCGGCAACAGCAATTGTTTTTCTTATTATACCTACCATAGCTTTATGGATGTGTTGAGGGTAGCCAGCTTATCAATTTTATAAATGAAAATTCTGTAATTCAGTCATTCCATCCAGATAAAAATTTTCCATTGCGCTGGCTGGGCTTCCCACCCTTGGACAGGTGGTCCTGCTAGTTATCCCAAAAAGTGTAGCAAAACAAAAGCACATAAAAACAGTCCAATGAGGTCCCCATTTATTTTATATCTTTTAGGAATGCTAACTTTGAAATTATATTCAAATTTAAATAAGACTTCAGTGTCAAAGACAACTAGAAATTCAGCATTTTTTTTTTTAAACCCTTCACCTAGCATGAAGGCACTAAGCAGCCAATACAGTAGAATCCTCTTAATTGAATATCCATTTTGCCAGTGAAAATTATTCAATTAACAGGAGTATACAATTAACAGGGATTTGGTCAGTTTCCTGTGTTCTGGAGGTAAACTGAGCATTTATTCTACTATATCTTGTTTGTGAGAGCTCATAGAGCTCTGTCAAACAAGATATAACAGAATAAATACCTGTATTAGATGTAGTGAGGCCAAAAAAGTTGATAAATAAGGGGAATTTGGTGCGTGTAACAGTAATTTTTTCAACATATTACAAAAATTTATATACAATTAACAGGAGTTTACTCTACAACCCATATGCAATTAACAGATAAAATTTGTACTCAAGGTATGGTAAATGGTTTTGTGTTTGAAAATTATATTCAATTAACAGGGATATACAATTAAGAGATATCCAATTAAGTGGGCTCCACTGTACTATTGCTTTTAAAAAAAAATCATTAAGAAGGGGGAGAAAAATTCAACAGTCTCTTTAACCCTCTACCTGGGATGAAGACAATATCTGATCAGTGCAGTTCCCAAAATCATCTTTCAAATTTTTATCATTTCATTTTTGCATCCACAACCAGTGATGGAATTCTAATCCAGACAATTTCTTTGTGTGCCTACCACATGCGCAATTGTTTCTTTTTGCTATATGTTTAAATTTACTATATCTGACAGTCGGGGGTGAGTTTGGCTGCTAATCAATCATGTTCGGCTATCACTAAACCCAGTGCTCAAAATAACTTTTTTTCTTTGCATAGCAAAATGCTACACATTTCCAAAAAATGAATAGCATCTTGTAAAAATTATATAGCTATTTTTGTATACTAGAGTTATGTTATGCTGTTTTGTATTGAATTTTTCTAAGTAGATAGAATAGTTTCCATCCATTTCTGGGCATTTCCAAATGATCTGCAACACATGAAACATTTACTATGTTTTTTTTTTAACTGAAATGCCTTTAAGGGTTGCACGGACATGGATATTTTCAAATGGCGTCTTGGTTGTTTAATAGAGTTCTCAAAATGGAAGTTGGGATTTTTAATTTGATGGGCTTGAAGTTATTTTTAATGGACATTTTATGCAAAATGTTGTAAAAACAGGAAGTATTTAAATCAACAGAACTCATCTTACGTATGAAGTTGCTAATGATGCTTGATGGAGAGTTAATCTGAGTTATGCCTGGAATGTTCCACAATCAGAAGTAAAGCATCAGTGAACTAGTTTTCAAATTTGTTTGCAAATTTTCATTTACATTTTGCGATACAAGATAATCAACTGCAGCCTAATAGGCTGCAGTTGATTATCTTGTATTGCAAAATGCTATACATAATTGAACATTGTGTAGCTTTTTGCAAGTTTTGCATAGCAAAAAGCGACATGACACCGCTTATTTTGAGCCCTGACTAAACTGCAATGCTCATCATAATCATGTTAATTGGTATGTTTTATATATAACAATATTATTTCAGTTTTGCATACAGTAGTATTTGTTTTCATAAGAAGAATTGTTTGAATTTTTACAAACTTATCAACCCCAGTTGTGCCTGATAGAGCAAGAAGTTCTGCCTGGATTCCAGGCAGAACTTCTTGCTCTGTCAGTCCACACTGGGGTGGAGGGGTTTGTAAAATACTTACATAGGTTCAACAGCAGGTTATTGGCATTGATTGGCTTGAATGCGTTCAATGGAGAACACACACAATTTACTTGGCATTTAAAAGAGGTTTGGGAAGCAAAACAATCAAAAATACTTCTGGAGAGAAATTTGCATGCCAAAGTAGCTTCCAAGAGAGAAATTTTTTGCCGGCCTTGATTTAAAAAAAAAAACAAGCCTAAATAACATAGCTCCTTTAGATTTTTCCAATGAGAGGTCTTAATCTGTGTTAATTAAAAATTTTAAGTTATTTAAGAAAGAAGGTTCAAGTGTTGTCTCTAGAGTCATGTTAGGTAATGAGTTCAGAGTTACGATGTTGGGGAGCTGACAGCTGCTCGTCGTTGCTCGGTGGTTCTCTCCGGGTACTCCGGCTTCCTCCACCCGTAAAACTGTCACGGCCACGATTAGCCATTGTGCATAAGTATGTGACCTTAAACACCAATAAATAAATAAATAAATAAATAAGGTAATGAGTTATATCTACCAAATTTATATCTTTGATGTTTGTGAAGCAGGGATAAACTCAATGACAAATCGAGTGGAAAATTGGGATTCACAAACATAAATCCTGGAAAACTAATGGAAAATGAAAATATTTTTCCAGGCTTGGGAGTTTGTTATTTGGGATTTTTTTTCACTAGTCTGGAAAAGTTATGGAAATTTGTTGTACATGTATAACGATGCAGTATGCCATCCCCTTGAAAAATTTGCGGCAAAATCCTGAAAAAGACATGGTAGTCATACTAATGAGAAAAAGGTCATGGAAATTGGTAGAAATTTTTGGAAAAGTCATGGAATTTGATTCTCAAAAATGTGTACGAACTCTGAAACTGGATGACAGGTAAATTTAAATTTTCAAATTCAAAATTCAGAAAACATTTGTTTTATTCTATTTTGGCTACCTGTCAAGAATAATTATTGATAGTGAAAGTACTGCATTGTGCATGCTTTAACGATTGTCTGGGGAGCACACTTGCTCAGTTGTTACGGCATTAGACTTCAAACCGAAAAGTACATGGCGTATTGTCCCTGTATCAGTATGCATCACGTCTTCTGATTGGTCAATGTGGTATCGTCTATCTTCAAACATGCGGGTGATAAGAGCGTGTGTCGTTGTTCCCTGTTTGTCACTCGAGAAACATCCAGGTGATAAAAATAACCTTTGACCCTGACAGGGGTTTCCGATGGTCAGTGTAGAAATATATGCTATTAATTCCACCTACCTCTTACAAAATTCAATGACTGCGGCTCAATTCAAAATCTTCAAGTTTAAACACAAGTGGAGTCTGAAATTGTGAGACATCATTCCCGAAATTCAAAATGTCACCTTCCATGTTCCATGTCCAGCATCGTTTTAAGTGAATATTTAAGCTATTCTCCCAAAGACATGAATAAAACACACAACACAACACATCTAACATGCTGAAGATTGTTCCATGGAAATACAATACACTCTGGAAGGCTGAATTTACATGGTTTTAAAACTTTTTCAACGAATTCAAATTCACCAGAGTGAAAAACTTCTCCATGTGTGACCTGGTTTATAAACAACGTTTCGGAAATAGACTCAGCCTATTTATAGTTTTGCTGTGACGTTTGTTTCGCTGTTTGGTTCAAAACCTGAGGCTCAGTGTGGGGTTTAAAAATCATCGCCTGAGTCTTAATGTGGGATCATATTTTACAACTCAGCATTATTTCTGTGTTAGGAGGCGGGAGAAAATCGTTATTTCGGGCAACATCCAGGGTACATTGAGATTTAATACCTGGATGTCTCCTTTTCAACCATTCGGCTTGCACCTCATGGTTGGAAACCGACATCCAGGTATTAAATCTCCATGTACCCTGGATGTTGCCAGAGATAACTTATAGTGTCCTTGGGCAAGGCACTTAATCATGATTGCTCATGTGTGGGCACTGTGTGCTAAGGCATATTGTGCATGGATGGTGCACTTGCCTTCCGATGCTAACCCTGCTTGAGCCGACAACATGACTTTCCAACACGAGGTGACCCTAGCTGTCAAGTATTGTTTCACCCCAATAAATAAATAAATAACTTTTGTCTGAAAGACTACCAACTTCTCCTTCAGGGTTTAATCTAAGCCTTTATTGTGGCCAAAATAAGGCCCCATTCCCAATGGGGTACATGCTATAAATTTCTGACAGAAAACACTATTATCCCCAAACTTATACAACATAATCAGGTTACTTAGCCATTGTGCTCTTAAAGATAGTTAATTCTAATACAGTGATACACATTTTTACCTGTATTCTCTCTAGAAAAAAAGCTTTCAAGTGGATTTATGTTTAGATGACTAATTGAATAATACAGTGAATCTCTTAATTGAATAACCCTGTTAATTGAATATAATTTCCAAACACCAGACCAATTACCATACTTTCAGTACAAATTTGACCTCTTAATTGAATATGGGTTATAGACCAAACTCCTGTTAATTGAATAAAAAAATCTTGTAATGTGTTGAGACATTATCCTGACAATCCATGCGCAATACGCCTTAGCACACAGTGCCCACACATGAGCAATCATGATTAAGTGCCTTGCCCAAGGACACTATAAGTTATCTCTGGCAACATCCAGGGTACATGGAGATTCAGTATCCTGACAATCATCAAATACCCAATGTTTAGAGACCTATTTTACATAAGTGCATCTAATACAGGCATTTATTATATAAAATCTTGTTTGACAGAGCTCCATGAGCTCTGTCAAACAAGATATAATAGAATAAATGCTCAATTTATCTCTAAAATTCAGGAAAGTTTTCAAATTCCTGTTAATTGAATACTCCTGTTAATTGAATAATTCTCACTGGCAAAGTGGCTATACAGTTAACAGGGTTCCACTGTATTCACCAAAGACCAATGAAAAGGCTCCTTTCCCAATCTACTTTGATCAAAACCTGCCTCCTTGTCAGTGATCTATAACATGAATAATTTATGCAAATCAAGTGGAAAAGGTGGCGATAGATGCGTTTTGTAGTCTAGAACTGGAACTATTTTGTAGTCTAGAACTGGAACTATTTTGAGAACTGGAACTATTTTGTTTCTGAAATGAAATGAGATGAGTAGAGACTGGCAGGTAACCGAGAGCACAACTCGGTTTCGAACCCCCCCCCCCCCCCCCCCACCCCCCGCGAGTTGCGCCGAAATTGCAGTCATACAACCGATGTTACGTTTTTTTTAATTAATCATTAATACAACGCCAAATCTATGTATCCTGGAACAACGGTCGAGCTAATTTGAAAACACAGGTCTTATTTCTTAGAACTTACCCATATCATCCACGATCGGGGTGGGGGGGGGGGGGTTGGTGGGGGTAGTTTTGGGGTTGTGAAGGTGCTAAGCACCATGAATGTGTGTGTACCACGTGAGAGTTGCAAGTTTTCTTGAGTTAAAATGGCGACTAAAGATCTGAGTCCAGTGTTCTATAATCAAAATGACCCGAAATCAAAATTTTGCGGCTGCAATATTTGCAAAAGAGAAATAGCTTCTGAACACACAAATACAAGCAACCTAATTCGAGATATAGAGTCAAAGCACAAAAATTTATCCCAAGCTTAAAAAGTTACTCAACTTACTGGATGAGAGATCGTCTGCAAGAAATCGGCGAAAATGATTGTCTGCAATAAGTACTAAATTAAAGTTTGCCTGAATGTATGCACACACAACGTGTAAACCCAGATGTGCTAGTGGTAAGATAGTTCTATGAAATATATAAGAGTTTTAATGCAAAATTCTACGCTAAAATCGTCTCCGAACCCCTTGTCATACATTGCATGTATTTATTTATTTATAGCACAAAAGCACATGGAGATACGTTTTGTATACACACTGATCGAAGAGGAATAATTCTCTTTCTGCAGATGCCTATGAAGTAATGGTTACAATACTCTAAATGATTTGCATTGGTGACATTGAAAATTTTTGAAAAAATTAAAAAAATATATTTAAAATAATACATTTTGATATCGTCTGTGTTGAGTAAAGGGTTAAGGATTAAAGTTATCTGTTATTTGTTGTTTACAGTTAGACCGCTGATAGCATACACAAATCCATTTACACAAGTTTTTGAAGGTGATGATGTCGAGATAGATTGTACTCTTCTACAAGGTAACCCCAAACCTACAGTAACTTGGACAATTGCAGGCCATCCTATACCACCAGATCCACACATTTACAAAGATGGAAGTGGTAAACTGTCAATTCGACGAATAACACCTGAGCATGAAGGCCAGTACACTTGTATAGCTTCAAATATTGTGGCTGATACGAGTTTCAGTGTGTGGATTGATGTACAAGGTAATCTATTTATTAATTTCCACTCTCCTGGTAACCACTAGCACTCTGGTGGTGCATAAGAATTTTCTCAAATCATTCTGTTTTTCTCTTGTTTAACTATGAAATTAACCAATTATATCTTGTTTGACAGAGCTCTCTGTATAGTTGGTTAAATATCAAACTGCATTATGGGAAATATTTGCTGCTGAAAACTTTGCCATTTTGACATCAGACTGCAAAAGGTTAACATACTTTCAGCAGAACTACTGGGTAAAGCCATGCTATGCATGGTTTTTCGATATATGGCATTCCGAGTTAACTCTCTGATACCATAGAATGCTTCAGATGTTTTACCTACCTGGGATCATTGTGCCAAAGGCCAAGGACACAGTGACCTTGAACTTCAATTTTTATCAGTGTTGGTTTCCACTCTGTAATTAAAGTTCTGCTACTCCAACTGAAACAAGACTTGGTAGGTGGGTTAGGCATGATGAGAGGACGAAGTTAAACATTTACCAGAGCTGACTTCTCTAAAAACATAGGTTATGACCCCTCGTTGGAACGAGCTCGATGAGCTCATTCTAATGAGGGTCATAACCTATCTTTTTGAGACAAAAAATGAAAAAAAATAATGAAAATTAATCGGCAATTTTTTAGAATAGTGCTGGCCGGTTTTGGCCATATCATTGGGTAAAGGGTTAATTTAATGTAATATATTACCAAGGTTACTGTATCAGGGTGATTTTTCTGACAAATACCATCAGTTTTTCAGGGCTTATAGTTCAACGAGAATCCAAGAGTCGATTCATGCAAAGATTCACATAACAAAACCAGTGAGAATCCATGTTGATTCTGGCCACACCTCTGCTAGGATTTTACCAAACATAGCAGCAGCAAACTAACCAAGACAAGGCTAACATGACTTGAAATATCCTGACACTTTGTCAATAAAATTGTACAAATATGGCTGTTATTTGAACTGGCTGAATGAGCCAGTTCCAATGACATCCATATTTGTAAGGTTTTATTGGTAAATGTTGTTTATTTTTTTAAAAATTACCGAATTCATTTAACCCTTTACCCAACGAATCGCCCACAGCCGCCTGCGTAATATGCAAATTCAGCAGTTGAAAAAATATTATTTTTAAAAAAATTTCAACAAAACCATATCATGTGACCTCTTGTTCGAACGAGCTCGTTGAGCTCGTTCCAACGAGGGGTCACATGATATGGATTTGTTGAAATTTTTTGAAAAATTTGAAAAAATGATATTTAAAATAATAAATTTTGATATCGTCTGCATTGGGTAAAGGGTTAATGATTTATAAAATAAAAAGCTGTGTTGGGTAAAGGGTTAACAGAGATATGGATTCCTGTAATCATTTTTGCGAGAATCCAAATGGATTCTCCCAAGTTTAGATGAAATATACCGGGTAAGCCCTGTTTTTGTTCCTGTTTTATACATACCACACTGACCTGAGCCCAATTATGTGGTGTACCATGGCTATGACAATCGTTATGCATGTAGGTTTAGGTGTATAAAGCAGCTTTACTCTACAAGGGGTAGTACACTCCATAAAAAGTAGCTTTTTCTTCAGTGAGTCAAGTCTAGAACTATTTGCAGCTTTTTCTTCAGTGATTCAAGCCTAGGAATATTTTTATCCCCCGTCGAAGTTTGCGGAGATATAGAAATGGGGTCTGTCTGTCCATTTTCATTCGTTTGCCTGTTCGTCTGTCTGTCCATCCTTAATAATGTTGGACCTTCATATCTCAGTCAGTGGATGTTGGCTTTAAATGATCTTTGGTATGCTGATAGCTCGCCATGGGGGAAAGGATATTCAAAAGTAACAGGTGAATTCCATTTTTTTTTCTAGAGTTTTTTTCAACTGAGAAACCCTTCAACTTAGAAACCCTTAGTGGGGGATACTGGTGGCGGTGCACATTGTTTGAGGTATACATGTATCTTTGATAATGAATGGCAAAGAATAGTTTTCCTGTCAAATTCAGCTTACATTCTCTTCCTAAACATAAGTTGTTTTTTTTCTTTTTACTGGGGTTTAATGGCACTTTCAACATCCAGGGTCACCTTGAATTGGCCAGTGTTATTTGTGAGGAAGCTGGTGTACCCATTGAGAACCAGCAAACCGAGGCAAGCAACTGTCAGACTCCCCAAAGTGCTAATTCTACACAGGCATAGTATCATTGGTTGAAGGCAAGTGCACCATCGATGTGCAGTACGCCTTAGTACACAGCACCCCCCCCCCCCGGGCAATCAGGTTTAGCAAGCATCCATTCTGTATGGACAGGCCCATCTGGGACAGTCACACCTCTGGTTGTAACGAGGCTAATCCATACCAATTAAATAATTTCCTGTCAGAGATAATATGAAGTACATCTACAGAATATTTAATGTTTTACTCTCAAGCCGCTCAGTGTTTCCAAGACTTTTTCATCAAATCCAGTCATGGCTGCTTCAAAACAGCCATGACTAGATCTGATGTAAATTTAATAAAATTACGAATACAGATCATTCATAAAAAAAACCCATTGAATTTACAGGGAGGAAATTTGATTAAATGTGTCAAAATTATACTTATTTAAGTGGCAGGGGAAATCCCATCGTGGGTAGGAATATCCACCAGCAACATGTAAGGAGTTAAGTTGCAGTGCCTGCGCTTGAGAAAAAATCTGTTATTTTGATCGTGAGATATTAACCCTTTATCCTCCAAATTGAAAATTCCTCCAATTCCTTTGGCATTCGATAACTTGAAAAATATTGCTTGGATTGTCAAGTTACTTTTTATTTGTGTTCAGGTTACTGATGTGCCGAGCTGTATAGTTTTTGGTGTAAATCTGATAATTTGATCCTGAGATATTAACCCTCCACGGTTCAGTAACTGCATTATGTCCTTGGGCAAGGCACTTATTCCCTATTGCCTATGTGGAGGCATGGTAGCACTGTGTAGAAAGGCATACTGCACGTTGATGGTGCAGGTGCCTTCAACCAATGCTAACCCTGCTGGTGGTGAGTTAAAATGTTGGGAAGTTGGACAGTTGTTCACCATTGCTGGAGGTTCTTTCCGGGTATTCTGGTCTCCTCCACCCACAAAACTCTTGACATGAGGTGACCCTGGCTGTCGAAAGTTTCATTTCCACAAAATTATATTTTTATACTGTACCAATGACCCAGACTTAGCTGGTGCTAACTCTAACAAAACCAGGGCCAAACACAAATTTTGCCCCCCAATCCCCAAAATTTGCATCCAAAACAAAAAGAAATCATGTCCTAAAGGACCTCCATACTACGCCTCTACTGCGCATGCGCAGTGACGCAGTCGTCCCGAAATTGGCGCCAATTATCATTCTCTGTTTGGCCCTTCATCAGTCAACATCTCACTGATCTTTGTGCTTGTAAATCTCAGTTTAAAGGATGCCAGACACGTAATTTTTGGAGAAAATGTGATTCTAAGGAGGATAGAAGGAGGAGAGGAAAAAGAAGTGGCAAAAAATAATCAGGGCTGTACTTAAAATTTTTTGATGAAATTATGTTAAGTTGCCTATTTTCGAGGCATGGGCCTCTTGTTGTCATTCTTGCTAATTGTTGCACTGCTTATTCAGTGTTTCCTCTCCCCTAGCCTTCTAAAGTCCCCCCTGGCAATTCTCCCATGCTTTTGGCATATTTTTGAGAAATTTCATTTCTAAAATTTCCTGGGAGAGTTGCTTGGTTACAGAATATTTTCTGTTATTTTCCCCATAGTTACGTTTTCACCCATGGGTGTATAACGTTTGTGTTCTGCATCTTCCATCTGATGTTCTACAGATTCTCCCCTGGGAGTCTCTGTTTTGCATCAGATAGAGTGTAA
This sequence comes from Pictodentalium vernedei, assembly GCA_031216915.1. Lineage (NCBI taxonomy): Eukaryota > Metazoa > Mollusca > Scaphopoda > Dentaliida > Dentaliidae > Pictodentalium > Pictodentalium vernedei. Next base: position 43,040,875 of record CM062291.1, on the reverse strand, counting down.
TTGATGACTGATTTCGGGCCAGTTTTTTCAGTGCCTGGAGTCATGTTTTCTAGTGTGTTTACACTGTTTGTTTTCATTGGCAACAGCCTTTTTTGAGGGGGGCTGTTTGCCTTTGTGGTAGTTTATCTCATTATAAGATACATTTATATTATCCGAAAGTGTCTCATTAATTATTTTATATAAATTTAAAATTTTTGACCACACTTTGCCATCGGATCCATCGGGGCTCAACGTTACTTTTCAGCAACTTGGGCTTCTCTGATTTGTTTTTCATTTATTAATGGATCATGTTATTATGTATCTTTGTGTCAGGGGTTTTTGCGAGTAACTAGGACTTATTGTTGTTCTTTCGCAATGAAGGGACGTTGTAAAAATTGTAATAGGAAGAAATCTTCCTCTGACTTTCATGATCATTGTATTAATTGTAGTCAGTGTTCTCGCATTAATCCCTGTCCTATATGTGAACATTGGGATGAGAAACATTGGAAACGTGTGTCACGATATGTTGTTTCTGGAGAAAGAGCGATGCCGGCTCTTTCTCCGCAAGGTCACTCTACTCTCTCAGTTTTTATTTCAGAGGAACCAGAACAGGGTGATGTTTCCATGTTATCTTCTTCAAGTGTGCGTCCGTCGTCACAAATGAATTCAGAGCTAGCGGCAAAAGTGCTCATGGAGATTAGACAAATGTCGTCCGCTAGCTCGCCCGGTGTAGCGTCCATTCACCGAATGGTTCGGCAGCCGGGTTCGTCCGATGCGGTCCAAGAGGAAATTTTGGGTGATGCGAGCACTATAAACATAATAGATGCACACCCAGTGACGGCGGATAGTAAGCGAGAACGGAGGAAGCCTTTTAGTCCGGTTCATAGCTCGTCCAGGTCCAGCCGGGCCGCGAGCGAGAGAGGTCCCTCTCTCGTACAACAACATCTGGGACCAGATGTTGTGGTACAAAATGTGTCTTTAGCAGAGCATACGTCCGTCGCTCGGGACGCTCCGTTGTATAAGCAGTCCGCAGAGACTGTTAAGGCTTCCTCTTCTCGTCAGCGCACACGACCGCACCTTGGCTGCGTGACCGCCGATATATTACCAGCTTCGCCGATGAAGGATTCTTCTGCGACCAGGTCACACCATCCGGCAGCCAGGGATTCGAGACCGATGGACTCCGGACGTTCGCATAGGAAAAGTATGCGGGAGCCATCTGATGCGGAGCTGCCCTTGGCGAAGCAGCGAAAGACTGCGCCTCCGCAGGTCTCGACGGCGGACATTCTTGTGCAGATAGCACAGCTTATCGCAGCATCCCAGCAGCCGACAGAAACGGTGTCGGATCGAGAATTATCCGACGGCGCTGGGTCGGTACGCTCCGCCGAAGCATCGGGGGCGGACGACCGGGAACATCGTGAGGTCCGACCGGATGGTGAAAGGGATACGGATGACTTGGAGCTATCCCTTTCGGAACAACATAAAGCTGCCGTGGACTTCATCCGGCACTTTCTCCCTCAAGTTGTTCCGTCGGGCCAGACTGCTGCGCTTCCGGACAAGAGAATTATAGCGTCATTGGACTCTGAATTTTTTGAGCGGTTCAGGGACATCGCTCCCGAGTTTCCGTCGCAGTCCAATAATGTTGCTAGAACATTTGAATTATTGAACGACGCTATATTTAAACTTGCTTCCAGGACGGAGAAAGCAGGTTTCTTGTCCGCTAATACTCTCAACCTGCCTTTCATTAATGCAAGGAATAAATTTGATACGGCAGGACAGGGTATACCGAGAGTTCCTCTGCGTATGGACGACGAGGCGGAAGACTTAGAGCTATCATTACCATCGTCAGCTTCTATTCCAACCGCGGTGTTGGAAACAGCTATTGCGTCTAACAGAGCCAATTTAGATGCCTTATCTTACGCAGATCACCTTACTAAGGCGTTATCACTGCGCCTTCAAGGGGAAGAGTTTCAGGATATACAATCCTCTTTAAGACTTCTTTCAAGGGCAGTAGCTTATTCCACGTGTAACTCCGCCCTTTCAGTGGCAAATCTGGAGTTGGTTAGACGTGACGCAGCCCTAGCTACATCCACACTAGTGGATTCTAAGGTGAAGAACTCTCTTAGAGTCGCTTCGGTCTCAGGAGAACTTCTCTTTGACGGCAAGCTTTCCGCTATTTATGATAAAATTAAAAAGAAAGCTAATGATTCTCTGTTGTTCAGATCGGCTCCTAAGAAGTCGGATACAGCAGACACGAATAAGACAGGCACTTCTGGGTCTAATGCGCCCAAGAGAGGTTCCTATAGAGGTTCCGGTGCGTCCTCTTGGTCTTATTCGAGAGACCGTCAGGATAGCGACTCTCGTTCGGGACGTCCTTCAGGCCGGGACAATCGGTCGGACGCCCCGAGGTCGACGAGGTGAGGTGCGGGTCGTGGAAGCAGTGGTTTCTCCTACCGCAGGCCTCGCAGGTCCAGGAGGTGATGGCTTAAACCTCTATCGCGTTCCGGTTGGCGGAAGGTTGTCGAGTTTTTCACAAGAGTGGGCGTCGATTACAGACGACCCTTGGGTGAGAGGAGTGACTTCGGAAGGTCTAAAGATATCCTTCAAACGAAAGCCTCCATTAACTCGAAGTCCAAAGTGGACTCATCTTCCGTCAAATCCACAGAAAAGAGACGCTCTGTTATCAGAGGTGCAGTCTCTTTTAATGAAGAACGCGGTAGAGGTCGTAGAAAACCAGGAATCTCTGGGATTCTACAGCCATCTGTTTCTGGTTCCGAAACCAGACGGCTCGTTCCGTCCAGTCATAGATTTGAGCTGGATAAACAAGCTGATCGTCGCTCCGAAGTTTTATATGGAGACGATTCGATCGGTCAGAGCGAGTATTCGGGTGAACGATTATGCAACGAGCATAGATCTCAAAGATGCGTACTTTCACGTCATGGTACATCCGACATTCCAAAAGTATCTACGCTTTGCAGTCCTGGGAGTGGTGTATCAATTCCGGGCGATGTGCTTCGGATTGAATCTAGCACCCTGGGCCTTCACTCGGGTAATGAACTCGGTAATGATCTACTTCCGAGCTCATTCGTCTGCGGTAACGTCGGCCTACCTGGACGACATTCTTCAGAGGTACGACAACAAGTTAACGCTTCAGAACGATGTTCAGAATCTTCTTCTATTGCTCCGACGTCTCGGTTTTATAGTAAACGAGGAGAAGTCGGATCTGGTGCCGTCCAAGTCATTCACTCATCTGGGAATGAGCTTCGAGACGCACAACAATCTCGTTCGTCTGCCGTTAACCAGAGCGAAATTAGTCAGTTGTTACGCTCGCTATTGTCTGCACGCAGACAAAGTCACGGCGAGAGAATTTATGAGACTGATAGGTCTGTGCGGAGCCGCCGCGGATCTCATTCCGATGGGGCGGCTACGCACACGTCCTCTTCAAATTTTCCTGACTCAGAATTGGAGTGTGAAAATTCATTCGCTCGATGTAGACGTTCTCTTGTCAGATCAAGTGAAACAAGAGATTCAGACTTGGGCAAACATTCAGTGGTTAACTCAAGGAGTTCCGCTGCAGTTGCCGGATCCGAGTTTTATCGTTATGACGGATGCCAGTCAAACAGGTTGGGGTGCATCATTAATCCCAACGGATTTGAGATGCCAGGGTCTTTGGGATCCGCAATTCCTGTGCAAGCACATAAATATCAAGGAAATGATGTCAATTTGGCTTGCGTTACGTCACTGGATGGACATTATTCACGATGCTCATGTCCAAATCCTATCCGACAATACGACAGTAGTGGCGTATATACGGAATCAGGGAGGCACTCATTCAGTTCCGTTGTTCAATCTAACGGAAAGAATCCTTCTGTTTGCGTTAGAACATCACGTTCTTCTTTCGGTCCGTCACATACCGGGTCGTCTGAATGTGCTAGCAGACTCCCTTTCACGAAAGGGTCGCTTGTTGCCATCGGAGTGGACTCTCAACAAACAAGTATTCAATCAGATTTGCTACCAATGGGAGCGGCCAATGATAGACTTATTTGCGACACATCTCAACAATCAGTTGCAGACGTATGTGTCTCCGTGTCCGGATCCAAGAGCATTTGCAGTAGATGCTCTGTCGATCCCTTGGGACGGAATGATAGGATATGCGTATCCTCCAGCGCCGTTAATTCAACAAGTATTGCTAAAGATAAAACAATCTCAATGCAAGATTCTGTTGGTAGCATCTCTGTCGCCACAGAGACCGTGGATAAATCTACTCAGGTGTCTGTTGAGGGACCTACCACGGAAGCTTCCTCCACGAGAGGATCTTCTTTCGCAGGGGAAATCGCGCCAACTCCATCACAACCCGCAGGGTCTCAACCTTCACGTTTTTCCGTTGTGCGGTCCTTCTTGCATGGCAAGCACTTTACAGGACGAGCAGTGGCCGCGATTTCTAACTGTAGGAGGACCTCCTCTTCGCTAAACTATGCGGCTAAGTGGAAGGTTTTTCGTCGTTGGTGTAGGGATCATTCTGTAGATATATTTGATCCCTCTATACCAGACATTGCAAACTTTCTAGTATACTTGTTTGACGAAATCAAACTGCAGCCTGTTACTATAAAGGGTTATAGATCTATGTTATCTGATACCTATGCACATCATGATAGTTTACAAATTGGATCTAATGTCTCTTTATCGAAGTTGGTTAGAAACTTTTTGATAAATAGACCCAGAACTCTTAGATTAATTCCTAAGTGGAATTTAGCTTGGGTTCTCCTTAAATTGAAGGAAAAGCCATTTGAACCTCTTGGGACAGTAGATTTCAAATTCTTATCTTATAAGACAGCTTTTCTCTTAGCTTTCTCTTCTGCCAGAAGAGTCAGTGAGCTTCATGCACTATCGGTGGATGATTCTCATTATCGTAGTGTTGGGAACACTATCACCTTCACTACTAATGTGGGTTTTTTAGCTAAGAATCAGGCTCCTAATAAATATCCGGAACCTATTGTTATTAAGGCTCTTCCGTCTTCAGACGGGCGTAGGCCTTTACTCTGTCCTGTTAGAGCACTACGTATCTATAAACAGAGATCTCAGTTTATCAGAAAGGGACGGAAACGTTTCTTTCTGTCTTTGATGCCTAATAGAAAGGACATTTCAGTCCATTCTATTGCTAGATGGATTCAGTTAACTATCCGTACTGCTTATGAAGATTTATCTTCTTCTCAGCAGTCTGTGCTTAAGATTTCTGCTCATGAAGTAAGAGCTCTTTCTACTTCCTGGGCTTATGCTGATAGTGTTGCTATTACAGAATTAATGAAGGCTGCTTATTGGTCTCAGCCATCCACATTTACGAATTTTTATCTCAGAAATATTGAGTCCATTTCTGGAGACCTGCATTGTTTAGGTCCGTTATCTGTTGCTCAGAATGTCGTCCACTAAACAGTTGCAACTATAGTTATGCAGGCTTTCTGTTCCGGCAGTGACTCCGTCCGGCTGCCCTCTTCACTCTGGGCTATTTGACCCAGGGCAAGGGGAAGGGGGGGGGGGGGGGGCGGGTGTTCCCTTAGGTCACCTGCTTTATAGTGAAAAGCAAGGGAATGCCTCCTCCAAGTCAGTATTTCTGAGTCGCTTCCGGGATGGTTTTAAAGTGTAATATTAATGTTTAAATTCATTGATGTCTTATTTTTAAAGTGTAGCTCGGTGTGAAGCATTTGTATATGTCAAGTGTCAAACACGCTTTAATATACAATACTCGGACACTTTTAAATGATTATAAAGAGTCTCAATTCTCTGGACTACTTTATTTATTGGCTTGCTTTAAAAATAATTAGTATAAGGGTTATACTGGATGTTAATAGAGAACATGAATGTTATTGTGCTCAATTATTAAGGGTAGTGTATCTTTCTAATTTAATATTAAATAAGAAAGATACATGTAAAGCCTAATACTCCTTTTCTCCTTAAGGGGTTACCTCTTTACTATATAGTTGAGCTTATTGGATTTTCCTCTATGTCCTAGGCCCTCCAGCCTGTTTACTATTCAGCTAAGTCTGGGTCATTGGTACAGTATAAAAATGTTAAAAAATTTATAGTAATTTATATATTTTTTATAATTACCAATGACCCAGACGGGGATGGCCCTCCCTGGAGTTGGGAACTCTTGCCTCCCCGCTGAGTACATAGTGCTGACCAGGCACTGCCAGTAAGAATGATAATTGGCGCCAATTTCGGGACGACTGCGTCACTGCGCATGCGCAGTAGAGGCGTAGTATGGAGGTCCTTTAGGACATGATTTCTTTTTGTTTTGGATGCAAATTTTGGGGATTGGGGGGCAAAATTTGTGTTTGGCCCTGGTTTTGTTAGAGTTAGCACCAGCTAAGTCTGGGTCATTGGTAAGTATAAAAAATATATAAATTACTATAAATTTTTTAACTTTTCAAAGGTTATTTGTGATATATATATAATTTATTCAACATTAACTACGTTTCCAGTAAGGTGAGCCTTAGTTTGACAAGACTTTATTTATATAGAGGATATCTAGTGTTTTTGAGTGGATACCGAAAATTATCTCATGAGTGACCGATACAAATGTTTATTTCTCTCGGTCACAAGTGAGATAATTTTCGGTATCCACTCAAAAACACTAGGTTTTCTTTTTATTATACACTTTTTATAAGAATCTAATAATTCCACTCGTTTCAACCATGAATTGATGCATGAAAATAAACAGCATATTGAATCATTGATATGCGGAAGTGATTTGATTCATACTCGGAACAGCTAGCATCTTGCGATCTGATTCAGTTGGCGGGTTTTCAGTTCAAACATGGCCTGAAAGTCTATAATATAAGTTTTTAGTTTGGTACATCCTTTGAAAGGACTTTATATTATGGACATTCAGGCCATGTTTGGACTAGTGGGTTTCATGTATCAATTCTAGGTGAATACTTGTTGAATTATTGCTGGAAATGATCAGTATCCAGTCAAAAACACTAGATTTACTTTTCATTATACGTTTTTAGAACAAATTGATCATTTCCAGTGATAATTTGACTTGTATTCACCTTGAAGTGATGCTTTGAAAGCTGCCATTTTGATTGATACTGTGAAAGTTAATATTTTTTTTCTTCACAGTGGGGGATACGATTTCTATCTTCAATTTCTTCGATAATGAGCGTTTAATAAAAATAATTATTTTGTTACCATTTATTGGAGAGCATCTGTCTACACACTGTCCAATAAACTGTAACAAGACCACACTGTATATGAACTTTTTTTCTACGTTCAAGAAAACAAGCTAATTTTACAATAACATGAGTTTCAAGGGTGCTAGGCACCATCACTGGACCGCCATCTTATATTGTATTACTTTGTCGTAAGCTGTCACAACCTGCTGTTCATTTGCATATTTTGATGTAACTCATACGGTTGTCGCAAGTTATTTCCAGGTCTGTTGTACTACACAAAACTATAATGAAGAAAACACTGCTTCTTTTTCAGTTCCCCCCAAACTTCTTAAAGAATCAGAGTTAGACTCTAAGAAAGTGTTCAAAGTGAATGAAGGTGAACTTGTAATGCTACCTTGTAATGTAACCAGTGATCCTCCGCCAGCATTCCAGTGGTACAAAGATGGTAGTCCTTTATCTTGGGATGATCCGAATTACTATGTACTAGACGATGGAACTTTGGAGATCTATGAGGCCAAATATGAAGACACAGCAAGTTACAGATGCGTAGCTTCTAATGTTGCTGGAGAGACCGAGAAAGTTGTTGATTTAATTGTTCAAGGTTAGTTTGACATGTAGAATCATTTTTCAAATATCTCTTCAAATAAAGTAAAAATGCAAATATATGCAAATATATGCAAATATAAAATACTTGGCACTCAAGAAAAGTTAATAGTGATGAACCCTTAACTTTTAACCTGCTCCATATTTACAATATATTTGACATCAAATCGAGTCATGGCTGCTGTGAAGCAGCCATGACTCGATTTGATGAAAAATTCAACTAAATTTAACTCAAGGAATCATTGCTGAAAAACTTCATGCCATCTAAAGGAGGTTTTATTTTGGCAAGAATGCAACCACGTTTTAACCCACAAGGAGCCTAATTCTGATTTTGCTAATTATTTACTGCAACAGAATACATGTCCCAACACGTCGTCTCAGGATTAACTTACATGTTACATTCTAAGTTCGTCGTTACTCCGGCTTCCTCCACCCATAAAACTGTTGCAGTCACGATTAGCCATTGTACATAAGTATGTGACCTTAAACACCAATAAATATGTAAATATAAATAAATAATTCTAAGTACGTTTGCTGTTGTTTTTTAGGCTTGTCGTGGCTGCCTAGCTTGATTGTCAAATATATAAAAATCTTCAGGCCTTTAACCCCCTGCACACTGATGTAAAAATCTCAAAATTTCAGGCTGCTAATTTTTCCCATGATGCAACTAGAAATTTTATCAATTCAGTCTTGTTCGACAGAGCTCATTGAGACAAGACTGAATTGATTAAATTTCTAGTTGCATTATGGGAATAATGGCTACTTGAAATTTTGGTATTTTGACATCAGTGTGTAGGAGTTTAAGGGTTAAAAAAGCGCCCAACAAAAGAAATTCTCATGAACAACTGTTCTGAATTCTTTCAAATTTGACACAGAACATGTTTGACTTGGCAAGGTTCAGTTTTATAAGACCAGGCCTTATGTCATATTTTAGCGTGATGAGATAATTCCCATTCGAACACTGTAAGTGGAAAAATAACCTGCAACCTGCCGGTCCAAATACTTTCATCATTGACAGGTAATATTTTTGTAATTATGGTTAACCCTTTACCTTATAAATTGGGTGCATTTGCCCAGGTAATATACAAATTGAGCAGTTACAGAAAAAAGAATTTCAACAAAACCATATCAGGTGACCACTCATTGCAATGAGCTCATTCCAGTGGGTACACATGATATGGTTTTGTTGAAATTTTGAACGAATTTAGAGAAAAAAATAATTAAAATTTCAGTACAGTGGAGCCCACTTAATTGGATATCTCTTAACTGAATAACCCTGTTAAATGAATATAATTTCCCAACACAAAACCATTTACCATATCTCCAATACAAATTTGACCTGTTAATTGAATATAGGTTATAGAGAAAACTACTGTTAATTGAATAAAAAATCTTGTAACCTGTCGACAAATTATCCTGACTCTCCCCAGTTTTTCTTTGTTTATAGACCTATTTGGCCTCAGTACAACCAAAATGAGCATTTAATCTATTATATCTTGTTTGACAGAGCTCAAGGAGCTCTGTCAAACAAGTTATAATAGAATAAATGCTAAGTTTATCTTCAGAATACAGGAAAGTGACACAATCCCTGTTAATTGAATACTCCTGTTAATTGAATAATTTTCATTGGCAAAGTGGCTATTCGGTTAACAGGGTTCCACTGTATATGGGTATGGTGACTCAGTGGGTAGAACATTGAGCTCCTTCCAATGAGGGGGACACATGATATGTTTTTGTAGAAATTTTTTTTTAAAAATTGAAAGAATAATATTTGAAATCATAAACTTTTTTTTTTAACTTTTATTTTCAGCTCATAATAAACAAATAATTGCATTTTACTGAGACAATAACAATTGATTATGATGTTGATGTAAATGGTATGGTGATGATAATTGTGAGAGTTAATGTAATAAAGCCTAATGACAGACTATCAATGTTAGATGCTAATTATTCTCCAGATAAAGATAACGAAGCTGTCATTTTTTTTTTTATAAAGATAATCAAACTATGTGTCCTTTTATCTTTAGTTAAAAGAAGGATAACTGCACTGTATGAGAGGTTTTTAGTACATTGCAGTTTAATTAACTCTTGACCTGCTGCTGGCAGATATTCCTGCCATGGACATATAATCAGGTCGGTCTGTTTGCAGAAAGTTCCCGAATTGTAGTAAGTTCCTGAATTGCAGTAAGTAACTTTGCAGAAGGTCCCTGGTGTGCGCGAAAAGTGTTATTAACCCTTTGTCTTGGTGGTTAACTGGTAGAGTGCTGGAAGCCCATATTTGGGCTTTATTCTGAAGCGAGGGTACCCCAGCTTAAAGGCTCATATTCAGTGCATGTGCTTTGTATTATCTTTGAAGTGATATTATTTAGTCTCTAAGGATTTGCCTTGTTACAATTTATGGGAGAGTGCCCATAGGCACTCTCCCATAAATTGTAACAAGGCAAAGACATGTGTACAAGATTTGATGGCCAAAAATAATTCAACACTACCAGTTAATTGGATTACAGAGTTGTTACCAACATAAGTCTATTATTAATCATTGGTTTTTAGCTCAACTTGACAAAGTCAAGCTGAGTTATTGCCATCACTTCTCGTACGTCATACATCCACAGTTTCTTTCGGCACACTGCACAGGTCGCATTTATGATCAGACCGCTTTGAAACTTGGTATGCTTCTTCGGGCTGACCTCCAGATGGGAACTATTGATTTTCTTCCATTTCCATCAAAAAATGTTGCTGATACATTATCCCTCAAGTCTCATTTGTGCTCTTACTTCATGAACTTGAACTTGAACTTTGAACTTTTATTTCATCTCGTAATAAACAAATAATTATATTTTACTGAGACAATAACGATTGATTGTGATGATGATGTGAATGGTACGGTGATGATAATTGTGAGAGTTAATGTAATAAAGCCTAATGAGAGACTATCAATGTTAGATGTTAATTATTCTACAGATAAAGATAACGAAGATGTCATTTTGGATAGAGATAATGAAACTACGAGTCGTCTTATCTTCAGTTAAAAGAAGGATAACTGCGCTGTATGAGGTTTTCGGAGAATTGCAATTTAATTAACTCTTTACCTGCTCCTGGTGGATATTACTTCCATGAACATATAATCTCTGAGCGAAGCTACAATTCTCAGAGGTGGTGAATCTGTCGATTGAAAGTCCTCCATGCTGTTTTTGCCTAGCAAATTCTAAACTGTTCTTATCACCTTGCTTAAAAAGTAAAACAACAAAGAGGTGTCTTATAGTTGAGCAAATATTAAATATACTTGACGTTTATGAACTTTGAACTTTTATTTCAGCTCGAAATAAACAAATAATTACATTTTACTGAGACAATAACAATTGATTATGATGATGATGTAAATGGTATGGTGATGATAATTGTGAGAGTTAATGTAATAATGCCTAATGAGAGACTGTCAGTGTTAGATGTTAATTGTCCTTTAGATAAAGATAATGAAACTATCGTTTTGGGGTAAAGATAACGCAACTATATGTCATTTTATCTTAAGATAAATAAAGAAGGATAACTACATTGTATGAGCTTTTCGGTAGATTGCAGTTTAATTAAATTTTGAGCAGCTAACATTAATGGACAAAATAGAATGCTGTTGGATATGAGATAATTTTTGTGTTCATTGGGTAAAGGATTAACAAGCTATCTGAAATTGAGTTCAAATCACATTCTGGGATACTGTGGTTTTCTACGATTTAACTCGTTGAGCACTAGAAGCCAGTATCAGGGTTTTCAAAAATATGAGGGTACCAGAGCAAAAGCCAATGTTTTCCTTGCTCATGTTTCATATTCAGTCAAATGCAAATATTTTGTTTATACAGTTGAATCCTCTTAATTGAATATCCATTTTGCCAGTGAAAATTATTCAGTTAACAGGAGTATACAATTAACTTGGATTTGGTCAGTTTCCTGTGTTCTGGAGGTAAACTGAGCATTTATTCTATTATATCTTGTTTGACAGAGCTCATAGAGCTCTGTGGGGAATTTGGTGCGTGTCACGGTAATTTTTTGGACATATTACAAAAATTTATATACAATTAACAGGAATTTACTCTACAACCCATATGCAATTAACAGTTCAAATTTGTACTGAATGTACGGTAAATGGTTTTGTATTTGAAAATTATATTCAATTAACAGGGATAATACAATTAAGAGATATCCAATTAAGTGGGCTCCACTGTATAAATATTTTCCATTGTGGGCACTCTCCAATAATTTGTAATAAAACAGTTTTCAATAACAAATACAGACCACCAAAAATAATCAAGCCCTCAACCAGTTAATGCTGTTTGCAATTGGAAAAACATGGGAAAGACTTTTGCACACAAACTGCTTTGACCAGTGCTATTATATTCAACATACAGTAAATTTATAATGATGAGTTTCAACTTAAAAGCTTCTGATATCATGTTTAGGGGCACTGTGGAGTCCCACATCTACAACTGAAGGTGAATAGAAAAAGTAAAACTTAACCCTTTACCCAACGCAGAAGATATCAAAATTTTTTATTTTAAATATCATTTTGAAAAATTTTTCGAAAAATTTCAACAAAACCATATCATGTGTCCCCTCATTGGAACGTGCTCGACGGTCACATGATATGGTTTTGTTGAAATTTTTTGAAAAATAATATTTTTTCAACTGCTGAATTTGCATATTACGCGGGCGGATGCGGGCGATTCGTTGGGTAAAGGGTTAATTCCAGTTTTTAAATAAAGTTTATTCGTAACATTCATTTCAGTGGGTCCAAGTATAGCTGGTGAGCTCGAAGACATGTATGAAGTTGATGAAGGTGAAACACTTCTTTTACCCTGTGATGTGTCAGGCGATCCAAAACCTGAGGTAACTTGGAAGAAGAACTTTAAAGTGTTCAAACCTGAAAGTAACCGAATCAAGCAAGTTGAATCTGGTTTGAGGATAGAGAACACTCGACTGGAGGACAGAGCATTTTATGAATGTGTAGCATCAAATGCTGCTGGAAATGAAACAAAAGTTATAACCCTCGTGGTTTACAGTAAGTTAAATTTTTCTGCATTATACCCAGTCATCAGGCCTAAAAGTTAAAAATCTGTTTCTCAGGCCCAACTGCATGGGCCTTTTGGCTGCTGCATGCTCTTTTTATAACCAATGCAAAGGTAAAAAAAAGAAGAAAATTAATGGTTTTATCTGATATTTTACCCAAGTTAATAAAATTGATAAATTTGTCCCTTGAGTGCAACAAGGCTTTGCAATGTCTTTAGCATTGCAAAGCTTTCTTGCATTTAACCCTTTACCCAACGCAGATGATATCAAAATTTATTATTTCAAATATTTTTTGAAATTTTTTAATAGATTTAAACAAAACCATATCACGTGACCCCTCATTGGAACGAGCTCGATGAGCTCGTTCCAAAGAGGGGTCACATGATATGGTTTTGTTTAAACCTTTTGAAAAATTGTATTTTTTTTCAGCTGCTGAATTTGCATATTACCTGGGTGGATATGACTGATTCATTGAGTAATGGGTTAAGGGTTGAAATACACCACCACCCATGCTATTCTGTAGATTATGTGGCCTAAAACATAAAGTAAACCAAGAATATGAACTTTTGATGACAAAGAAATAATTACAAAAATAAAATTAAAAAACGCCTGCCCACATGCTGTTTTACAAAAAATGGCCTGATAAACAGAAGATCTACTTTGTGGGCCTTAAAAATATATTGTGGGTGCCAGAATTTGCACATTATAATTAACTTCCTTTCAGGCTTACCCAAGAATATTTGTTCTTAGTGTTTTGAGAAAATTGCAGCTGTTTTACAACTTCTGAACATCGAGCTCCACAGTTCTGCGGTCTAAGTATCAAAGTGTCGGTTGTCAGATTTTGATGTCCTTTGGTATAGTGACAGACTAGCATTGGGTATTTCCATGTTGTTGTTTTTGTCCCTTTATACATACATGAGTTATTGCTTTTGTTTATACTTGGAAAACTTTCTGTATGAACATTTTGCAACATGACTAGTACTGAAATGGTTAACCGGATAATTGGTTTGAAACCAGTTAACTACCTAACCAATTAGAAAAACCGTCAACCAGTTATCCGAAATATCGATAGTGATTGTCATTCCATGTTTAAAACGTAGTAAATCTGCCACTTCTCCTTTGAGACAGATTACACATCGATGCCGTGTTGTATATATTGAGAAATAATCGGCTTTGGCATTCATGACTTCATTAATGATCGGCAGTTTCCGGGAGTAATGAGTAATCTCAGAAACTATTCTGTAGTGTGTATGCAAACGAACATTGTCGAGTACTTGACAACGTTCGTTTGTATACACACTACGGAATAGTTTGAGAATACTGCTTTCCAATTCCTATAGTTTTGACCCCATGTTCGGTGCAATAATGGCCACAGATAACCGGATATTATCCGGTTATAGCTCTCCGTTAGTCAGTTACGAAAATTAGCCAACCGTTTCAGCTCTAATCATTCATGACTCAATCATTGGTTGGCGGATTTTGATGTATTGGTCTAGTGAGAGACCAGCATGGGGGAAAAGACATCCACGAGTTTCGTGCATGTATACATATTGTATGTGGAGAGTGATTTGTTACTGAATCAGTCATGGAGTGAAGTTTCCACCTAGACAATAACGGTCGATTCCTGTGGTAATGCATGAAAAGGACAGGCACAGTTTTAGCCAAGGGACCTCCGGGTTCTACCCGGAGGTCCCTTGGCTGAATCTTTGCTCGTCGTTCTAATGTTTTTTCCCCAGACAAGGAATTTTTGTTTATGAGTAGAGACACCACCCCATGAGTGATTAGTAACAATCCACTCTCCATGTACTTTACCAGAGTTATGGCCCTTGTTATATTTAGAAGACTTTCCATGTGAATGTTTTGAGCTAGAATTTAGCATCAGTTGTTGTGTTTTGATGTCTTTTATATGATGATATGGTTGATGGATGGAAAGGATATCTGCATATTTCTGGTTTCGTCTTTGCATGCTTAATAGTTATGCTGCTTGTTAGACTCAGAAAAACTCTCCCTATAGCGGGGGAGGAATTCGTCACATACAGGTGAATTGTGCACTTGGTGATACCTTCTTGAAATTTGGCACACTGTTAGTGTAGGCTATGAGGTTCTCAAAAACGATCGGCTACAAGTTGACACCGACCGGTGGCGACCAGTAGCGGCACAATCCTAAATGGCCGCCAGCGGCTGAAGGGAACCTCCTTTTCGACGGTCTACCGACTATACATCCGATTGTAAGGGCGCGAAAGTGAACTCTGATCCACGCACGTGTTGGAAACAGACGTGGGAGATGATGTAGAATAAAACGAGATTCTCTATACGGACGCATCAATTTCTTGGAACTTGAAAAGAGCGTTGTTTCTCCGGGATCAGCGTCATTCAGGCAAACCTGAATGACGCTGATCCCGGAGAAACAACGCTCTTTATGAAGCAGTCTCTTTGCCATACAATCTCTTGTTTGGCGTAATTCCGCAAGCAATTCTGATTTGTCTGTCGAAATTAATTCGAGAACGCGATTGTTCACAAAAATCATTCACAGAATGAGTGAGAATCCTCTTCGTGTACGGACTAGTACTGACTGGGAACGTTGTTGCTTTTGCCAGCAAGACAGTTCCAAGAAATTGATGCGTCCGTATAGAGAATCTCGTTTTCATGACGCCTATAAAGCTATTGAGGAAGACATAACGCGCTTCCTAGATAATGGCGTTGAGCTTCCATATAATTTGACCATTGATTGTTTGATGAGAGAGAGTGATGAGTGTATGTCGATGTCACTGTTGACGAATAAGGCAATATATCATAAGACATGCCGTGACAGTATTCGGACTCACATCGTACAGCGCGTGCTACACAAGCGAGAGCGAAATGAGGCAGTGGCATCCTGCTCCACGCTGAGTCCTAAAAGAACACGGACAAGTTTTGAATCTGGCTGTGACAGGAAACTGCCCCAGTGTGTTTATTGTCACAAACGCGAAGGTGACAGCAGTGAGCCTATTTGCAGATCAATGTCTGATAACAATAAACTCAAAATTATGGCAAAGGAAGCCGAGAACTGGGTTGTTTTTTCTCGGGTCAATGCAGCATTTGATTCCGCTGCTAGTGATCTTTACTATCACAAAACCTGTTATTGTAAGCTTGCCAATGAAGCACGAGCGGCTAAATCTAAAAAGTCGAAGAACGCCGAACATTCCGCGTCAGGCCTGCCCTATGACCCTCTCGTTATGGCAGAGCTCATAACATTTGTTGAACACAACGATTCCGCGATGAAGCTTGTCGATCTCAAGAATCTGTACAGTCGGAGGTTGAAGCAAGTCGGTTCTGATTGGCTTAGTGAAGAAATACATTCCACTCGATTCAAAGAACATTTGTTGCAGAAATTGGGCGATGGCTGGGACGCCTTCACACAGGGTAGAGATGTGTTTATTTCAAGTAGGTTTCGAGTTGGCTCCTTGTTGTCCGAATCTTTAACTCGTATAGTGTCTGAGGAAGAGGCAAAAAAGATAGTTGATGTGGGTCTTCTTCTGCGTAAACACATACTCATATCTCAAGCTCCTTTCACGGGATCATTTTCATCTTATTGCTTGAGCGAGCCTGTACCCAACTCACTCCTGACTCTTCTTAGAGTTCTACTTGAGGGCACATGTAGTATACAGAACTTAGGCGATGATGAGACTGTTAATGCCAAGACTCGAGTGGCTTGTACTATTTCACAGATGTTGATCAGCAATTCAGCGAAACGCTCCGAACATGCACAAAATGTTCACCAGAGACGTGACAGAGAAACTCCAATGCCTCTTTATGTGGGTTTGAAGTTGCATGCCCATGATCGTATGAAAAATCTTATCAGAGATTTTCATCAAATGGGACTCTCTGTCTCTTATGATCGCGTAATGGATGTTCGCAGGAGTTTCGCGAGAGCTGTTTCACTGCGGTTCAAGAACGAAGGTGTTGTAGTCCCAGCTAACTGCAAACGTAATGTTTTCTCGATAGGAACCACTGATAACATTGATGTATCTGGTAGATCTGATATGCATGGTACGTCCATCACACTCATTGGTCAACTGAGCAGGGACAATGTGGGTACTGATCCCCCACCACTGAGTTTAGATGTTCCAGAAGACACACAAATTGAACTCCCAGACGACTATGCATTTGTTCCTTTCGTTGAAGACTTTGGTGGGGACATCAGGCTTGAATCTCCAGATGAATGTAATGTACGGCCCAATGAATATGCAGATTTGAACGTGGGAGAGAATGACTGGTTGTCTCATGTGTCACAGATCAGCAATAAAGGGAAGGTTGATGGCAGCTGGCAGCTTGATGAAGTCCCTGTGACCTTTTCAGGCTTCTTTTCAAAACATGAAGATCAAGACAATGTCAAACCTCGTGCAGTTATTGGGGTATTCCCTGTTTTCAGTGAGCAGAAAGCGGACTCACTCAGTATGCAGAAGCATGCTATGTATGTGGTCAGGGAAGCTACTGCTTTCGTAAACCCCGGCCAGATACCTGTCATTGAAGGTGACTGTCCGTTGTATGCCAGGCAGAAAAAATGTCAATGGCTGTTCCCAGAGGAGATAGGTGAGGATCGAATGGTGTGTATGATTGGATTCCTGCATCTTGAAATGTGCACCCAAGAAGCTGGTGGTAAGCTTATGGGTGGTTCTGGTTGGGAGCGAATGTTTCACCTCGCAAAGATATTCACACCCGGTGTAGCATCATCCCTACTTGGTGGGAAACATGTCAAGAGGACGCGACAGGCATATCTTCTCACTCTAGCTTGGCTTGAGATCCTCAGAAAGAATGCTTATGAGATTTACTGTCAGCAGACTGGGCCCCATGAGTCATTTGAAATGTGGGAACAGAGGATTCTTTCACAATCTCCAACTGCGCGCTATTGGGGTGAAATCGTTCGGAACTTTCTCTTGACAAGCTGTCAATTCGTTCGGAACCAACGAATCGGTAACTGGCCTGGTACACTGTGTTCTATCGATGAGTTGTGCAGTTACTTTTTTGCCCTAGGACATACAAATTATTGTCGGTGGGTCCCCGTATTTCTGAGAGACATGTCTCAGCTACCCAGGCGGCATCCTTCAATCCACAACAAATTCATGGAAGGCCATTTTGTGGTCCAGCGTAGTGAGAGGAAGTTCAGTATGATGGGTTTAGATCAGAGCCAAGAACATAGTATCCAACTACTCAAAGAAGACAGTGGTCCAAAAGGTCTCTATGGCCAGGCTGAAGAGAAAGTCGTTATTGAGCTTTCAAGGTCAGAAGTTCTGCGTGTTATAGATGAGTATGAATATGCAAGTTTCCACACAACATCATCAGATAACACGGAACACCCGGAAAGTTCGGTATCAGAGCAGAAAAAATTTCTGAATCAATTGAAATCTCTCCTCGATCTGGTGAATCAGGGACTCATTATCAACCCTTATGATGAAACTAGTGGTCAGCTGGTGACATTAGATACTGGTGAATATATGGACCCCGAAGTTAGTAAGAGTTTACGGTCATTACCCGAAAGGGGCAAGCATTTATATTCCACTTTCTTGAAGGAAAGGCTTGTGGAATGCACCGTACCCCTGAATGATGTTATTCCCAAGGCAAATATATATACCTTCCTTAACCCACCCCCAGCCAACCTGGACAAAGGCCGAGACAAACTCATGTCAAGTAAAGCAACTGCCGCAATAGTTACCCAGATGTTCGTTTCACTGCAAGCCCGGCCTGATTCAAACATGGATGAGTTTTTCATGCACGAGAATGCACGTGATCCGCCAGCATTATCCGATAGAGGTAAGCTACGGAGTGGGACAAAATCTCAAATTCTCAATTGTTTACCAGCTATTCCTGCACAAGGGAAGAATTCAGCAGCTAGACAAGCTTCAGTTGTCATCTTGGATATGCCTGCTGTAGTCCATGTAATCAAACCACAGAAAGCGGATCTGTTTGGAGAATATGCTCGATTGCAATTATTGCCATACATCGAATCTCTGATTAACACGAACACCACAAGGGTTGATGCGATCTATGACTGTTACCCCGAAGGCAGTTTGAAGAATCAGACGCGAGCAAAACGCCTCGGTGAGACAGCAGTTAGGTTGATACGGGTGTCCGAGAACGTCCCTTTACCTAAAGGGAAGAATTGGCAGGCATTCTTGAAAGTTAGTGAGAATAAAGACGAATTTTTCAAGTTCCTGTCTGCTGAACTGCTGAAATTAACATCAACATCCGAGTACCAGTTGTTAACGACATCAGGAGAATATGTACTATGCAATAAGGATGTTAGCTTATGTGACATATCTCCATCGAACCACGAGGAAGCAGACACGCGCATGATGCTTCATCTCAACCATGCAGTCTCACAAGGTCACAAAATAGCTTTTCTTCGCACGGTTGATTCTGATGTCGTCATTCTGTCTTTGCACCATTTCGCAACATTCCGTGACCTTGGACTCAGTGAGCTGTGGATTGGGTTTGGAATTGGAAAGGCATATAAAGATATGCCAATTCATGAGATAGCTTCACAACTTGGACCTGATTACTGTAAGGCCCTGACTTTCTTCCACGCCTTCACAGGTTGTGATGTAACATCCAGCATGCTCGGCATTGGGAAGAAGACAGGATGGAATGCATGGATGAATTTTCCCGCATCAACTGAAATGATGATAGAATTGACTGAGAATCCGCAAGTCTTTTCAGAGGATTCCCCTCATATGCAGCATATCGAAAAACTCACCATACAGATGTACAGTAACAGTTGTGTCAGTACACGTGTCAATGATGCGAGACGGCATATGTTCACACATGGCCTTAAGTCTATGGAAAACATCCCGCCCACCAAAGCAGCTCTGTATCAACATGTAAAAAGGGTAATTCTTGTGTCATCTTTCATTTGGCATCGTGCTCTGCAGAAACACTTATGTGTGCCAGACCCATCACAGTACGGATGGGAGTGGAATCCACGTCTCAATATTCTGGTCCCATTTTGGACTCACCTAGGAGACGCAAGTGCTGCATGTGCACTGATGCTCCACTGTAGTTGTGCCAAGGCCTGCAAGGGCAATTGCAAATGCTTGAAAGCTGGATTAAGGTGCACACCTTTGTGTAAGTGTGAAGGTGGCTGTTGTAACAATATTGAGTAGTATACTGTCATGTTAGGACCAGTCATCTCCTATTCTGGTATTTTTTTTTCCATTTTCGGCCAGTTAACACATGTCATGTTTCTAGTTGAGTTGATTTTGCTAACAAATGTTCATCCCATGTGGCTTGCTACATTGTCCGGGGTATAGGAATACAGTTTTAGATTTCGGAAAATAGTCTGTTATTTACTGCACAAGACGGTGTTAATTCATGCATAGCATGATACAATATCCCCAACTATTTTGCCTCTGTACAACAGTTGATACCTTCGTTCACCCGTGTGTTCATCTATGGTATCCTTGTCTTTCTCTGGCCATAGGCCACATGTGACTAGTCAGTTCCTACTCCATAGCAAATCAACTTGGAAATCCTTCATCTTGTAGCGCACTCATGTCTCAATGAATCCATACCTGAGTTGATCTAATAAATCTAACGTAAGGTATCAAATTGCCATACCGGATCATATTTCGATAAGTTATTCGCTAAAACATTTCGACCACTCATCGACATCAAAGGTCATGTTTTGGCTCCCAGTGGTGGCTATATCTCTATATCCCTGGTAAAGTAGCATACCATGAGGGATGGGCATTAAGTGTCGGCAACATTAATCCTGACTTGGAACACACCACATCTTAACTGGCCGAAAATGAAGAATACTACTTGTAGTCAAAAAATATTCCTGTACCTCGAATGACTGCAAACATACACTCACCCCTTCTAGTCCCATTTTGCCAATGTTCTATACTGGCAAGATAACATTGTATAATTAACAACGGGAACTAATGCATCCCGAGTTCATTCCAGCACTGCCCTTGCTGGCAGACGTGTCGCTATGGTGTTGAGATTGAACCAGAACTCCTCTAGAAATTTGATAGTTTTATTTTCTTAGAAAATAAATCTATCGAAAATGCCGGAAGTTGAGAATAGACTGTCACTTTAATTGGATTATCAAATGTCCAAGTATCCCCACTGCTGCATACTATCGAGTACCCTTGTTCATGTGTTGACAGGAATCTCTCATACCATGTTCATTTGACCATTGCATTCCCGAGAAACATTCAACACTAATTTATCTACGGACGGACGATCATACTGACAGTCAGACACACAGACGCACACATCGACGGAAATTCTGATCCCATTATCCATTAATCTTCCCCCCAACTTGTTCCAAGGGCTTCACTCCATCATTCACATCAATTACAGCACATGTATGGTGTTAGGTTTGGAGCTTCAGTTGTGCGATCGGCGAAAATAGCTTTTTTTCGATCCGCTTGGCGGCCATTTTGGATTTCGCTGCTAGTGGTGGCTAGAGGATGGTGCCAACTTGTAGCCGATCGATTTTGAAATCTCTGATGCCTACCCTTACATCATGCCAAATTTCAGGAAGGTATCACCAAGTGCACAATTCTAGCGAATTCCTCCCCCGCTACTATGAACTTCTTATGTTGTTGTTTTTGTCCATGGAAATAACTGTTTTTGGTGAATGGCAGCAGAAAATTTAATAATATTTATATTGTCCATGTTCAATTCAGTGGGTATACCGGGGGAGTTGGAAGTGCGGTGGCTCGCTGGTTATGGCATTGGACTTCAAACCCAGAGGTTCACGGTTTGATCCCTGCCAAGGGCAACTGCATTGTGTCCTTGGGCAAGGCACATAATCTTGATTGCCCGCACAGGGGCACAGTGATGCTGTGTACTAAGGTGCACTGCATGTTGATGGTGCACTTGTCTTCAACCATTGCTAACCCTGCTTGTGTGGAGTAAGTATGTTTGGGTGTCTGACAGTTGCTTGCCATTGCTTGGTGGTTCTTTCTGGGTACTCCGGCTTCCTCGACCCATAAAACTGTCTGACACAAGTTGATCCTGGCTGTCAAAAGTGTTGTTAAACCCCAATAAATAAATGAATATACCTATTTTTCTTTACAGCATATAACTAGACACTAACTTAACCCTTTATCTAACTCGAAAGGCACTTACAAACAAAATATTCATATAATATTGTTTTTATTTTTTACATCAAAAACATAGCTTATGACTCCTCATTAGATCGAGCTCAGTGAGCCCATCCAGTCAGAGGTCACAACATATGTTTTTGAGAAAAATAATGAAATTGAGCGGTGATTTTTATGCCCCCCGTCTCGAAAACTGTTAGGGCCACAGTCATCAAACTTCACACAGTTATAAACGACCATGGGAGGATGTGTCACACACCATAGCCGGGTTCATACCTTCAAGGTCAAGGTCACATTTCAAGGTCACACTAAAAATCGGTCAATAATCGTGTCTCAGCCATAACTCAGAAACGAATCATAGTACAATTGTTAAACTTTTTACAAATGTTAAGGACAGTCAGAAGGTGTGTCACATATAATACTTTCCGCCGCATATGCAATGTGAAGGTCACAATTTACCTTCATATGTTCAGGGTCACAAATCGTGTCTCAAGTATAACTCCAAAACTATTAAGGCTGCAGTCATCAAACTTCACACAATTATAAAGGACCATGGGAGGATGTGTCACACACAATAGCCAGGTTCGTACCTTCAAGGTCAAGGTCACACTAAAAATCTGCCAATATTCGTGTCTCAGCCATAACTCCGAAACGATTCATAGTACATTTGTTAAACTTTTTACAAATGTTAAGGACAGTCAGAAGGTGTGTCGTGTATAATAGTTTCCGTCGCATCTGCAAGGTGAAGGTCACAGGGGTGGGGGGGGGGGGGGGGCATGTGTTACCTTAGTAACATTCTTTTTGTTGTGAATAGTGCTGGCTGGTTTTGGCCGTTGAGGTTGGGTAAAAGGTTAATAGGCTAATCACAATCTGTCATGAATGCTTATGATGTTCTTACATATATTATATTTTATTACACGCCTGTTCTATGATATCCCCATCTAAAACAACATTAAACCATGCGGAAAATAAAACTCTGTTCCACACATATGTACGGAACAGAAATCGTTGATGGACTATTTTTATAAAGAAGTGAAATTTCACTGGAATGTTCTACAAATCGTGCACCGCAATTATAAATTTGAATCCCCAGTGATAGCTAAAAATCGTGCAATGAGTTCCAATGTGTTCTGTGTGCCAGTGGGCTGCCAGTAGGCCAGTAGGCTGCCAATAGACACATAAAACACATTGTAACTCAGGGGATGCAATAGTAACACAGGTTCCTTTCGCAGATTTGGATGGCGATAAAATGCGTTCTTTGTGTTGATAGTTGTCAAATGAATAGCTGAGTGTCCTTCCAATAATTTTTTTTATAGTTTTGAAGGCATGTAATAAACACAGAATGGCACACGCGTGTGAATGGATTAATCGATATGGCACTTGTGCCATCGCAGAATGATGCGGCCTCTCGTTTTATCCTTCTGCATTGGCGCTCATGCCACATTGATTAACCCATTCACACACGTGTTTCATTATGTGTATATAATGTTCGACACATTGTCACTTGACTACAGGCCAAAGATTAATACAGTGACTGGAGAAACTACAAAAGATGAAACAAATGAGGTGAAATATTTAATTTTGTCATATGACTTCTTTGTTTTCTTGGCTCATTACCGTTTCATATTTTCAATAAATATTAATTAGTGCTTCATAACACCTTCAATTGTTTTGATTGGTAAATTTCAAAAGAATGCTTTCTGATTGATTATCACTGAAAAGGTCTGTGTCAAATTAAAGTGCATGCAAATAGAACTATTTAAAAACATCAATAAAGCCATGATACCTGATTTTATTTGTTATATTATTAGCCACATTAATTATTGGCCAACAAAGCAGCTATACTTCAGGCAGAAGCAAACACCTATGCTGATGATTGGTTTAGTACTGAAATGGTTAACTGGGTAACCGGTTTGAAACCGGTTACCTACCTAACCGATTTGAAAAACCGTCAACCGGTTAACCAAAATATCGATAGTGATCGTCATTCCACGTTTAATATGTAGTAAATCTGCCGCTCCTCTTTTGTGACAGATTACACATCGAAGCCACGTTGAATATTTTGAGAAACAATTGACTTTAGCATTCAAGACTTCGTTAATGATTGACAGTTTCCGCAAGTAATGAGTAATCACAAACTATTCCGTAGTGTGTATACAAACGAATGTAGTCGCATACTTGACAATGTTCGTTTGTATACATACTACGGAATAGGTTGAGAATACTGCTTTCCAATTCCTATAGTTTTGATCTCATATTTGGTGAAATAATGGCTATGGATAACCGGATATTATCCAGTTATAGCTCGCGGTTAGTCGGTTGTGAAAATGAGCCAACCGTTTCAGCCCTAGATTGGTTGATACTCAACATTTTAAAGTGTTGATCATCTTGAGAGGTAAGATAGGTACAAAATAAGGAAATGGCAATAATTCATGTCTGTGCCACAAATATTGATTATGGATGTCATTCTCTTCTGCAGCATACTAACCCATGCCCAGATTAGGCTGTACATGTAATTCCCACCAATATGTATCTAAATTGTTGGAACACAGCCTCATTATTGTTCCTAAGGATTCATCTCTATTCATCAGGATATTGCCCAAAGGCGCAAAAACTTGGCTGTGATACAACAGTTGATATATCAGAATAGTTGCAATATATTTAGGCTACCTAATGGGTTACCTGAAGTACAGGGAAATGAACATAGGTTACCAATACCCGGACCAGGTGAACGATAAATTAGTTTATCCAAATTTTGAAAACATCAGGCCTGGGCTTATCAAAACAGAATTTTTTTTAGACTTGTTTCATAAATAGAGTATGACCAAAATGCTCATTCCATATCCTCTATTTATTATATGCTTGTTCTATGAAATTCCCATCTACAGCAACACTAAACCATACGGAAAATGAAAATCTGTTCCACACATATGAAAAGAAATCATTGACAGACTATTTTTAAATAGAAGTGAAATTTCATTGGAATTTTCTACAAATTGTGCAACGCAATTACACTTTGAATTGGTAGCGAGAGCTGAAAATCGGCCCCTGAGTTCCAATGTGTTCTATGTGCACTATAGTAGGCAAGGTAGCCTCTATGAGGTGGCTACACTGGCCCTCTCACACCTCCGGGCCTCGGCAAGGCCCAGAGGTGTGGGAGGCACAGTGTGGCCATCTTACAGAGATCTGAAAAGATGTAGGTTTTAAGAATAGGCTATTATGGTAGTCATTATTTTCCAAGGCCAGGAGGGCTAGTTTTCGCCCTCCTTGATTTTTTAAGGCGAGCAGTAGGTGAGCGAATAAATTGCTCTCCTGAAAATGCTAGGCGTGGTCAATTCTATCAAGTTAATCTTTGAAATCTTAGTCTCTCAGACATGGAAATTTATAAACTTTTTATTTCACCGTTATTTATTGCAGTCATAAATGTGTGATATAAGTTTTGGAATTCCTTGGGTGTCTAGATGACATGGGAACCCCGGGAAGTGAAGCAGTATTTGTTTACTGTGGTAAACAGAGTCTGTTTTATTACAGGTCTGTTCTATGTTATCCCCATCTACAGCAACACTAAACCATGCGGAAAATGAAAATCTGTTCCGCACACATCTGCTGAATGGAAATCATTGACAGACTATTTTTGAATGATCACGTCATCTGCCAAAACTTAACATAACCCCGCCTACTTGGAATTTCCATTTGACCTACAATCACGGAAGCCATGCAGTTTAAACAAACCGATTGCATTCTAATAAGCTATCACAAAGACAATAAACTAAAAAACATCTTTGTGTATAGAATCACTTCTAAAGTTTAGAAGGGAGAGTTCAGACCAATCATTATTAGCTGTATACTGTTAACAAATTGAAGAGAACTAGCTCAAATATGAATGTACTCTGATAGTACAGACATACGTACACCACATTTTTGGCCTATTTATAAATCTTCCCACGGGAATTCCCCCAAACTCGCACATGTGTTTGTACACATTAGCCGACGATTGATCATCTGAAACCGAACCGATTGAGAAATAACTTGATACTTGTCAAATGAATTGCTGAGTGTCCTTCTAATAATTGTTTTATAGATGTGAAGGTGTTTAATAAACACAGAATGACTCACATGTGAGAATGGGTTAATCGAAATGGCACTTGTGTCATTGCGAAAGGATAAAACTCGAGGCCTGTGGCCTCTTGTTCTATCCTTCCGTGCTGGCACTCGTGCCACATCGATTAACCATTTCACATGCGTGTGTCGTTCTCTGTATTTATCTCACAATCGGGGCATTTTTGCACTGTTATGCAACTAAAGTTTAATGTATCTGGGCCCTTGTTCCGAATCCGTATCAAGGGCCCCTGATACAAGTACATGATTCTGCTGTTGCGAAAACAACGGCATTAATATCATTTTTCGATCGCTTCGCGTTTTTCCCTTCAGAGAAAACAATATTAGGTGAGGCGAAGCCGAACCTAATATTGTTTTCTCTGAGCCGTATATGACACTGTATCTGCCAACTAAATGCCCTGTAACGTATTTATTATGCACGGCATGTTAAAATGTCACTGGGGAAGTTAACTCAACAAATAGTTAAATTATGCACACTTTTCGGCATCTTGGGCTGGTTTGTAGCCTATTATTGGGATTTTCCTGAATGCTCGAGTCGAGGCTTCTCTCTTGAAGTTAAAATATTAGCTTTCGCTATTAAATGTGGAAAACTCCACCTCAATAAATAATGAACGGCATATTTTAAAATATAATAAACTTTTACACCAAGAGGGATATTCAATTCACCAGTAATTGGTAACAACCAATTTCACGTTGACGAAACACGCAGTTGCTCCCAGTATTCAGTAAAGTGAATTCCAGTGAAGTAATTTTCTCTGAAGTGTAATGTCACCACTGACCTCAATATGGAGATCAATGAACGCTATTCTATTTTTAAATTTGCGTCTTTCCATCGATAAGGCAAATAAAAAAGTTCCTCTTAAAATAGTTTTATAACACATTTTGTGGTCAATATTGTGAGATAAATTTATCATCACCACAGTGTGTGTCTCCAGAAATTCTGATCAAGTGTTGTTGTAGGCACAGAATCGCATTTTCACTCACCCTTATGGGCTCGTTGAAATACTATTCTGTTCCTACAACTCGACTTGATCTGAATTACCGGAGACACACACTGTGGTGATAATCTGTATGTAATACGAGGGTCAAGACGACAGAAATTAGTGATGCAATGCGTCGCATCGTGGCTTCACTCATTTAGTCCAAACATGGACCCAAAGGCCGTAATATAATTTTTGGTGTGGTACACCACGAGATAGCAGGATGTACAACACTAATAAAAATCATATTACAGCCATATAGGGTCCAAGTTTGGACTACCGCTTGTTGCAACGCAGCGATGGGGGTTTTATGATCTCGACACCTTTCACCAGACAAAGCTCTCACGTCACCGCCTTTATTAACCCTTTGCATGCTGCTGGTGGCTATTCCTGCTCAGCACATAGCTTCTCTTGTCTCTGAAATTAGTATAATTTGTGCATATTTAATCATATTGTCTCCCTGTAAATGGAATGGATTTTTCATCAATGATTTCTTGTGTTACATTTAGATTTGATGAAAAATATCTATAAAATACGCAGCAGGTTAAGAGTTAAATGATAATTTGTATTGAAACTGATTTCTTTTTTTCTACCTTGTTTAAGGACCTCCTGAAATTACTAGTGATGATGCCTCTGATATAACAACTCGTACAGATGAGACTGTGACTCTAAACTGTAAAACAACTGGAGATCCTGCACCTAAGATTGAGTGGAGAAGAGATGAAACCATTTTACATGATGATGATGAGAGATACCACAAATTAGATGAAGGAAGTCAGCTTTATATTGATCCGATCGAAGTCACCGATTCAGGCATATTTATGTGTGTGGCCACAAATCCTGCAGGCTCAGATACAAAAACATATAGACTTACTGTACAAGGTGAGAAAAACTGAAAAAAATTATGCTGTTTTTTTTAACTTGGTCACTTCAAAGAAAGATAGAAAAGTAGAGTCAGTAGCTTGTGTTCTGTTTTGTTAGTGTTGTATTCAGTTCTGTTTTATTTAAGCCGGGGGTGTGTTGGCGTTGCAGTAACCGGTTCTCGCCAGATCACTGAAGTTAAGCAACGTCGAGCCCGGTTAATCATTGGATGGGTGACCGTCTGAGCGATCGATGAGACTCGTGTCGCATTTCGCAAAGAGAATAGCAATTCTGTATCAGTGTGTACAACATATTTCTTTGCAAATATCCCCCCTGTAGATGGTTTTCTACATTTTGAACTTTGCCTCTGAAATAAATATGACGATCACGGGCCAAAAAATCGAATGCACTGCTGCCTGAGAATCAAAAGATTAAAATTCTGTTAAACTCATAGCAAAACATTCATTGCTGAATCATGTTATGCTGAGCAACAAAAACCTATATAGTTTGTTGTCAGTTAATCAAATATAGAAATGGTTACATCTGTTTCCAATTATATTTTGCTACTAAATCTCATTTTCTTAACAGTTATTAACTGGCAGAGTGCTGGAAGCCCATATTTGGGCTTTATTCTGAAGCGCAGGTGCCACAACTTGAAGGCCCATATTCAGTGCATGTGCTTTGTATTATCTTTGAAGTGATATTACTTAATCTGTTAGGGTTTGCCTTGTTACAATTTATGGGAGAGTGCCCATTGGCACTCTCCCATAAATTGTAACAAGGCAACGACATGTGTACAAGATTTGATGGCCAAAAATAATTTAGCACTCTACCAGTTAATGGTAACTGTTGGTGGCCTCTAGGAAACTGAGGATAACAGGGCTCATATTTCGACAAGAATACAAGAATTGATTCATGCAAAGATTTGCACAACAAATTTGGAGAGAATCCATGTAGATTCTCGCTGCTCCTCGGCTGAGATTCACGTGAAAAGATGGTGATCCTTGGATGGAATACTGGTGGATTGAAAAGTAAGAAAATGTGAATAGTGATCCTTGGGTGGAATGATGGTGGATTGTAAAGTAAGAAAATGTGAATGATGATCCTTGGTTAGAATGCTGGTGGATTGAAAAGTAAGAAAAAATGTTTAGGCCTAAAAAAATAAAAAATTTGTTTCTCAGGCCCTCCTGCATTGTTATTTTGGCTGCCGCATGCTCTCTTTTTATAACCAATGTAATCTTTAAAAAAAAAAAAATTAAATAGTTTTATGTCTGATATTTTACCCAAGTTAAAAAAATTGATAAATTTGTCCCTTGAGTGCAAGAAGGCTTTGCAATGCCTTAGCATTGCAAAGCCTTCTTGCTCTCAAGGGATGAAATACACTACCACCCATGCTATTCCATAGATTATGAGGCCAAAAACATAAACCAAGAACATGAACTTTTGATGGCAAAGAAGTAATTACAGAAATAAAAAATAAAATAAAAAACCGCTCGCCTGCATGCAATTTTACAAATAATGGCCTGAGAAACAGAAGATCTACTTTGTATGGCCTAATCATGATCATTGGATTGAAAATAAGGAAATTTTTAACCCTTTACCAAATGAATGAGCTGTGTCCGTCTGCAATATTTACAAATTGAGTTGCTTTAAACATTATTTAAAAAAAACAAAAACAAAACCATGTCAAGTGACTCCCTTATTGGAATGATCTCATTCAGCTCATTTCCATGAGGTGTCACATGATATGGCTTTGTTGAAACTTTTGAAAAAAGATAAAATAAATTTTGATACTGTTTACAGGGGGGAAAGGTTAATTGTGATCCTTGTTGTAGAATGCTGGTTGATTGATAGGTAACAATATTGTGATGACAATCATTGTGTGGAATGATGGTTGAAAAGTAACAAAATTTAAATATGTGTTGAATGCTGATAGACTGAAAAGTAAAAATGATTTTAATTGTGATCAATGTGTAGAATACTGGTGGTTTTGACACATTTGTCAACAGAAGAATTAAGGCCTAAAAAGTTAACCCTTTACCCAACGTAACGGCCAAAACCGGCCAGCACTATTCACAAAAATCGCCAATTAATTTTCATTATTTTTTCATTTTTTGGCTCAAAAACATAGGTTATGACCCCTCTTTGGAACGAGCTTGTTGAGCTCGTTCCAAAGAGGGGTCATAATCTATGTTTTTGAGACAAAAAATAAAAAAATTAGTTATTCAAGAATTTTTTGTTTTGCAAGTGTCGTCTGCTTTTCATGTTAGGTAAAGGGTTAAAAAATCTGTTTCTTTGGTCCTCCTGTGTGGTCATTCTGGCTGCTGCATACTCTCTTTTTTTACAACCAATGCAAACTTAAAAAAAAATAAAAATTAACTGGTTTATGTCTGATATTTTACCTAAGTTAATAAAATTGATAAATTTGTCTCTTGAGTGCAGTAAGGCTTTGCAATGCTTTTGCATTGCAAAGCCTTCTTGAACTCAAGAGATGAAATATGCCACCATCCATGTTATTCTATAGATTATCAGGCCTAATATATAAAAGAAACCAAGAACATGAACTTTTGATGGCAAGGAAATAATTACAAAAATAAAAAATAAAATAAAAAAATGTCCTCCTGCATGCAATTTAACAAAAAATGGCCTGGGAAATGGAAAATCTACTTTGTGTGGCCTAGTGGAAGGAGGATATAAATGAACGAAACAAAATACTGAGTTCTGATTAGCTGAGAGGTATGGTGTAACTTGCAATCCACAGTGGGTTTTTTACACTGTGGTTTACCACGGTGTAAAAACAAGAAATACAATAGCAGGCTATGTGGCTAAAAAAAGTCTCAAGTTTTAATTATTAATTCATACCTTCTGCTCAGTTATGTTAGAACAAAAATAAAATGTTCTGTTTCTCAGGCCAAGTTTTGTAAAATTGCATGTGGGCGGGCAGTTTTTTATTTTATATTTTATTTTTTGTAATTATTTTTTTGCCGTCAGAAGTTCATATTCTTGGTTTACTTTATGTTTTAGGCCTCGTAATCTACAGAATAGCAAGGGTGGTGGTGTATTTCGTCCCTTGGGTGCAACAAGGCTTTGCAATGCTAAAGCATTGCAAAGCCTTGTTGCACTCAAGGGACAAATTGATCAATTTTATTAACTTGTGTAAAATATCAGACATAAACCATTTAATTTTTATTTTTTCAAGTTTGCATGGGTCATAAAAAGAGAGCATGCGGCAGCCAAAAGGACCATGCAGGAGGGCCTGAGAAACAGATTTTTAATTTTATTAAGCCTAATATTTATGTGCAATAAAATATTACATTGAGCCAGTTCCAATGACATCCATATTTGACTGTTTTTATTTATTAAGAAACTTATAAAGTACAAATTTTCTGTCAGTTTTTGCCCACTATGTGTTAAAGTATTAAGTACACCAAAATTCTTGAAAGTAAATCCGTTATCCTTGTGTTTTCCAGGGTGTATGAGTTCCCAAACCAGTGTAAATTCCCATACACCCTGGAAAACACAAGGATAACTAATAGTGTTCTGTCCATCCTTCCATCCATCCACCTGTCAATCCTTCCCCATTTCTTGTCTTCACATTTAAAAGAAAACTGTTCAAAATATTTTTCCTAAAATTAATATACAACTTTAGTATTGTAAAGCCTTCTTGCTCTCAAGAGACGAAATACACCACCACCCATGCTATTCTGAGGCCTAAAACATAAACCAACAACATGAACTTTTGATGGCAAAGAAATAATTACAAAAATAAAATATAAAATAAAAAAAAACTCTCCTACATGCAATTTTACAAATATTGGCCTGAGAAACAGAAGATCTACTTTGTGTGGCCTAGTGGAAGGATATAGGAATGTGTTCTGTCCATCCTTCCATCCATCCACCTGTCAATCCTTTCCCCATTTCTTGTCTTCACATTTAAAAGAAAACTGTTCAAAATATTGTTTCTAAAATTAATATACAGCTTTTTGTGATATCATGAATGGGATTGTGAAACAGCTCTGTGCAAGTATTTTTTCTCAAGAGTTATTTCCCTTGTTGGGCTTATCTTGTTTCCTTCATTTATAAGTTATGATTACAGAATATTTTTCATTTTATTATAGATGCTCCAACCATTCCACAAAACTTACCAACAGACTACAGTGTTCTGGAACACGACTCTGTTATACTTCCATGTCCAGCAACCGGCACTCCATTACCAAAAATCACATGGTACAAGGGAAATAATCCACTGATCATTGATGGTATTAATAAGGTACAACTGGATGATGGATCACTTGAGTTACGATCTGTTCAAAATGATGATACATCACTTTACCGATGTGTGGCTGAAAATGTTGTGGATAAGGTGTCTAAAGATTTCAACTTCAAGGTGTTAGGTATGTAAGAATTTATTATCCTTTGTGTTTTAAGGAGTGATTATATTTTATTGATGTGAGACCATGTGTAAGTATTCTGATGCCATGTGCATCATCGTGTTATGCCTCAATGTTACTTTGTCCAATGGGGGGCGTGGTGGCTCAGTTGGTAGAGGTGCAGGCTGCAAGCTGAGAGGTCCTCGGTTTGAATCTCACCTGTGGCAACTAGGTTGTGTCCTTGGGCAAGACACTTCACCCCCATTGCCCACGTGGGGGCACGGTGACGCTGTGTACTAAGGAGTACTGCACGTCGATGGTGCACCTTTCTTCAACCAATGCTAACCCTGCCTGTGTGGAGTTGGTATGTTGGGGAGCTGACAGTTGCTCGCCATTGCTCGGTGGTTCTCTCCGGGTACTCCGGCTTCCTCCACCCGTAAAACTGTCACGGTCATGGTTAGCCTTTGTGCAGAAATATGTGACCTTAAACACCAATAAATAAATAAATAAAGAAATAAATACTTCGTCCAATCAGAATGGTGGAATACCATGTAAGGTTCTGCCGTATCAGGTAACTCACCTGATATTATTTGATATCTGGTGAGTAACTGTCATTACCATTTTGATGCATTTCCACTCGCTTCGAATTTTCAAAATTTAAATTAAAACAAAATAAGAGAATTTTAGGTACGGTGGAGCCGATTTGAACAAACTTGATTCAGATCCACCCTACAATGTTGCATACCAAATATGAAAAGATTCTGCCTGCTGGATCTGGAGAAGAAGATTTTTTTAATCTTTTTCCCATTGCCTACAGTGTAAAAATTATTAAATCGGCCCCCTGGGTTTATATTTGGGCTCAGTATAGGAGCCCAAATTTGAACTTAGTGCATTTCAGGCAAATTTCTTAAAAAATCTTCTCCAGATCCAGCAGACAGAATCTTTTGATATTTGGTATGCAACATTGTGGGGTGGATCTGATTCAAGTTTGTTCAAATCGGCCCCCCTGGGTTTATATTTGGGCTCAGTATAGAAGCCCAAATTTGAACTTGGTGCATTTCAGGCAAATTTCTTAAAAAATCTTCTTCTCCAGATCCAGCAGGCAGAATCTTATGATATTTGGTATGCAACATTGAGAGGTGGATCTGATTCAAGTTTGTTCAAATCGGCCCCCTGGATTCATATTTGGGCTCACTATAGAAGCCCGAATTCGAACTTAGTGCATTTCAGGCAAATTTCTTAAAAAATCTTCTCCAGATCCAGCGGGCAGAATCTTTTGATATTTGGTATGCAACATTGTGGGGTGGATCTGATTCAAGTTTGTTCAAATTGGCCCCCTGGGTTTATATTTGGGCTCAGTATAGAAACTCGAATTCGAACTTAGTGCATTTCAGGCAAATTTCTTAAAAAATCTTTTTCTCCAGATCCAGCAGGTAGAATCTTTTGATATTTGGTATGCAACATTGAGGGGTGGATCAGATTCAAGTTTGTTCAAATCGGCCCCCTGGATTCATATTTGGGCTCACTATAGAAGCTCGAATTCGAACTTAGTGCATTTCAGGCAAATTTCTTAAAAAATCTTCTTCTCCAGATTCAGCAGGCAGAATCTTTTGATATTTGGTATGCAACATTGTGGGGTGGATCTGATTCAAGTTTGTTCAAATCGGCTCCCTAGATTCATATTTGGGCTCACTATAGAAGCTCAAATTCGAACTTAGTGCATTTCAGGCAAATTTCACTGAAAATCTTCTTCTCAAGATCCAGCAGGCAGAATCTTTTGATATTGGGTATGCACCATGCTTAGGGGGGTGAGATTCAAGTTTGTTCAAGCCAAGTCTCTAGGTCCATATTTGGACTCACTGTAGGAGCTTGAATTGTAACTTAGTTCAAAATGAGGTATTTTCTTTAAAAATCTTCTTCTTCAGATCCAGCAGTTGGAATGTTTTGATATTTGGTGTGCAGCATCCTTGGGGGGGGGGGGGGGGGGGTGAGGTTCAAGTTTATTAAAGCCAAGTCCCTGTGGGATCCCAAGTTATAACTTAGTCCAATATGAGGAATATTCTTTAAAAATCTTCTTTTTTTTTTTAGATCCACTGGTCAGAATCTTTGGATATTTGGTATAAGCTTTTCTTAGGAGGAGCAGATGCAACTTGTTGAAATCAATTCTCTGGGTTGATATTTAGGCTACCATGTCAGGTGAGCACCCTCAGGCCCCTTGGGGCCTCTTGTTTATTTATTTATTTATTAAGGTTTAACGACATTTTAACAGCCAAGGTCATATCGTGTCAGTGACAGTTTTATGGGTGGAGGAAGCCAGAGTACCCAGAGAGTATCACCGAGCAACAACAGGCAGCTGTCAGCTCCCCTACATTGTAGCTCCACACTGCAGCACAGACAGTTAGATTGGTTGAAGACATGCGCACCATTGACATGCAGTACGCCTTAGTACACAGCGTCATCGTGCCATGTCTACAATTCAGGTTAAGTGCCTTGCCCAAGGACACAACGCGGCAGTCCGAATCGATTGCTCAGATGGTCATCCATCCAAGGACTAACCGGGTGCGACGTTGCTTAACTTCGGTGATCTGATGAGAACCGGTTACCCCAATGCCACTGAGCACCCCCAAATTTCTATTCTTGCCTCAAAAACAGGCCGTATGCAGCAATGTCATAAGCCCTGTTTGTGAGACAAAAAGAGAGGTTTTTTAGTAAGGTAAATATTAAATAAAAATAAAAAAAATATATGTGCTCCCCACCTGTTCACCTTTATCTCTTTTTTCTTGTCTCCTTTCCCTGTGGGAACCCCAGAAGGTGAGGCAGTGGTTGTTTACTGTGAAAACAAGCTCAGTTTTACTGGTGAAATAGGACCCAGTCACTACTGCTTGGGGAGAAAGTCCTTTAAAATGGGCAACATGGGTATGAACGATTGACTAGACTTGACTTTATTTCCATGTTGCAGTTACGATTACCCATTGTTCAAAAAATACATTATCGACTTTATTTCCATGTTGCAGTTACGATTACCCATTGTTCAAAAATACGTTACCTTAAATGCCATAAATAATTAAATTGTGTCCAGTTGCAGCATCTTGTTGGTGTGGCATTATCTCGCTGTGGCAAAATGTTGGGTTACCTTTTTTGCAAAACCGCCCGACTTTGATTAGATATACTCGCCCAAAAAAGAAAGTGTGCATTGCAGAAATTGATCAAACTCTAAAAAAAAAATTTTGTAGGTGTAAAGAGTGTTAACCTGTTCAAGAATAAGTTATATTGAACACAAAACCAGCTTTCCCCGTTAAAATTGCATTAACGTTAAATGACGTGCTGCATGTTTGTGAAAAGGCATGTTTTGCACGTGGAGAGTCTGAAAATTCATGCAGCAGTGTGAATCCTTGGGTATTTAAACACTAAAGTAAGGCCTTCCTATTGTTCACATTCAAACTTGCGCTGCTGTGAAAACGACTCCACATTAGCATACCAAGATTGACAATGAATCAACGTCTCCTTGCCCTGGGTATGATTAGAACTGGCAGAACACACAGAGAGGTTGCCCAGCATTTGAACTGCCACCGTAACACTGTAGACAGGCTAGTCCATCGACATGCACAACATGATGACGTTCGAGACCGACCCCACTCCAGGAGACCCCGAGTTACCACCCCTGCACAAGGTCAGTATA
The DNA here is from genome assembly GCA_031216915.1 of Pictodentalium vernedei. NCBI lineage: Eukaryota > Metazoa > Mollusca > Scaphopoda > Dentaliida > Dentaliidae > Pictodentalium > Pictodentalium vernedei. The sequence goes on along the minus strand of CM062291.1, from coordinate 43,004,962 downwards.
TCTGTGTCGTCCATCTCCGGAACCGGCAACAAACGGCAATGACGACAGCCAGGAACATCCCTAACCTGAGACGGATACATCCTCAAACAGTAATCAAACCGGCTGAGAGAATACGGCTTACGTCCTCGAAGACCTGCAATTTGTCCGATTTTGACATTACGGCATCGTCGTGCTCGACTGCAGTGGTGTAGACAACATCTCAGGCATCCCTTACACTGGTGGTGACGTGCTTTCTTCACAGATGGATGTCGTTTCCATCTTTCATCATCAGATGGCCGCCAGAGAGTGTACAGACATCGAAACGAATGCTACGCAGATCCATGTGTCGTGGAGCGAAACCGTTATGGGGGAGGGTCTCTCATGGTGTGGGGTGGCATCACAGAACTGAGCTGGTCATTATTGATGGCAATCTCAATGCAGCCAGATATCGTGATGAAGTGCTTACACTTGTTGTTGTCCCATTTCTGCAACGTCACGGCCCCGGCATCATTCTACAGCAGGACAACGCCCGACCCCACGCAGCTCGTGTTGTTCAACAGTATCTGCAGCAACAACAAGTGGATGTTCTTCCCTGGCCCGCAAATTCGCCGATATCGCACCCATTGAGCACGTATGGGACGAGATGAAACGTCAGCTACGCCGGCTTCCCCATGCACCGTCAACGCTTGTTGAACTCCAAAGACAGCTTATCAGAATATGGAACAACATCCCACAACACTTCCATGCTAACTTGTTCGCTTCCATGAGGCGTAGATGCACAGCAGTAGTCGATGCAGACGGAAGTCATACCAGATATTGAGTGTGTGACTTTTGTGTTTGATCCTTAGTGCCTTTGACTCTCCATGGCACCAAGAGTATTCGTCGTAGCGTAATGAAATTTCTCGTGTTGATCACAAATTGATTCATCTGTGATTGAATAAAATTTCCATGAATGCAAATGATATATATCTTTTTTTAGTGTTCTTTTTTAGCATGCACACTTTCTTTTTTGGGAGAGTATATTTTTTTCCAGTATTTCCTGCATTCAGGTTGGGTTGGTAAGTTCTCTTCTTTTTTGTGGAGTGCATCAATAATTCGTTATCTGACATCTATTTCAGTGCCACCAAGATTCCATGGTGATGTTTCCATTCAGATTGACATTACGCCTAAGGTGAAAAAGGGTGAATCGATAACCCTTGTCTGTCCAGTTTTTGCTGCACCACAGCCTGATATAGTATGGATTAAAGATAATGAACAATTAGATAAGACAGCTCTGGATTCAAGAAAACTGATCATTTCAGATGGAGGACAGTCTTTAACTTTAACAAAAGCTGCTGTAGAAGATGGTGGAAGATACACATGTACAGCATCTAATGCTGTCGGTGAAGTCTCTAAAGATTTTGATTTGGATGTGTTGAGTATGTGTAATATTTTCCTCTTCTTTTGTAGGGATTCTTCTATCTTCTTTGAGAAAGGGTCCAGGGTCCATGCCATTGGGAAGTTTTGCATTATGGTGGCTCCAATCGTGAATTTGTTTTGAGGGGAAAAACATACAAAGACAAATTTTTCATTTGAATTGATCAAAGAACATTAACCCTTTACCCAACGCAGACGATTTGAAAATTTATTATTTTAAATATCATTTTTTTTAAAAATTTGGCTCCAGTTGTGAATTTGTTTTGAGGGGAAAAACATACAAAGACAAATTTTTCATTCGAATTGAGCAAAGAACATTAACCCTTTACCCAACGCAGACGATTTGAAAATTTATTATTTTAAATATCATTTTTTTAAATTTTCAAAAAATTTCAACAAAACCAGATCATGTGACCTCTCATTGGAACAAGCTCGACGAGGGGTCACATCATTTGGGTTTGTTGAAATGTTTTGAAAAATATTTTTTTCAGCTGCTGAATTTGCATATTACGCTGGCAGATGTGGCCGATTTGTTGGGTAAAGGGCTAAGACTGATGCCTAAGCAACTACATGTGTACTACAATTAAGTTTTATAATGGGGGCGTGGTGGCGTTGCGATAACAGGTTCTCGTCAGATCACCGAATTTAAGCAACATCGAGCCTGGTTAGTCCTCGGATGGGTAACCGTCTGAGCGATTGATTCGGACTCCCACGTTGTGTCCTTGGGCAAGGCACTTAACCCTGATATTGTCCACATGGGGGCATGATGACGTAGTGTACTAATGCGTACTGCACGTCGATGGTGCACATGTCTTCAACCAATCTAACCCTGCCCGTACTGCAGTGCGGAGTTATGATGTTGGGGAGCTGGCAGCTGCTCGTCGTTGCTCGGTGGTTCTCTCAGGGTACTCCGGCCTCCTCCACCCATAAAACTGTCACGGTCATGATTAGCCATTGTGCATAAGTATGTGACCTTAAACAATAATAAATAATAATAATAATAAGTTTAATAACAAACAGTCACAAGGAATCATGTTCACGAAGTCTCTGGTCTCTATTAAACTGTTCTTGTATTATTAGAGAAGAACTTGTTATTTGCCTTTTAATTAAGAGACTTCATTAAGCAAGCAATTTAAATTTAATGCTCAATTGGTGTCCTGAACTGGTTGGTCATAAGGCCTCAGAAAACAAATGGTTTTCTGAGGCCTTATGACTACCCAGCTCAGGGCACCAGCTTTGCATTAACTTTTTGTTTGAGTGGGAACTGAGATTGGGAAATTTGAGGTTAAGAATTGGGAAAAGTCATCCCCAAATGTCATTGAGAAAGGGCTCCATAAATGACCCCTGTGGATACCGCAAATAATCCCTGTTTTGAGATACCCAAAGCAATCCCTGTTTTGATCTCACACATATCCAAAAAGAATACAATATTTATTTTTTTCAATCAATTTGTTCATATCTTTATTCAAAGGATCAAGTAATATAGTGTTGCATGCATTGTTAGATATTAGGTTTCTGTTTTAAACAATTTTTCCAAAATAGGATGTGTTTAATCTAATGAGGTCACAAAAAGTATACTGAGGTCTAAGAAGAAATGGATATTATATTCAAGTAATGTTAAACAAATTAAGTAACTGAACTTCTAGACACTCGTGTTGTGGGGTTGGGGACAAAAACAGTTTTTAAAAAACTACTTTATTTTTTAACTGCTTGAGTGGGGGTGTGATGGCTCAGTAGGTAGAGGTGCAGGCTGCAAGCTGAAAGGCCATCAGTTGGAATCCCATCTTGGGCAAGACACTTCATACCCATTGTACATGTAGGGGCACGGTGGTGTTGTGTACTGAGGCGTACTGCACGTCGATGGTGCACCTGTCTTCAGCCATTGCTAACCCAGCTTGTGTGGAATTGGTATGTTCGCCTTACTCGGTGGTTCTCTCCGGGTACTCTGGCTTCCTCCACCCATAAAACTGTCATGGTAATGGCCCTGTTGAAAATTGTTGAAAGCCACTTTAGTGGTTTTACACTGCATTGCAGTAGCATGTTGTTTGCTCTGCTGCAAAAAATACAATCATCATACAAGCCTGAAAATAAGCACGCTGTCATCTGCAGAATGAGGACCCCAGAGGGTGAATTTAGTGATGCTACCCTGCACAGCAGGGTAGCATCACTAAATTTACCCTCTGTGAACCTCAGTCTGAATCAAGGTCTGAAACCTAAACAGCTAGAAGTACTCCGGGGATAAATTGGCACACTGTATGGGATAGCATCAGCAAATTCACCCTCTGGGGACCTCATTCTGCAAATGACACATTGCTTATTTTCAGGCTTGTCACCATATCTTCATATGTTGCAGTCCCTGTGATAAGTGGTTTTCACCTTGATCAGGCTTTGCAATAAATCTAATACATGCTAAATTTAATACATTTATTATTATTTATTTATACCACCAGAAGTATATGGGAGCTATATTTCATCAAGGAAAAGTCCAACAATCAGCTTTGGGCTTTCATGCTCCATGCAAAGTTTATATGGAGCATGAAAGCCCAAAGCTGGTTGTCAGACCTTTCCTTGATAAAATATAGTTCCCATGTATAAAGTTTGCATGGAGCATGAAAGCCCATAGTTGACTGTTGGACTTTTCCTTGATAAAATATAATTCCCATATACTTCTGTCGTTATACCTCAAAATTGTATCAAATTCAGCATGTATCAGGTTTAATATAACTATAGGCCTAATAGTAACAGTTAACATGTTTCATGGGGGAGCACAGGGGCTCAGTCATAGACTGTTGGACTTCTGTGCTAGAGGTCCCGAGTTTGATCCCTGTCTGGGAAGACCTGCATTGTGTCCTTGGGCAAGGCACTTTATCCTGTTTGCTTACATGGGGGTGCGGTGACGCCATGTTTTAAGGCGTACTGCATGTCAAAGGTGCACATGTCTTTAACCACTATAACCCTGCTTGGGCGGAGCTTGAACAGAGTTCGAATGTTGAAGTGCTGACAGTTGCTCATCTTTGCTCGGTGGTTCTTTCTGGGTACTCAGGCTTCCTCCACTCCTAAAACCATCACAGTCACGATTAGCCATTGTGCACAAGTATGTGACCTTAAACACCAATAAATAAATAAATAATGACATGTCTCATAATTTATAAAAGGGAAGTGTTCATTTCGTAAAATTCTTGATGAGTAAAAGTGAAAAATTTTATTTATCATATGACTCGTCCGTTTTGTTCACTTGAAAACATTTGATATTTTGTTTTCATATTAATCAGTGATAAATAAAGCCTTCGTCATTTTCATTGGTCAATTTAAAAAATAAACAGTTTGATTGTCTGAACGAAATACAACTGGGCCACATTTTCATAATTTGCATAATTAGAGTTGGGAGCTTTCATTGGTCAATTTCTAAACTGGACAATTGGATTGGCTAAACAAAATACGACTGGGTCACATTTGCATAATTTCAGTAGGGAGAATTTACGTTATCTGTCCTATTTAGGGTGGGTTATATTGTATTAATCTTTTACCTACAAGAAAAACGCCATTCATTTTTTTTTTATATTTTCACTTTTTGCTTCCAAAACATAGGTTATGACCCCTCATTGGAACAAGCTCGACGAGCTCGTTCCAATGAGGGGTCATAACCTATATTTTGGAAGCAAAAAAAAATTTTTTTAGTTATACAAGGATGTTTTTTCCATGTACCGTCTGCAACTCAAGTTAGGTGATGGGTTAAAAAGTCATACTAAGTGGCTAATTTGTGCGTGTGTGTGTCATATGGTAAATAGAATATGAAATGAGTGTTTTTCTCATATAATATTTATGAAACTCGTCCGGATTTTCCGTTTGGGCGAGCCAAAGGAAAATTCTTAAACTCGTTTCATAAATATTATATGAGAAAAACACTCATTTCAAATCCTCTATATCTTAACTGCAGTTGATACGATTATTATTTTCCCACGATATTTTCTAGAATCTATAGTTGAGAGTATAATAAAAACTATTTATTCTTCATTTCAGTCCCACCGGAAATTTCAGATGCTGGTTCATCAGAACCAGAATTGACCACCGTAGTAAAGCGCAATGTATTCATAGACTGTGCTGTCACTGGTTATCCTACTCCTAAGATCATGTGGGAGAAGAATGGTCAACCACTAGATGTATTATCTGATCCAAATTATAAATTGCATGGTGTTGGGAGACGACTTGAAATCATTAAAACTAGGGTGATAGATGATGCAAAATACACATGCATTGGAGAAAACCGAGCTGGAAAAGTTGAGAGAGATTTTAAACTTGATGTTCAAGGTAGAATTTATTCATAGTTAACCATTTACCCGACATGATGGCCAAAACCAACCAGCGCTGTTCACAATAATCCTCGTTCAGTTTTCATTATTTTTGGTCGAGTTGTGTGTGCGTCTGGGCATCCTCACACTGTTAGCGCAATAACTTAAACAAAATAACAATTTTTGTTACACAGTTATGGGCCTTAATCCTTTACCCAATGAATTGCCCGCATCCGCCCGCGTTATATGCAAATTCAGCAGCTGAAAAAATAATTTTTTTCAAAAAATTTCAACAAAACCATATCATGTGACCCCTCGTTGGAACGAGCTCGTCGAGCTCGTTCCAAAGAGGGGTCACATGATATGGTTTTGTCGAAATTTTTTGAAAAAAATTAAACAGTGATATTTAAAATAATAAATTTTAAAATCGTCTGCGATTTGACTAATATTTGTCATCCAGGTCTTTTGCAATAATATCTCAAGTAAGTTTGAAAAGTGGTTTGACCCGATTTTTCATTACAGAGTTATGGGGCTTAATTAGTCAATTTATTCACAAATTTTTAGCTTGTTAGCACAATTACTTGAACAAATGTTCTCTGATTTGACTAATATTTGCCATGCAGGTCTTTCGCAATAATGTCCCAAGCAAGTTCAAAAATTGCCCCGATCCAATTTGACTAATATTTGCAATACAGATTATTTGCAATGGTATCTTAAGTGAGTTCAAAGACTGGCCTGGTCCAATTTTTTGATACATTGTTATGGGCCATAATTAGTAAATTTTTATGAACTTTGAGCTCATTTGCATCACTTTTTACAAATTTCGAGCTTAGCGCAGTGACCTTTCTGATTTTCTGTAGAGAGTGCTTGAAGAAAGAGCAACAACTCAATGCTTGCATATCTGATGAGCACCTCTTGTTCCATTTTTTGTCTCAAAAACATAGCTTATGACCCCCTCCAGTGAGGTGTCATAAATCATGTTTTTGAGGCAAAAATTAAAAAAAAAATAGTTTTTCAAGAATTTTCTTTGTGTCATCTGCCTTTCATGTTAGGTAAAGGGTTAACAATCCTTTATCCAACACAGATTATATCAAAATTTGGTCATTATACCCACACTTTGGTTGTATAGTTTGTCTGTTCAGCCTTCTGATTGTCCATGCATGCATGCATTCGTCCATCCCAACGTTTTATCTGAAGCTTGTCTCACACTTTCCACCGGATAGTTTTGGTATTTCATGGTGAATAATCGTGATATGAACTTTACGCATATCATTATGCCATGTTGCTGCAACTTTTATTTTCCAAGAGTTATTGCCCCTTTTTACTTAAATTATTGAATAAGTCCCAAACTTTTATCCACCCCTGTCCATCAGATATTTTTTATATTTTGTATAATGGAATAACTGTACATTTCAGAATAACTGTGATATGAATTTGAGCACATCGTTAGGCTATGTTGTGGCATCTTATTTCCCAAGAGTTAGGCCCCCCACATAGTAGATCTTCTGTTTCTTGGGCCATTTTTGTATAGGTGGTGGTGTATTTCGTCCCTTGAGTGCAAGAAGGCTTTGCAATGCTAAAGCATTGCAAAGCCTTCGTGCACTCAAGGGACAAATTTATCAATTTGATAAACAACTAAATGGTTTATGTCTGATATTTTAGCCAAGTTAATAAAATTGATAAATTTGTCCCTTGAATGCAACAAAGCTTTGCAATGCTTTAGCATTGCAAAGCCATCTTGCACTCAAGTGACGAAATACACCACCATCCATGCATTTCTGGACTGTAGATTATGAAGTGTAAAACATAAAACATCCAAGAACATGAACTTTTGATGGCAAAGAAATAATTATAAAAAATAAAATAAAAAACTGCCCACCCGCCCACCCACTCACATGCAATTTTACAAAAAATGGCCTGAGAAACAGAAAAGCTACTTAATGAGGCCTTATAATAATAAATTTTGATGTCGTATGCATTGAGTTAAAAAAAATAAAAAAGATGCATTTTTCATATTATGGACATTTTACACAAAAACAAAAGTATGGATTGTGTTGATCACTTGTTTGTTTTTTGTTCATTTTCGTGAAAAGGACAGTTGCGTGAACTTACCCATTCAAAAATGAATAAACTGAAGTTGTGATATTGATTTGTCTTTCTAGTTCCATCAGCAGTAGTAAATCCCAAAGTTGTTGAAAAAGAAGAAATTATAACTGGTGGATTGATACAACTGAAATGTCCGGCTTCTGGAGTTCCTCCTCCAAAGATTACATGGTATTATGACAACAAACCACTCAAGAAAAAATCATCAGCATATACTTTACTTGATAATGGCTGGACTTTACAGTTAAATAACATCGGAAGTGACAGATCCGGAAGATTTTATTGTAGAGCAAAAAATCCTGCTGGGGAAAGTGAAAAAGCCTTTGATATTGATGTGCTAGGTAAGTTAATATTCTTTCATAAGTAGGGTTTTCAAGCTTATCCCTGTTCTCTGGCATATAACAGTCTTGTACATGAAGATTCACAAGTTTGTCCCAGTTCTCTGACATATAACAATCTTGTACATGAAGATTCACAAGTTTCTGCCAGTTCTCTGACATATAACAATCTTGTACCTGAAGATTCACAAGTTTGTCCCAGTTCTCTGACATATAACAGTCTTGTACATGAAGATTCACAAGTTTCTGCCAGTTCTCTGACATATAACAATCTTGTTCCTGAAGATTCACAAGTCTGTCCCAGTTCTCTGACATATAACAATCTTGTACCTGAAGATTCACAAGTTTGTCCCTGTTCTCTGACATATAACAATCTTGTTCTTGAAGATTCACAAGTTTGTCCCTGTTCTCTGACATATAACAATCTTGTTCTTGAAGATTCACAAGTTTGTCCCTGTTCTCTGGCATATAACAATCTTGTTCTTGAAGATTCACAAGTTTGTCCCTGTTCTCTGGCATATAACAATCTTGTACATGAAGATTCACAAGTTTCTGCCAGTTCTCTGACATATAACAATCTTGTACCTGAAGATTCACAAGTTTGTCCCTGTTCTCTGGAATATAATAATCTTGTACCTGAAGATTCACAAGTTTGTCCCTGTTCTCTGACATATAACAATCTTGTACCCGAAGATTCACAAGTTTCTGCCAGTTCTCTGACATATAACAATCTTGTACCTGAAGATTCACAAGTTTGTCCCAGTTCTCTGACATATAACAATCTTGTTCCTGAAGATTCGCAAGTTTGTCCCTGTTCTCTGGCATATAACAATCTTGTACCTGAAGATTCACAAGTTTGTTCCTGTTCTCTGGCATATAACAATCTTGTACCTCAAGCTTCACAAGTTTGTCCCTGTTCTCTGGAATATAATAATCTTGTACCTGAAGATTCACAAGTTTGTCCCTGTTCTCTGGCATATAACAATCTTGTACCTGATAACAATCTTGTATTGGAAGATTCACAAGTTTGTCCCTGTTTTCTGGCATGTAACAATCTTGTACATGAAGATTCACAAGTTTGTCCCAGTTCTCTGACATATAACAATCTTGTTCTTGAAGATTCACAAGTTTGTCCCTGTTCTCTGACATATAACAATCTTGTTCCTGAAGATTCGCAAGTTTGTCCCTGTTCTCTGGCATATAACAATCTTGTACCTGAAGATTCACAAGTTTGTTCCTGTTCTCTGTCATATAACAATCTTGCACATGAAGATTAACAAGTATGTCCCAGTTTTCTGGCACATAATAATCTTGCACATGAAGATTAACAACTTTGTCCCAGTTCTCTGGCACATAACAATCTTGCACATGAAGATTAAAAGTTTGTCCCAGTTCTCTGACATATAACAGTCTTGCACATGAAGATTAACAAGTTTGTCCCAGTTCTCTGGCACATGACAATCTTGCACATGAAGATTCACAAGTTTGTCCCTGTTCTCTGGCATATAACAATCTTGTACCTGAAGATTCACAAGTTTGTTCCTGTTCTCTGTCATATAACAATCTTGTACATGAAGATTAACAAGTATGTCCCAGTTTTCTGGCACATAATAATCTTGCACATGAAGATTAACAACTTTGTCCCTGTTTTCTGGCGAATAACAATCTTGCACATGAAGATTAACAAGTTTGTCCCAGTTCTCTGGCACATAACAATCTTGCACATGAAGATTAAAAGTTTGTCCCAGTTCTCTGACATATAACAGTCTTGCACATGAAGATTAACAAGTTTGTCCCAGTTCTCTGGCACATGACAATCTTGCACATGAAGATTAGCAAGTTTATTCCAGTTACCTGGTACAAAACAATCTTGCACATAAAGATTAACAAGCCTGTCGAGATTCTCTGACATTAATCAACAAATATTCTCTGATTTCTAGCACCTTATACATCTTGATTCACAAGCTTATCCCAACCGATGATCGGAACCAGCCACCACAATCGGACGACTATGGGCAATCAGATGACAATGGCAACGGCTCCTGGAACATCGGTTCAATCGATTGTTGCCAAGCATTTTGTGATGATTCATAAACCACATTTTATTATCTTCTGTAATTATTCAATTGTTAACGTAATATGTTGTCGATGATACCATTCAATAAAGTTGAAAAACCACCACAATGTGTATTGGAAATCTCTCTAGATGCCCCTTTACAGGATATACAAGTTAAATGACATGTAAAGCTTACAATTGAGCATACTTGCAGCAGTCGCCAGTTCTTACTGGAAAAGTGAAGGTTGCACTCTATTGACTCAGGTCGCGGGTAAAAAATTAAAAATTACCAGTTGCGTTCACTTGGTTGGTAAACGTGGATCTGAGAGCCACGTTTACCGCCCAAGTGTGCACAACTGGTAATTTTACTGGACCTTAGTCAGTCGAGATTAACACTGAAATATGTTCAATTTAACCCTCTGCACACTGATGTAAAAATATTCAGATTTGAAGTAGACATTTTTCCCATAATGCAACTGGGAATTTAACCAATTCAATCTTGTTTGACAGAGCTCATTGAGCTCTGTCAAACAAGATTGAATTGGTTAAATTTCTAGTTGCATTATGGGAAATATTTGCACCCTGAACTTTAGATATTTCGACATCAGTGTGCAGTGAGTTAATGTAGTTCTTTCGAGTCTTGACTTATCTAGTAGTGAATGGACTGTAAACACTAAAATATGTTAAATTTAATGTAGTTCTTTGTGATCCTCGACTTGTCTAGTAGTGCATGGTATTACAATCTGGTAGCTGATCCCAGAAGTCCATGCACAAAATGGCCACACATTATTTTTAGATTGTTTACATAAATAAGTAACATGGATAACATTTTACCTTATTCTCCGACGGTCAAAACAATCAGGTGATGATTGTGTTTCATTTTCATTTTTTTATGGCCCACTTTGTGTTGACAATGATTAAAGAATAATTGGGTAACGAGCTTGTTGCCAAATGAACTGATTGTGATAACAGACAATGAAACAGCTATTCTTGTACCGGTTGGGTACTTTCAGTGTTACTTGTTCAGTAGAGCCGTATTAACCCTTTACCTAACGAATTTCCCGCATCTGCCCACGTAATATGCAAATTGAGCAGTTGAAAAAATAAAATTTTTCAAAATATTTCAACAAAACCATATCATGTTACCCCTCATTGGAACGAGCTCATTGAGCTCACTCCAAAGAGGGGTCACATGATATGGTTTTGTTGAAATTTTTTGAAAAATTAAAAACAAATGATATTTAAAATAATAAATTTTGATATCGTCTGCGTTGGGTAAAGGTTTAACTGAATAACCACTTTGCCAGTAAAAATTATTCCATTAACATGAGTATTCAATTAACAGGGATTAGTCATATTTCTATATTTTAGAGACAAACTGTACTTTTATTCTATTATATCTGGTTTGACAGAGCTCAAGGAGGTCTCTCAAACAGATATATTAGATTCAATACCAGTATTTGATTTACTAAGGCAAAATTAATTTATAAACAAGGGGACTTTGGTGATTGTCAGAGTAATTTCTTGATATATTGCAGTTTTATTTATTCAATTAACAGGAGTATACTCTATAATGCATATGCAATTAACAGGTCAAATCTGTACTGAACATATGGCAAATGGTTTTGTGTTTGAAAATTATATTCAATTAACAGGGATATACAATTAAAAGAGATTCAATTAGGTGGGCTCCACCGTACTCCGATATTATAAATGTTTCCAACTAGTCAGCGGGCAATTTTCTAGTCAACTAATGGCATTAATCTTTTGTGTCAAAGCCTCCATGATCATATTTATGGTACTATGGGACCAGGGATGTGGCTAGAGGGTTTCAGCTGGGAGGGGGTGGGGGATGCCATCGGTGTAAATTCCAACTGTGAGTGGTTTCGATATGTGGTTGCACTGCAGCGCTGGGTGATATCTTTTAGCCCTTTACCCAACGAATCGCCCGCATCCGCCCACGTAATATGCTAATACAGCTGCTGAAATATTATTTTTCGTAAAAATGTCAACAAAACCATATCATGTGACCCCTCTTTGGAACGAGCTCATCGAGCCCGTTCCAAAGAGGGATCACACGATATGGTTTTGTTGAAATTTTTTTTAAAAAATTTAAAAAAATGATATTTAAAATAATGAATTTTGAAATCGTCTGCGTTGGGTAAAGGGTTATGAACCCTTCTGAAAATTTTCACTAGTCCTGAAAGGGAAAAAGCATCATTTACAATGTGTCTGGGTCAGAAAATTTACCGGATTGATATCAGAGTCGAAATTTTAGAGTTGGAAATTTGAAACTCAAGTTTCCAGTTGGAAATAAAAGATCAAAATTTCTCATCATTAGTTGGAATTTTAATATTTTTCATGAACAATGTTAATTTATTGAATTTCCAACTATTTGATTTTTGACCTCGGAATTTCCAACTATTGAAAAAAAAACACTCCTAGCTTACACCCCCCCCCCCCCCCCCCCCCCCCCCACACACACACACACCCTGTCGCCACATCCCTGTATGGGACCATTTTTTAAGAGTAAGCACGATAATTTAACTAGGGCTGTCGCGATTATTCGATTAGTCGACTAACCGTCGACTATTGAAGTAGTCGACGTTTTTTATTTTTAGTCGATCGTCGTTCATTTTCAAGGTGGTACACGTCTACTACACGTCGGGGCTAAATTGCATTGTTTTGTGAGGTGAATGATCAATGAAGGTGAATAACTTTAAATATCTAACCATAGTTAACATTCATGTCCGGAAGACTGTACGACTGTCACTGACTGTGTAAGAAAGAACACTCACAGTTACTCGAGAAGAATAGATTCTTCTGAATTTCTCCAGTCTTGTACACACGAATGCACCCATTGGAAAACCCAAAGCGCGGAAGTGACAAAATTATGACGAAAGTCAGAACGTCAGATCACTTCTCAAAGTTCGGAACTTCAGGCTAAGATCCAATTTTAACAACTGACGAGGGAATGCATAGATCTCAATGTTCAAAATTTCGAGAAACTTATTGCAGAAAGGAAACATATGCAGGAACGTTCTTTGGTAAATTCATTTTAATTCATCGGCTTCAATCTAGTTCAAACTTGGACCCGCAGTCAGTAATATTATTTTTGGGGTTGGTACGTCCTACAGGACGTACCAACCCCAAAAATTATATTACGGACTGTGGGTCCAAGATTGGACTACATGTAGTTTCAGTCGGGACCGATGTGTTGTTCCCACAACCCCACTTCGTCTGAACACACTGGTGCCATGGTCATTTTCAGAGTTTTACGAACAGAAGAATGATTTGCTAAAAAATCATGGGAAGCGACTATTAATCGACTAACCGTCGATTACTGGTCACGATTAGTCGATTACAAAAAATGATAGTCGCGACAGCCCTAAATTTAACATGGAAGTTGAATTGAAAAATTTCATCACATCTGAACACTCTTTTCATTTATAAAGATCATTACCAATTTATTCATATGAAGCCCCTAATATGAGAGTTAGGTTATCCACTTGAGTAAAATGCAAGTGAGAAGGTGTTTGGAAGAGGTGAAACTTGCAAACAGCTTGTCTTTCTGAACCTGACATATAAACATTAAGTGGAACAAGCCTCACTGTAGTCATGTATCATTAGCTGTTTTGCAAGAATTAAAATTATAAAAATGTGCAGCACTTTGAGTATTTAAGGCCTAAAAAGCTAAAAATCGGTTTCTCAGGCCCTCCTACATGGTCCTTTTGGTTGCCGTATGCTCTCTTTTTACAAACACTGCAAACTTAAAAAAGTAAAATTGAAATGGTTTATTTCTCATATTTTACCCAAGTTAATAAAATTGATAAATTTGTCCCTTGAGTACAAGGCTTTGCAATGCTTTAGCATTATAAAACCTTCTTGCACTCAAGGGGCAAAATACACCATCACCCATGCTATTCTGTAGATTCTGAGGCCTAAAACATATAACAAACCAAGAAAATGAACTTCTGATGGCAAAGAAATAATTACAAAAATAAAAAATATAATAAAAATCGCCCACCTGACCGCCGGCCCGCCTTCCGGCCTGCCCCCCCCCCCCCCCCCCCCCCACCTGCCCATCCACCCACATCCAATATTACAAAAAATGGCCTGAGAAACAGAAGATCTACCTTTTGGGCCCTAATCTGCTTTATTATGCCCCTGACCTCCGAAGGAGGATTCAGGGGTATCTAGTGAAGCCCTCCATCCTTCCATCCATCCGTTCGTCTTTCCATCTGTCTGTTTGTCCGTACTGATGTTTTGCATTGTAATTTCAAAGCCATCGGTCGGATTTGGATCTCCTTTGGAATGCTTACAGACCTACATGGAGGAATGGATATGCACAAGGAACGGGTTACCTCCAATAATTTTTCCGAAAGTTAATGCCCTTTTTCACATTTTTGACTTAGAAAATTTTAATGTTCCACAATATCTTTAACCCTTGACCCAACGCAGACAATACAAAATTTATTATTTTAAATATCATTTTTAAAAATTTTTCAAAAAATTTCAACAAAACCATATCATGTGACCCCTCGTTGGAACGAGCTCGACGAGCTCGTTCCAACGAGGGGTCACATGACATGGTTTTGTTGAAATTTTTTGAAAAATAATATTTTTTCAACTGCTGAATTTGCATATTACGTGGGCGGATGCGGGCGATTCATTGGGTAAAGGGTTAAGGCTACTTCAAACATGCATGCGGGTTTTTTAGTGGCCCGCAGGTTGGGGGTAGTGGCCCATGCTTTGTGTTGCTTTTTTAACTTTTTGAAAAACTAAGAGGTACATATTTTTGAAAGAGATATGTTTGGTAATTTTTTTTTTTCATTTACTTGCAGTTCCTCCAGATATCAACAAGACCAATATTGTATTAAATCCTGTGGTTAATTTCAACAACACCCTCACAATCAGTTGTGTTGCTGGTGGTAACCCTCCACCACAAATTGTGTGGTTGAAAAATGGAGTGAAACTGGATCTCAACCATGAACATGCTCACTATAAAATTTCCAAGAATGGTCGACGTCTGAAGATAAAAAATGCAAAATTATCGGATGCCTCACCTTTCACATGTATTGCACGAAATAAAGCTGGAGAGCATTCTGTCGACTTTAATGTTGATGTGATCAGTAAGTTTATAGTCAGGTGGCGTATCGTGATTGAAGTGTGCATGTGTCCGTGTGTGTGTGTGTGTGTGTGTCCAAGCCAATAACTCGAAAATGGTTAGGGCCACAGTCATCAAACTTCACACAGTTATAAAGGACCATGGGAGGATGTGTCACACACCATAGCCAGGTTCGTACCTTCAAGGTGAAAGTCACACTAAAAATCGGTCAATGTTCGTGTCTCAGCCATAACTCAGAAACGAATCATAGTACAATTGTTAAACTTTTTACAAATGTTAAGGACAGTCAGAAGGTGTGTCGCATATAATAGTTTCCGCCGCATCTGCAAGGTGAAGATCACATTTGACCTTCATATGTTCAGGGTCACAAATCGTGAATCAAGCTTAACTCCAAAACTATTAGGGCTACAATCTAACTTCGCTCAATTATAAAGGACAGTGGGTGGATGTGTCACACACCACAGCCAGGTGTGTAAGGTCAAGGTCACATTTCAAGGTCACACTGAAAATCATCAATATTCGTGTCTCAGCCATAACTCAGAAACGAATCATATTACAATTGTTAAACTTTATACAAATGTTAAGAACAGTTAGAAGCTGTGTTGCGTATAATAGTTTCCGCCACATCTACAAGGTCACAGGGGGGGGGGGGGGGGGGGATGGGGCATGTGTTACCTTAGTAACATTTTTCTTGTTTTCAAGTATATCACACTACCAGAAAAGGAAGCCTTAGTTTTTGCAAGAAATTGCTCATAAATAATTGTTTTCTTGCAGTCAGCCAGTTAACAAAAAATTTTCCTGGATGTTGTTTAGCTCAGTATCATAAAACAGGGTTCCTGCAGATCTTAGAGAATCCAGTTCAAGCACTATTTAACCCTTTACCCAACACAGACAATATCAAAACTTATTATTTTAAATATCAATTTTTGAAATTTTTCAAAAAATTTCAACAAAACCATATCATGTGACCCCTCGTTGGAATGAGCTCGTTCCAACGAGAGGTCACATGATATGGTTTTGTTAAAAAATTTTGAAAAATAATATTTTTTCAACTGCTGAATTTGCATATTATGCGGGCGGATACGGCCGATTTGTTGAGTAAATGGTTAAGCACTTTTCAAGGACTCTGACTACGATTTGTAAGAATCATATTAATTTGCACCACCATGAACAGACCAAAGAATTTCCACCTGATTTCTAGAAAACCCAACAAGCTAGGAATGCATCATACCTGAGAGTAAGGAAATGCCATCCCCAATGCTAAAGCTTTGCATGGATTTCCTAAAGATCAAGAAATGGTTTCTGACCAATTTTGTGTCTTCACATGTATGTGGGGTGAGTTTTCATGAAACTTCATTTTTTTTTACTGGTTGATTGCTAGAAGCCACTATCAAGGCTCTACAGAAAGGTGCTGAAAGCCACTGTAGTGGCTTTACGATGTTTGCACTAATTTGTTGTTGGCAAGAAGAAAATTATTGATATATAATTGTTTTGTTCCAATTTATTGCAGAGTGCCAGTTAATATGCTAATTGGAGAGATTGGGAAGAATGGGGCAAAGCATGTCATCAAGCAGTTCGTCTCTGAATGTTGGGAGGAGAGAAGAAGTGTGGGAATAGAGAGGCAGTTGGGAGCACTGGGGTAACCAAGGCCTTCTCCCCTGAGAACCACGTCAAATCAGCGGCTGGCCAAAGCAACAAACCATCTCTGTTTTGAACAAACTTTAACCCTTTTCAGATTGATGTAGAAATATCAAAATTTCAG
Organism: Pictodentalium vernedei; assembly: GCA_031216915.1. NCBI lineage: Eukaryota > Metazoa > Mollusca > Scaphopoda > Dentaliida > Dentaliidae > Pictodentalium > Pictodentalium vernedei. Next base: position 42,987,891 of record CM062291.1, on the reverse strand, counting down.
CCTACACTCTTTTCCGATGATGCAAGTGGTGACCTCTGTCAAACAAGACTATATTGGTTAAATTCCTTATTGCATTATGGGGAAAATTTTCTACTTGAAATTTCTTTTTTTGACAGTGTGGAGAGGGTTAATTCATTTGAAATAAAGGAACACCATTAAAGTTTCTAATATCAGTCTTTGACTACATGAACTCCCCGTGGGAACCCCGGGAAGTAAGCAGCACTTGTTTACTGTGGTAAACCAGTTCCGCTTTACTAGTAAAATAGGACCCAGTCACCAATGCTTGGGGTGAAAGTCCTCTAAAATGGGCAACATGTAGATCAACGATTGACTAAACTTGACTTCATCTCCATGTTGTGTCACGATTAGCCATGGTGCATAAGTATGTGACGTTAACCACCAACAACAACAACGACTACATGAACAAGAATATTTGCCGAAACATGAGTATGAAAAAATTCTTGCAAAGTTTTTTTCAGACAGTAAAAGGGTTACCTCATGTTACTGGCTGTTTTTTATAAAAATCTTGCAAAGTTTTTTCAGAAAGTAAAAGGGTTTCTGGCTGTTTTCATAAAAAATCTTCTCACAGTCAGATTTTCGTCATTTTAATTTCAGGTACTTGAATGGGTATGGAAAATGAGATGATATGTATGGAAAAAGTATTGAATTTTTTTATTCTGGCTGGCAAATCTAAGAACTCTGACACATTGTTCATCAGGCAATCAGTTTGCACTTTATAGTAAGCCTCAAACTAAGGCATGACATGACATCAGAAATATAAACAGAAAAGACAAATTAACTAATCGTACATCTCATCACATTCTCATCCGGCCCTTCAACAAAATTATTAACCCTTTACCCAACGAATCGCCCGCATCCGCCCGCGTAATATGCAAATTCAGCAGCTGAAAAAATATTATTTTCCGAAAACTTTCAACAAAACCATATCATGTGACCCCTCTTTGGAACGAGCTCATCGAGCTCGTTCCAAAGAGGGATCACATGATATGGTTTTGTTGGAATTTTCTGAAAAATTTAAAAAAATGATATTTAAAATAATAAATATTGAAATCGTCTGCGTTGGGTAAAGGGTTAAAAACATTTAAACTCACAACTAGTTCCTTGGGTGCAGATTGATGAACTCAAGTTAAGAGCTAGTTTCTAATTTGGAAAAAAAATTGACTAGAGTAGGCTATTTTTGTGAGACTGGCATGGATAGAAAAACAACAGAAAAAGTATTGTATTAATTAATAGGTTGTTCTTTGTACCACTTCCTCTCGAGAGAAAAGCTTTCTCTATCTCTTATACAGTGGAACCCTGTTAATTCAATAGCCACTTTGCCAATGAAAATTATTAACAGGAGTATTCAATTAACAGGAATTGTGTCACTTTCCTGTATTCTAGAGATAAACTTGCGATATATCATATTTGACAGAGCTCCATGATATAATAGATTAACCCTTCACCCAATGTAATGGCCAAAATCAGCCAGCGCTATTCTCAAAAATTGCCAATTAATTTTCATTATTTTTTTCATTTTTTGTCTCAAAAACATAGGTTATTACCCCTTGGTGGAATGAGCTCATCGAAATCATTCCAACGACGGGTCATATCCAATGTTTTTGTGACAGAAATTAAAAAAAATTATTCAAGAATTTGTTTTACAAGTGTTGTCTGTTTATCAAAGGTAAAGGGTTAAATGCCTGTATTGGATGTACTGAGGCCAAATAGGTCTGTTAAGAACTGGAGAGTGTCAGGGTAATTTCTCAACAGGTTGCAAGATTTTTTATTCAATTAACAGGAGTTGACTCTATAACCTCTATTCAATTAACAGGTCAAATTTGTACAGGAGGCATGGTAAATGGTTTTGTGTTGGGAAATTATATTCAATTAACAGGGTTTTTCAGTTAAGAAATATCCAATTAAGAGGGCCCCACTGTATTGTCTTTTGGGGAAGGGAGTAATCATTCAGATGCTTTTTATTCCCCCACCAATTTGGGGAAGGCTCATTAAGTGTTACCCTTTTCTCCCCTCACTATACGTGAAACATACCTGTGTCCCGGGTGAGACAGCAGGGTGGGATATTTCTATCCCACCCACCCCACATGCCATACTCATTTGCATATTTTATTAGGTCGCCAGAACTATTTCATCATTGTCTGCACAATTGTAAATAAACAAAATGGCTTCATGATTTCCGCATATAATCCACGTGCCATTCAAAATCAACAATGTTGATTTGTTTCAACCCCATGTTTCTCTGCAGATTTAATAATATCACTGCGCGAATTTATCGATCGATCAATAATCTCACAATGCCCCTTACATTAGAGTTTGACACGTGCAAATTCATTAACCCCTTAACGGACAGTGTTACAAATCAATTTTTTAGTATATACCTATGGTATATACCTAACTTTTGTACGATCTTTCCGATGAAATTGTTCGTTTTTTGAAAGGACTGCGACTTGATAAATTGGGTATGTCAGCACATGATTGCCAATTATCCATAATGCCGTAATCCTCGTGTGGGGGGAGAAAAATCATCCTCGATGAGTCTGAAGGTGGGAATCTTACCCTCAGGGCAAGATATTTGATCCAGACCCTTGGCAAGCTTCGGGTCTGGTTCAAATATCTTGCCCCTTTGGTGTGATTTCCCCATCCCACCTCCAGACTCATCGGGGATCATAATAGTCCATACGTACATATATAAGTCCATCCCAAATATGGTTTCTAGATGATAACTTCAGTTTGTCTGAACAAAATGAAACAAAATTTTTCACAGGTTTATAGCAACATGATACAGGTTGGGATTGATAATTGGCTTTGTCCGATGTTTTTTTATATTTTTGTTTGTTTTTATTTAACACACCTCATTTAATCTTTCACAGTACCCAACATCCTTTTAACCCTTAAGGGCCTATTTCTGATTTTGGTCAATTTTTATACACCTGTTTTGAAAAAAAACAGTCATATTATGATATACTGCTGTCCGTCTGTCTGTCTGTCTGTCCATCCGTCCGTCCATCCACACATTCAATAACTCGAAAACGCTTTGAGCAATTTTTGTGACTTTTTGGTGGCAAGTATATGTTGATGGAAGGAAGCTCCCTTTCGATTTGTTGGCAAGCTTCGGGTCAGGTTCAAATATCTTGCCCCTTTGGTGTGATTTCCCCATCCCACCTCCAGACTCATCGGGGATCATAATAGTCCATACATACGTATATAAGTCCGTCCCAAATATGGTTTCTAGACAATAACTTCAGTTTGTCTGAACAAAATGAAACAAAATTTTTCACAGGTTTATAGCAACATGATACAGGTTGGGATTGATAATTGGCTTTGTCCGATGTTTTTTTATATTTTTGTTTGTTTTTATTTAACACACCTCATTTAATCTTTCACAGTACCCAACATCCTTTTAACCCTTAAGGGCCTATTTCTGACTTTGGTCAATTTGAAAAAAAACAGTCATATTATGATATACTGCTGTCTGTCTGTCTGTCTGTCCATCCATCCGTCCGTCCGTCCACACATACAATAACTCGAAAACGCTTTGAGCAATTTTTGTGATTTTTTGGTGGAAAGTATATGTTGATGGAAGGAAGCTCCCTTTCGATTTGTGTCACTGTCCAATTTGTCATTCCAGAGTTATGGGACTTTCTTTGTCAAAATATAGGCCATTCTCCACATGTCAGACAATAACTTGAAAATGCTTTGAGCAATTTTCATGTTTTTTTGTTTCAAGTATATGTTGATGGAAAGAATCTCCCTTTCAATTTGTGTTGCCATCCAATATGTCATTCCAGAGTTATGGGACTTGATTCATCAAAATATAAGCAATTTTCCACATGTCGAACAATAACTTGAAAATGCTTAGAGCAATTTCATGATTTTTTGGTTGCAAGTATATGATGTTGCTAGAAGGAATCTCCCTTTTGATTTGTGTCGCTGTCCCATTTGCTCATGGCGCAGCTGTTTATTACTGTATTAGACAGAACAGGTGCTCCAACTTAATGTGTTTGGGTAAATTTGCAAGATATACTCTACATTGACTGTTGTTTCTAGCCAAGTCTTGGCTGCCTAAAAAGGCAGCCAAGACTTGCATAGACACAACTGGAAAGTCACAGAGCATTAAATGTCACTGTGTGTCAAAAATGTATGAAAAATCTAAAGGCATTTACGGGTCAAGAGGTTTTTATATGCTTGTTTGAAAAAACGGTCATATTATGTAATCAGTCTGTCCATATGTCTTCCTATCTGTCCATCCATTAACATGTTTGGTTTTCGACCGATAACTCCAGTTTGGATTATTTGATTTCAACCAAAGTTGGTATGTGTATTACCCAGCTAGTAATACAAATGAAGTTCGAATATGGATTTTGTCCAATTATTTTTACATGAGTTATGCCCCTTTTTTTACTTAGAATTTGACCGTCTTTCCACATTTTTTTTTATTTTGCGGTAGTACAGTTCAAAATGGCTAACTCGCGCCTGTCAGTGCTCTTGTTTTTTGTTGCTTTTCAATCAGGTTTCAATGTGACGTGTTTGTTGACAGTGTTGGATATAACGTACGTAAAAAACAATGTTCACTGAGAAATTCTTTTTTGTATTTTCAGTATCAGCTAAGATCGATAAAAAAAAATGCCAATACCCAACCAAAGGTGAAACCTGATTGAAAAGAAACAAAAAACAAGAGCACTGACAGGCCCGAGTTAGCCATTTTGAACTGTACTACCGCAAAATAAAAAAAAAATGTTAAAAGATGGTCAAATTCTAAGTAAAAAAAAGGGGCATAACTCATGTAAAAATAATTGGACAAAATCCATATTCGAACTTCATTTGTATTACTAGCTGGGTAATACACATACCAACTTTGGTTGAAATCAAATAATCCAAACTGGAGTTATCGGTCGAAAACCAAACATGTTAATGGATGGACAGACAGGAAGGATATGTGTTGGATATAACATTCGTAAAAAACAATGTTCACTGAGAAATTCTTTTTTGTATTTTCAGTACCAGCTAAGATCGATAAAAAAACTGCCAATACCCAACCAAAGGTAAATCTAAATAATACAGCAGTGATTGACTGTCCAGCTAGTGGAACTCCACAGCCAATAATAACATGGCTAAAGGATGATGAGGAAATATTACCCAGTGTCTATCCAGATATCCAGATATTATATAATGGAAGACGTTTGCAAATATCAAATACACAACTACATCATAAAGGAACATATAAATGTATGGCATCCAATGATGCAGGAGATACAGAACTTGACTTTAATCTTGATGTTCAAGGTAAATATTTCAAATATTAACCCTCTGCACTCTGATGTCAAAACACTAAAATTTCAGGCATCAATTTCTGCACAAAATGTAACTAATAATGTAACCAATTCAGTCTTGTCTGACAGAGCTCAATGAGCTCTGTCAGACAAGACTGAATTGGTTACATTCTTAGTTGCATTATGGGAAAAATTTGCAGGTAGAAATTTTGATATTTCGACATCAGTGTGCAGATCCTTCCTTAGTAAACTATTGTATCTTACAACAAGAATGCATTTCTCCAATACTGTGGAGCCCTGTTAATTGAATAGGCACTTTGCCAATGAAAATTATTCAATTAACAGGAGTATTCAATTAACAGGGATTGTCACTTTCCTGTATTCTAGAGATAAACTTACCATTTATTCTATTATATTTTGTTTGACAGAGCTCCATGAGCTCTGTCAAACAAGATGTAATAGATTAAATACCTGTATTGGATCCACTGAGGCCAAATAGGTCTATAAACAAAGGAAAACTGGGGAGAGTCTAGGTAATTTCTCGACAGTTAACAAGATTTTTTATTCAATTAACAGGAGTTTGCTCTATAACCTATATGCAATTAATAGGTCAAATTTGTATGGGAGGTATGGCAAATGGTTTTGTGTTGGAAAATTATAATCGATTAACAGGGATATACAATTAAGAGATATCCAATTAAGTGGCTGCTCTACTGTACAGATAAAAACGTCTTGACAAAATACAAATCTGTATTGAGTGTAGTAACTGCATGTATGATCATTTGGTTCAGAAAGAGAATGTTTTTTACCTGCTCTCAATTGGCATCGAGTAAAACATGTTGAGGCCAAAGGTTTTGATAACAGTAATTAAATGATAAATAAATCACCAGCTTACTGATATAAATTTGACAAAATCATTTTTTGCTCTGATGATATTTTTATATTGCCTACCATGCATTAAACATGAAAAATAAAACCAAGGAGCATAGAGCTTAATCCTTTACCCAACGTAGAGAATATCAAAATTTATTATTTTAATTACTATTTTTTAAAATTTTCCAAAAACTACTCAACAAAACCATATCATGCGATCCCTCATTGGAACAAGCTCGATGAGCTTGTTCCAATGAGAGGTCACATGATATGGTTTTGTTGAAATATTTTGAAAAATTGATTTTTTTCAACTGCTCAATTTGCAAATTACGTGGGCGGATGCGGGCGGTTTGTTAGGTAAAGGGTTAAACACTGTTATAAACTTCTGCGGTTATGGTAAAAGTAGAACAGTGAATGGAGTTATGTCATACACCACGCAAGCAAGCAAAACCATGATGTCATGATCTTCATTCATAGAATGAATTAATAGATGCTGAATGATTGTCAAAACAAGACATCTTTAAAAACTGCACCCAATCCCTTAATTTATGCCAACAAGTCAACAAAAAGGGTAATATTGTAAGATAAATTTGTGGGGTTCTGAGATGGTGTATTGATGTCTGTGATCGATGTATGCCCAGAGACAAGTTCTTGACTTCAATACACCATCTTGGAAACTCACATGGTGGTAATAACCTATATATATTATATCTCACGTGACTTCCTTGCATTCTGATTGGCTGAAAGATGATACCCTATTTCGTGTAGTTTGCATCCACAGAACTGACCAGACACTACACCCAGGCACTACACGTTTTCTATTTTTAGTACACTACTATATCAGTTTTCTTTTCATACTGGGTGAATAAAACTAATCAGGCTAAATTTAAAAATCGATTCACAGAGGCACAACATCCACAAAATGACCCGGAAAGAAATCTTTGTAGAAAAATATATCGCTTTTCCATTGTTGAAGTCACATTTTTTGAGGCGTTCATTTTATTCCTTGAGAAGATGATCCATATCTCGTTTCGAAGAGAATGATCCATACCTGTGTCCAACTTTCATGAGAACGCGTCCGGATATGAAAAATCGTTTGTTTCGCTGCTCATATTATTTCGCTATTTAATTGTATGTTTTGAGCAGTAAACAAATAAATAATGGAATTCATTTGAATCTTCGGAGTTTTGTATCCTGTACTGACCCAGTACGGTAATGTATATGTGTGACAAATGTGTGGAAATTATCAAACTGCGTTGTCAAATTTCAAAATTTTAGCTTTCATTCACGAGTTGCGCGATTCTAGAATACACAGTTCCGTTTGGAGGAAATGTTTTGTTTACCCTTGCCGACCTTGGTAATAGATTAACAAATTGGACAGATTTTTTATTGATGGGTGTTCGATATAATATAAGGATTAGTGCATGTCTTGTCGTTGACTACGCCAATATAGTGCCCAGTGAGGTGGCGTAGTTCCCTCCGCTTCGCGGCGGGAACTACACCACCTTACTGGGCACTATATGGGCGTAGTCAAATATTACACCTCATTTGTTTTATTTCCCTCGGAAGCCACTGTAATTATGTGGTCATTATTTTACTGTATGGTCCATAGTCAGGTGACAGAGAATATCATAACACCTAAAAAAATTAAAAATCTGTTTCTTCTGCATGGTCCCTTTGGCTGCTTCATGCTCTCTTTTTATAACCAAAGCAAACTTATAAAAATAAAAATTAAATGGTTTATGTCTGATATTTTAACCAAGTTAATAATTAATAATACTTTAGCATTGCAAATCCTTCTTGCACTCAAAGGACAAAATACACCACCACCCATGCTATTGTGTAGATTATGAGGCCTAAAACAAACCAAGAACATAAACTTTTGATGGCAAAGAAATAATTAAAAAAAATAAAATAAAAAAATGCCTACATGCAATTTTTCAAAAATGGCCATGGAAACAGAAAATCCCCTTTGTGGGGCCTGAGCATTCATGACAGAGAACCCTTTTTGGTTAGTCTCTAGTGAAATGCTATAAATAAAAATAGGTGTATTAATGCTATTATGTGGCAATCGCCTGTTCTTTATTTAATAAACTATTAGTGTTACCTAAAATTTTGATCCATTTGATATTATTCTTTGTTAAATGTTACATGAGAAATAAAATAGTTGATGTTAGGCCTTGATAGCGGCTTCTTTCTTTAAATTATGAATAACAGTTAAAATGCATATACATGTGTGTGGTCAAGCAATATGCTTTGGGCAGAGGGAGTCTATCTAAGAATAATATAAGAAATATTTAAAAAAGCTTTGAACCACATGGCAGTTTATGGACCAGGCAGTAAACCCTTTACCCAACAAATCGCCCACATCCGCCCGCGTAATATGCAAATTCAGCAGTTGAAAAATTACTATTTTTCAAAAAATTTCAACAAAACCATATCATGTGACCCCTCGTTCGAACGAGCTTGTCGAGCTCGTTCCAACGAGGGGTCACATGATATGGTTTTGTTGAAATTTTTTGAAAAATTAAAAAAAATGATATTTAAAATAATAAATTTTGATATCGTCTGCGTTGGGTAAAGGGTTAACTGGCTGAGTACTAGAAGCCACTATCAGGGCTGTCAGAAAAATGAGGGTACTAGAGCAAAAGATGGTACTTTCCTTGCTCATGTTTCATTTTTAGTCAAACACAAGTAATATTTTGTGTACATAGTTTTATGACAAATTATTGGAGAGTGCCCATGAGCACGTTAATAATTTGTAGTAAATCAATTTTTAAATAACAAATTCAGACTAAAAATAATCTAGCCCTCAGACAGTTAATGTGGACATTGATCTTGGCTTTGCTTCGGTCACATTACAAATTACGAGTTGACTGCAAATCCATAAACTGCTGTTGGGCTCATAACCTTTTGTAATACAGTGAGCCCACTTAATTGGATATCTCTTAATTGTATATCCCTGTTAATTGAATGTAGTTTCAAACACAAAACCATTTACCATACCACCAGTACAAATTTGACCTGTTAATTGAATACAGGTTATAGAGTAAACTCCTGTTAATTGAATAAAAAATCTTGTAACCTGTCGTGAAATTACCCCGACTCTCCCCAGTTCTCCTTTGATTCTAGACCTATTTGGCCTCAGTACATCCATCACAGACATTTAATCTATTATATCTTGTTTGACAGAGCTCATGGAGCTCTGTCAAACAAGATATAATAGAATAAATGCTAAGTTTATCTCTGTACTACAGGTAAGTGACACAAGCCCTGTTAGTTGAATAATCCTGTTAATTGAATAATTTTCACTGGCAAAGTGGCTATTCAGTTAACAGGGTTCCACTGTAATAGTTAATCAAATTTGATAGCACTATATCATTGTGGGACCATAAACAGGCCAGCTCTCGTCGTCAACAGATCATTTCAGAAACTGCTTTGTCCATTGCCTGCCCATCTGTCATCTATTCAGTTCCTATTGAAGCCTTCCATCCATCTATTGTCATTATTAATTTTTATGCCCCCCCCCCCCCCCGACTTAAATCGGGTGGCATATAGTGATTGAAGTGTGCGTGTGTCTGTGTGTCCATGTGTCTGTCTGTGTGTGTGTGTCCGAGCCAATAACTCGAAAACTGTTAGGGCCACAGTCATCAGACTTCACACAATTATAAAGGACCATGGGAGGATGTGTCACACGCCATAGCTGGGTTCGTACTTTCAAGGTCAAGGTCACATCTCAAGGTCGCACTGAAAATCTGTCAATATTCGTGTCTCAGCCATAACTCAGAAATGAATCATAGTACAATTGTTAAACTTTTTACAAATGGTAAGGACAATCAGAAGGTGTGTCGCATATAATACTTTCCGCAGCATCTGAAATGTGAAGGTCACAATCGACCTTCATATGTTCAGGGTCACAAATCGTGTCTCAAGCATAACTCCAAAACTATTAGGGCTACAGTCATCAAACTTCACACAAATATAAAGGACCATGGGTGGATGTGTCACACACCATAGCCGGGTTTGTACCTTCAGGGTCAAGGTCACATTTCAAGGTCATACTAAAAATCGGTCAGTATTCGTGCCTCAGCCATAACTCAGAAACGAATCATAGTACAATTGTTAAACTTTTTACAAATGTTAAGGACAGTCAGAAGGTGTGTCATGTATAATAGTTTCCATTGCATCTGCAAGGTGAAGGTCACAAGGGGGGGTGGGGGCATGTATTACCTTAGTAACATTCTTGTTTGAATTAACTTTAACCCCATCCACGCTGATGTTGAAATATAAAATTTTCAATCTGCTAATTTTGCCCATGATGCAACAAGGAATTTAACCAATTTAGTCTTGGTTGACAGAGCTCAGCATGCCATGTTAACCCTTTACCCAACCCAGACGATATATTACTTTAAATATAATTTTTTTAAAATTTTTCCAAACATTTCAACAAAACCATATCATGTGACTCCCTTAATGGAACGAGCTCGTTCCAAAGAGGGGATCACATGATATGGTTTTAAAATTTTTTCAAAAATAATATTTTTTCAGCTGCTGAATTTGCATATTACACAGACGGATGTGGCCGATTCATTGAGTAAAGGGTTAAACAAGACTGAATTGGTTAAATTCCTTTTTGCTTTATGGGTAAAATTTTCTACTTGAAAGTTTTTTTGCTATGAGTGTGAAGTATGTTAAATCATTTGAAATAAAAAAAAACCTCCATTAAGGCCTGAAAAAGTTAAAAATCTGTTTCTCAGGCCCTTCTGCATGGTCATTTTGGCATGCTCTTTTTATAACCAATGCAAACTTGAAAAAATAAAAATTAAATGGTTTATGTCTGATATTTTACACAAGTTAATAAAATTGATATATCTTTCCCTTGAGTGCAAAAAGACTGCATGCTTTAGCATTGCAAAGCCTTCTTGCACTCAAGGGATGAAATACACAACCACCCCTGCTAATTCTGTAGATTATGAGGCCTAAAACATAAAATAAACGAAGAATATGAAGTTTTGATGGCAAAGAAATAATTACAAAAATAAAATATAAAAAACAGCCTGCCCACATGCACTTTCATAAAAAAATGGCTTGAGAAACAGAAGATCTGCTTTGTGGCGCCTAAAATTTTTAATAATTTAACAGTCTTTAACTGGTTGAGGGCTACATTATTTTTGATGGTCTGAATTTGTAAATCAAAATTTGTTTTATTACAAATTATTGAAGAGTGCCCTAAGGCACTCTTGAATAATTTGTGATAAAACAAATTTATATAAACAAAATATTATTTGTTTGACTGAATATGAAACATGCGCAAGGAAAACGTTGGCTTTTGCTCTGGTACTATAATTTTTTTTTAAAGCCCTGATAGTGGCTTCTAGCACTCAACCAGTTAACTACTTGCAGGCCTTTAGATTATGCAATTCACACCGTTAACAAGTGCCCCAAATTAGAGAAGGTGTGAAGACATTAAGAAAATATAAAAGTTATCTGTGCCTCTTCTGCATTTGAGAATAAGTTCCATTATAATATAACCATAGAAGTGCAAAGAAAGGCATTGCAGTAGAACATAGTAGGATAAGGCTGTTATTTCTGGTTTTAACCCTTTACCCAACGTAACGGTCAAAACCGGCCAGCGCTATTCTCAAAAATCGCCAATTTTCATTATTTTTTTCATTTTTTGTCTCAAAAACATAGGTTATGACCCCTCGTTGGAACGAGCTCGTCGAGCTCGTTCCAACGAGGGGTCATAACCTATGTTTTTGAGACAAAAAATGAAAAAAATTAGTTATTCAAGAATTATTTATGCAAGTGTCGTCTGCTTTTCATGTTAGGTAAAGGGTTAATGTGTCCAAATTAGAGCAAAACTGTGTGCCCAAAATAAAGGAATTTAAAGGCCTGACTCGGAACAAGTATTTTTGCTGAACGACATAGTATGAGAAAATGACATGCTTGCAAATGTCTTTCAAAAAACAAAAATGTTACTGTTTTCATAAAAATCTTCCAACATTCAGAGTTTTGTCAATTTTTGGTGCTCTAATGCATATGGAAAATGAGCCAACATGTCTGGAAAAAGTATGGACTTTTTTTCTGGCAATTGTAAGAACCGTGTAATATTTTATATGTCTTGAAATTAATTTTTTAACCTCCATAACTGTTTGAAAGTTTTTTTTTGTTGTAACTTCATGCTAAGACTGTGTGCCAAACATAATATTGAGATCCATCTCCGTGCCCACAAATCTCAAAGTCACAATGAGGAGTCAAATCTCTTTATTTGCTTGTGTAGAAGGCAACTTGTTAACTACAAAGCAATTTTTGATGAACCGTTAGATATATGCAGGGATCATTATCCAGAGATGGTTTGTCACAAACAACAATTAAGTCTGTATCATTTTCACCTCAAAATCATAGCATTGATTAGTTAAAGGTTGTAAGAATTATATATCTACCGCCTACTTGCATATGGATGAAGTAACTTACCATGGTTGAATTCAAATGTTAAAAACAATCCAACCTTTGTATATGAGATATTGTTCTTAAGCCTTTACCCAACAAATCGGCCACATCCATCCGCGTAATATGTAAATTCAGCTGCAGAAATTTTTTTTTTTTCAAAACATTTCAACAAAACCTTATCATGTGACCCCTCTTTAGAATGAGCTCATCAAGCTCGTTCCAATGAGGGGATCACGTGATATGGTTTTCTCGAACATTTTTAAAAAATTTAAAAAAAATATTTAAAATAATAAATTATGATATCGTCTGCTTTGGGTAAAGGGTTAACCCTTTACCCAACGCAGACGATATAAAAATTTATTACTTTAAATATAATTTTTTCAAATGTTTCAAAAAATTTCAACAAAACCATATCATGTGACCCCTCGTTGGAACGAGCTCAACGAGCTCGTTCCAACGAGGGGTCACATGATATGGTTTTGTTGAAATTTTTTGAAAAATAATATTTTTTCAAATGCTGAATTTACATATTACGCGGGCGGATGTGGGCGATTCGTTGGGTAAAGGGTTAAATGCCTTATCAGTTACTATTTCTATTTTTCATTTTTTAGTTCCTCCCAGAATACTTGATGATCAAATTATCTCTGATCCAGTTGTGGTGATCAACAAAACGGCAGAAATTGAATGTTTGGTCAAAGGTCACCCAGAACCTATTATCCACTGGTACAGAAATAATATCCCAATAAATGTTGATGAAGAACCAAACTATACAACTGTTATGAATGGACAGCAGTTAGTGATATCGCATGTAAAGGAATCTCAGAGAGGAACATATTCATGTCAGGCAGAGAATGATGCTGGTCGAGATGAAAAGACATTTGATCTTAAAGTTTATGGTAAGATTTTAACTGGATCAAGTGCTAAAAGCCACTATCATGGCTCTGCTGAATAATACTGACAGCCACTTTAGTTTTACTCTGTAGGCATTAGTTTATTTGCTGAGCAGTAGACTTTTTTTTTTACAATTTATTGGAGAGTGCCAACAGGCACTCTCCAATAAATGGTAATAAAACATTTAGGACCAATTTCTTGCTAAACTAAGAGGCTGGTGGCATGGTATCTTCAGAAAAAAAATACTCGTGTTTACAAATCACCTTTGAAAATAATTTATCACTTCACCAGTTAAGTTTGGTATTTTTATTTGTTTCAGCAGCTGTACATGCATTTATTTCCATTTTTAGCTTAACTTGACAAAGTCAAGATAAACTATTGCCATCACGCATGCAGAAGTCTGTGAGTCTGTATGTCTCTGCGCCTGTTCACATTTTCTTTAGCACAGGCTACACCCCGTAGTTCTTGTCTGATCATCACTAAATTTCATGTGCAGGTTCAAGGTATTGTCTAGATAAGAACGTCCCATTTTGGTCGTTTGCTGCCAACTGTGTTGGTTTCGAAACCCAAAAACCTTTAGCACAGTCTACAAATCGTATTTGTGAAGGGATTTCAATTAACTTGGTAGGATGACTCGGAATAATGTCTAGATGAGGACGTCCTATTTTGGTTGAGGTCAGTCAACAGTGATGGCCACAGGGACATGTGACCTAGATTCCTTTAGCACAGTCTACAGGTTGCATTTATGAAGGGATTTCATTGTAAATTGGGATGATGACTCGGTATAATGAGAACATGCTATTTTGGTCGTGATTGGTCAACCGGACAGCCACACAGACACGTGATCTCGATTTGTTTAGCACAGTCTACAGTTCATATTTTTGAGGCAATTTCATTGAAAGTTGGTACAATGACCTGGTATTATGTCTAGATGAGACTGTCCTATTTTGGTCACAATTAGTCAGCCATTACCCACGCTTGGGCATGTGACCAAGATTCCTTTAGCACTGTCTACATGTCGTATTTATTAAGGGATTTCATTGTAACTTGGTAGGATGACTCGGTTTGATATCTAGTTATTTCATCCTGTAGCCCTGTTTTTGTTGAGACAGGTCAACCATGATGGCCGCACGGATTCGAGTCTAAATTCCTGTTTCACAGTCTACACCTCTTATTATTCTTGTTGAATGCATAAACTATAAGGTACAGAACTTAAAGTATTATCAGTTGTTACACTTCTTGTCTTATTTAATAATCCTTTCATAAACATGGAACATACTTTGTTTTTGTATGATGTCTAGATGAGAACATCCTAGTTTGGTCACGATCTGCCAGCTGTGACAGCTGTGCGGGTTCGAATCTTTATTCACCACAATCAACAGGTCAAATTTCTGAAGCAACGTCATTGTAACTTGGTCTGATGATTAAATGAGAACATCCAACATGTATTTTGGTCTAAATTGGTCAACGATGAGGGCCTCACAATCCCTAGCTCTTAAAACCTTCGACACAGCTTACAGACCATATTTATGAGGTGATTTCATTGCAACTTGGTAAAGTGACTTGGTGTTGTGATGTCCAGATGGATTTCTGAATGAATGTCCAGATGAATTTCCCATTTTAGTTCAGAGCGATCAACCATGAGAGCCATACAGGGCCCTAGGCCTCAGACCTAATCCTTCTACACACTCTACAGGTAGTGTTTTTGGAATGATTTTACTGTAATTTGGTAACTTTGGTTGACATATGTTAACTGTGAGGGTTACATCAAGTCAGGCCTCACTTCTTTAGTACAGTCATCACCTCAAATTATTCTTGTTGAAAACATAGCTTGGAGGGTACAGAACTTAACATATTCTCAATTATCACAATTCTTGTCACATTTCATAAACATTGAACATTATCCTTTTCATCAAACACTACACACATTCAAGCTGAGCTGCAGTGTTATTGACACTTTCATTTCACAAGTTATTTGTGAGTGCATGAGCATTCTTTACCTATGGAACCATCTAACATGTAATATGATATTCTTTATGCAAAAGGAACCACATATAGACGATACGGAATGAGTGTTTTTCTCATATAATATTTATGAAACGAGTCTTAAGAATTTTCCGTTTTGGCGAGCCTCTGGCGAACCCAAATGGAAAATTCAGACGAGTTTCATAAATATTATATGAGAAAAACACTCATTCATATTCTATTTATCATATGACACACACATGCACAAATTAGCCACTTAGTATGACTTTTTAACCCATCACCTAACTAGAGTTGCAGGCGGCACTTGGAAAAAACATCCTTGTACAACTAAAAATTTTCATTTTTTTCTTCCAGAACATAGGTTATGACCCCTCATTGGAACGAGCTCGTTGAGCTCGTTCCAATGTGGGGTCATAACCTATGTTTTGGAAGCAAACAGTGAAAATATAAAAAAAGTGAATGGCGTTTTTCTTGTAGGTAAAAGATTAATACAATATAACCCACCCTAAATAGGACAGATAATGTAAATTCTCCCTACTGAAATTATGCAAATGTGACCCAGTTGTATTTTGTTTAGCCAATCAAATTGTCCAGTTTTGAAATTGACCAATGAAAGCTCCCAACTCTAATTAAGCAAATTATGAAAATGTGGCCCAGTTGTATTTTGTTTAGCCAATCAAATTGTCTAGTTTTGAAATTGACCAATGAAATTGATGGGAGGCTTTATTTATCACTGATTAATATGAAAACAAAATATCAAATGTTTTAAAGTGAACAAAACGGACGAGTCATATGATAAAATACAATATCAGATTCACTTACAGCTCTGATAAATAGATAATACCACCCTAATCTTTGAATTCCGTTCAGTCAGACCTCCAGGTATGTAGATAATGCTACCCCGGTCACTGAATTCATTTCAGATAGAGCCCCAGATTAGCAGACAGTACCACCCTGGTCTCAAAATTCGGTTCATATAGAGCTCCAGATTAGCACATAATGCCACTTTCATCATCGAGTTTAGTTCAGACACAGCTCCAGATATGCAGATAATGCCACCTTCATTGAATTTAGTTCAGCAAGAGCGCCATATAACCAAATAATGCCACCCTCGTCTTTGAATTCAGTTTAGTCAGACAGAGCTCGAGATGAACAGATAATGATAACATGGTCTCTGAAGTTAGTTCAGGTAGAGCTCCAGATTTGCAAATAATGCCACCTTCATCCTTGAATTCAGTTCAGCCCAAGTTCGATATAATCCGGTAATGCCACCTTGGTAATTGAATTCAGTTAAGTCATACTTCCAGAAAAGCAGATAATGCCACCTTGATATTTCAAAGCAGTTCAAACAACTACAGATGACAAGGAAATACCACCTTGTTAACCCTTTACCTGATGCAGACGATATCAAAATTTATTATTTTAAATATCATTTTTTAACATTTTTCAAAAAATTTCACCAAAACCATATCATGTGAGCCCTCATTGGAACGAGCTCAATGAGCTCGTTCCAATGAGGGGTCACATGATATGGTTTTGTTGAAATATTTTGAAAAATTTAATTTTTTTCAACTGCTCAATTTGCATATTATGCGGGCGATTCGTTAGGTAAAGGGTTAACTGAATTCATTTCAGACAGAACTCCAGATAGGCATATGATGCCATCTCTGTCATTGTTTGTTTATTGAGGTTTTAACAACACTTTCAACAGTTAGGGTTGTGCCAGACTGTTTTTAGCTGCGACTAGCAACTCTATAAGTGGCAATGTCAGTCTGTCGGTCTGTCTGTCGGTCGGTCTGTCGGTTGGTCTGTCGGTCAGTCTGTCTGTGACCAATGAGTTTCAAAACTCAATAACTTTTGAAATACTTGATGGAATGACTTTATATTTGGCATGTAAGTGTATCTTATTGATGTCTAGCCACTTTTCAATGCATGTGTTGTTCCAAATATTTTTCTTGGAGTTATTGCCCTTGATGTACTTAGAATTTTGCAAGATTGCACCACCCGTCGCAGCTATGGCGTCGATGTCGCGATTTTTTTAGTGAAGGAAGCCAAAGTACCTGGAGAGAACCACTGAGCATCAATGAACAACTCCAACTTCCTAACTCTACAAGCCGAGTTAGCGGCAATTGAAAGCAAATGCACCAACGATGTGTAGTACACCTTAGTACCCAATGCCCCCATGCCCCCCAATTCGGCCAATTAATTCTGTACATATGGCCTTTGCACAAGCAATGTTTCAGCCAATGGACCTCCGGATAACCCGGAGGTCCATTGGCAGAAACATTGCCTATGTTTGCTATGAGTAACCAGGAGAACCAGCCGTGCTTTGGATGACATTCAATATGGCAATTGCATGCAATTAAGCCTAGATAAGCACACAGTTCGTGACAGGACTTCTAGTTTTAACTGTATCGCCTCCATACCTGGTTTGCTTTATTGCTGTCCCACACACAATCATTGCCTTTGCAAACCTGTATGGGGCTGGCAAGGAGGTCCTGCAATGCATCTTGGGGTTGGCTCAGGTGCAAAGGGGGTTTATCTGGAAATATGTGAAATTAAGTGCTTCATACTTTTTATACACCCGTTTTAAAAAAACGATTGTATCATGTGATAGCATTGGCGTCTGTCTGTCCAGAATTGTTTTCGGACTTTTATTTGTTATGGATGGACATATTGAGAAAAAATTTATATATAGCTTTGTTATGGATACTTACAGATCAAGTTTGAATTTGGTTTCACTCAGTTGATTTTTGGTGGAGTTACTGCCCTTGGACTTAGAATTTTTTGAGTTTTCCGGTGTCCTCTGGTTAACTTTGTGGAGCCTGCTAAAAGATTGTTTGTAGCCTCAACCATGCTAAAAGCCTAGGTGTACACCCTTCCTGAAGTCTATATAGCCTCTTGCACCCCCTACCCCCTTCTTTTGCTGTTGTGGTATTTTGCTAAACCCTTCACACAACCATATGTGACTATATATTGCATTTTTATAAATACTGGGCTTTATTAAATCAGTAGTCTTTGTGCCACCACAAAGTTCGCACACTTCTAACACGTAATTGATATTCCTCTAAGAGCAAATGATATTTTGTTAATATATATTTCTACAGCTTATTGGCACTCTCCAACAAGATGTCCAGGGCTTATATTTCGTCTAAATTTGAGAGAATCCATTTGGATTCTCGTGAAAATGGTTGCGAGAATCCATACTAACTATGAGTGTCCCAGGATTCCATGATGCCACCATGGTTGTAACACTGTTGTATACTGATAACACATGTTAACCTTTTACCCAACACACCTTTTTAATTTTTAAAACTAAGTTTGATCATTTTTAAACAATAAATAATAAATAAATGATAAAATAATTAAATGAACAATATTTACCAATAAAATCTTACAAATATGGTTGTCGTTGGAACTGGCTCAATGAGCCTGTTCCAATGACAGCCATATTTGTGTAATTTTTATTAACAAAGTGTCAGGATATTTCAGGTCATGTTAACCTTCTATTGGTTAATTTGTTGCCGCTGTGTTAAATAAAGGGTTAAATTGACTCATTTCTTTTCATGCGAATCCTAGCAGAGGTGCTGCGAGAATCAAGATGGATTCTTGCCGGTTTTATTGCGCGAATCTTTGTGCGAATCGATTCTCGTATTCTCGTCGAAATATAAGCCCTGATGTCACTACTGGAAAGAACAACTTGAATTGTGATTAGTCACCTTATCAGAGTACCAAGAGCTTCATTCATGTTTTTTTCAGTATACATAAAGCACAAAAGTTTCTGTGTTGTCAAGGGATATAATTGACACTTGAAAATTATACTGAGAGTATGGTATGATTACATCTAAAAATAAAGTTACATTTGCTTTGTAAATAAACAAGTGAATATGAAAAAATTTTCTAGCCATACAAAATAACAGATCAAGAGAGAGAAGTGAAGGAGCTAAAGCTGAAACCTACAATCCATAGCACAGAAAGCAACCGATTTAGCATTAGTTACTATTTCATATGGAAAGCAACCTTCTATTGGTCTGAACCTCGTACAAATTTGGTACAGATATTCCATATTTCATATGGAATATCTGTACCAAATTTGTACGAGGTTCAGAAATTTCATGTCCAATCCAACAAATTTGAGATTTTTATTATCACACAAGGCCCCATAAAGTAGATCTTCTCTTTCTTGGGCCATTTTTGTAAAATTGCATATGGGCAGGCATTTTTTATTTTTTTTTTTATTTTTGTAATTATTTATTTCTGTGCCATCAAAAGTTCATGTTCTTGGTTTGTTTTATGTTTTAATCCTCATAATCTACAGAATAGAATGAGTGGTGGTATATTTTGTCCCTTGAGTGCAAGAAGGCTTTACAATGCTGAAGCTTTGCAGAGCTTTGTTGCACTTAAGGGACAAATTTGTCAGTATTATTAACTTGGGTGAAATATCAGACATAAACCATTTAAATTTTTTTTAAAGTTTGTATTGGTTATAAAAAGCGAGTATGCGGCAGCCAAAAGGGCCATGTGGAAGGGCCTGAAAAACAGATCTTTAACTTTCTTAAGCCTAATGTATAATTTAAGCTTTGAGAAAATGTAACGACTAAAGCTGGCCAGTGCTGTTCACAAAGATTGCCAACCAAATTTTATTATTTTTTTTAAATGTTTGTCTCAAAAACATAGCTTATGACGCCTCACTGGAATGAGCATATCAAGCTTGTTCCAATGAGGGGTCATAAGCTGTTTTCAAGACAAAAAATTAAAATATTTAGTTATTCAAGAAATATTTTCTGCAAGAGTCGTCTGCTCTTTCTATTATGTAGACAGTTAATGAAAAATTCTTGAACATTAATTCATATCTACTTCCGAAATCAACTCACATTACCATGTCAATGTTAACCCTTTACCCAATGCAGACGATATCAAAATTTATTATTTTAAATATCATTTTTTTAAATTTTTCAAAAAATTTCAACAAAACCATATCATGTGACCCCTCATTGGAACAATCTCAATGAGCTCGTTCCAATGAGGGGTCACATGATATGGTTTTTGTTGAAATATTTTGAAAAATTTAATTTTTTCGACTGCTCAATTTGCATATTATGCGGGCGGATGCAGGCGATTCGGTAGGTAAAGGGTTAACTTCTGATGTCATTCCTGTATTAGACGTGTTGTGAATGATATTTTTCATAATGAGTTATTTGATGGTGATTGTGTAATAAAAGGAGATTTGGACCAACCAGGCCGGTTGGTAAATGACCTTTATACCTCAACTGCTACACTACTCTCCAGTTCTTTTTGCATTTCACTGCCTATGAATCACGCCCCACATTCCCTAATTTAGTAATTGACTCCTTGGAGTTGTTGAAACAACTCCCACATTGCTACAAACTGCTGAAGGCTGTCACAGCACCAATGTAATAAATTGAGAGAGAAGTGCAGGAGTCAAGATATGACATATGACCCCTAGCACAGAAAATGACTGACTTACCACAAGTCTAAGAGACCCGGACCAACCAGGCTGGTTGGTAGATGGCCTTTATACCTTGCTACACAGACAATTAAATAGAAGCCAAGTGAGCAAAACTGGAGCCCACTGACACAAAGAATAATCACAACTGCGAAGCTAAATGTTTTTTGTTATCATTGGAGTGACAAAAATGACACCATCTTCTAATGTCAATCAAAAGAGTGACATGATGAAGTACCTTTTACATGAATGCAAGAAAAGAAGGCGGCTCATGTTATAATCTCTATACTTGAAAATTTGTTTGTGCAGCAGTCACAGTATAAGGGCCATTTTCCAACCAGCCAGGTCTCTTAGTCTCTTGATAAATCAATCACTTTGTGTGCTGGAGGACAACAGTTGGAACCTCACCTCCTGCACTACTCCTTGATCTATTCGACTGGTCCAGTGACCGACCAGCCCTCAGCAGTCGCCATTGTTTGTGCTGTGGTGATGCACGGTGGATGTTTCAACCGCTCTGAGATGGAAGCTGGGATGAGATTCATGTTGGGTGAAGGGTGAGATTCACATTAGTTGAATCTCAAAGAATGTGAGAGAATTGTTGCATTCAAGGTATAAGGGCCATACACCAACCACTCTGGTTGGTCCGGATCTCTTAGTCTTGTGGTAAATCTGTCACATTGTGTTCTGGAGGTTGGTGGTTTGAGCCTCGACTTCCTCACTTTTCACTCGATCTGCTACTTTTGTTTGTATATCACTGATTCATTATATAGGTCTTTGGCAGGGTATACCACCCCATGTACCCTGTCAGAATAAAATTCTGTTAGGGTACATCAGGCCCGACGATTTCAAAATCTTGCATAACCCATTTATTGTTCACCTGATCGGAGCTTTGGTAACTTATTGTTCGTTTCCCTGTACTTGATTCAGGTAACCTGTTAGTTAACCTAAATATATATGTATCGCAACTGTGCAGATATATGAACTGTTGTATCATAGTCAAGTTCTTGCTCTATGGGCAATATCCAGATGAACAAAGATGAATCCCTAGGACAAATAGTAGCAGTTCAGATACAAATTAGTTGCAATTATGGGCCTAATCTTGACATGGGCTAGCATGCTGCAGAAGAGTATGGCATCCATAAGGCCTAAAAAAATACAAAATCTGTTTCTCAGGCCCTCCCGCATGGTCCTTTTGGCTGCCGCATGCTCTCTTTTTATAATCAATTTAAACTTAAAAAAAATAAAAATTAAATGGTTTATGTCTGATATTTTACCCAAGTTAAAAAAATTGATGAATTTGTCCCTTGAGTGCAAGAAGGCTTTGCAATGCTTTAGCATTGCAAAGTCTTCTTGCACTCAAGGGATGAAATACACCACCACCCATGCTATTCTGTAGATTATGAGGCCTAAAACTTGAACCAAGAACATGAACTTTTGATGGCAAAAAAGTAATTACTGAAATAAAAAATAAAATAAAAAACCGCTCGCCCGCATGCAATTTCACAAATAACGGCCTGAGAAACGGAAGATCTACTTTGTGTGGCCTAATCAATATTTGTGGCACAGACTTGAATTATTGCCATTTCTTGATTTTGAATCTGTGTTACATCTTAAGATCATCAACAGTTTAAAATGATGTTGAGCTTCAACTAATCATCAACATAGGTGTTTGCATCTGCCTGGAGTAGAGCTGCTCTGTTATTATTGGCCAACAGAGCAGCAATACTTCAGACAGATTCTAACACCTATGCTGATGATTGGTTGATGCTCAACATCATTCCACCATTCATTCGTACTACATCATTCAACTTGGCAAAAATTTGACGTGGCACGACCCATTTTTCGTTCGCATGTTTTTCACCTTTTGGTAACCTCCACACAACCCAAATGGCCATTCACCACAAATCGACAGGCCTGGTACATGGGGTTGTGTAAGTGATCCTAAACTGAGAAATTGCTGGACACCTTTCAGGTGCTGAACTACATTTTATGTGTTTCTGTTTATTTGGTTATGTTTGTTTACAGTTCCACCCACAATCAAGAAGAACCTTATGAAAAAGAGCCACAGAATTAAAAAAGGACAAACTGTAGTGATGTACTGCCCAGCAGAGGGTGTGCCCAAACCGCATATAATCTGGTTAAAGGAAAGCTTACCTGTGTCTTATAACACCAGAATTCATAGTGAAGTAGATGGAGCACAGCTGAGGATTGAAGGCGTGAGGGTCAATGAAAGAGGAACATATACATGTGTTGCTATTAATGCTGCTGGTGAAGATGCAGTGAATGTTACTCTTTCTGTGTTAGGTTAGTAGCAGTCTAAACTATGTCCCTGTTGAAATCAGTAACTGATTGATGGGTAGAAGCCATGTTGGGTAAGTAGCAGTCCATCATTAACCCTTTGATACTTTTGTTCGTCTTATGACGTATGAAATCAAACAGTGCATTGATACTTTTATATGTCTTATGACGTACAGAATCAAACAGTGCCTCTATACTTTTGTACATCTTATGACGTACGAAATCAAACAGCACCTTGATACTTTTGTACGTCTTATGATGTGCGAAGTCAGACGGCGCCTTGATACTTTGTGGTCATTTGTTTTGTTATTTTTCGATATTTTAAGGTTTTAACCTCAATTCCTATTTTCTTCTGAATAGTGCTTAGTGACAACCATTGAGCTAAATGTTATCGTAGCTTAAAATACTAATATAATCCTGCTGTGGAGACTTCTTAAATGGTTGGGTGCTAGAGGCCATTATCAGGGCTTTCAAAAAATGAGGATACCAGAGCAAAAGCCAACATTTTCCTTGCTTATATTTCATATTCAGTCAAACAAACAATATTTCGTTTATATAAATTTGTTTTATTACAAATTATTGGGGAGTGCCTGTGGCAGGGTTCATACAGCTCTTGAAAAACCCTTGAAAATGAGTTTTTTCTTGAAAAACCCTGGAATTTGAAATTAGCCCTTGAGAAACCCTTGAACTTTCAGAAGAAATCTCTTGAAAAACCCTTGAATACCAAGCTATTTCCTGGGCATTGTAAATATATGTGTACTCGCCTTTTACTTGTTTGTTGCACTCATGTCGCTCAGTTAAAAAAATCCATAAAAAAGTATGGAACGTTTCACCAACATTACTGTAACACAGATCACACTTTTGGTACCGATACTTCCTGACTTCCAAAGTCAGATCTGTGTAACGTAGAGCTCATACAACAAGCTGAATAGTATATGTAGCCCTTGAAAAAAAAAAGAAGAAGCCCTTGAAAAACCCTTGAAAAACCCTTGAACTTTGTGAGCAAATTTTTGTATGAACCCTGTGTGGGCACTCTCCAATAATTTGTAATAAAACAAGTTTTGAATGACAAATTCAGACCACCAAAAATAATCTAGCCCTCAACCAGATAGTCACTAATGTGAAAAACATCTTGTTATTTGTACTGTCCGACATTTGACGTCGCATTTTGAAAAACGTTGAAGAAACTGAATTCCCAGTGACGTTTCAACGTCAGGATAATTAAAGTCTCAAAGGGTTAATGTCCCTGTGGAAATCGATAACTGGTTTATAGGTTATTAGGAGCAGCCTATCATTAATGACTGAGAGAATGAATAACTGGTTGTTAGGTTAGTACAGGCCTGGCATTCTGAAAAATACAGGAGGGCAAAAAATCGCTCTCCTCAATCAGCTTAGGAGAGCAATTAGCTTTACACAGCATTTTGAGTATCCAGTTGAATGAACTCATTGAGACTGATACCAACAGACTACATCAGTGATTTTATTAACTTTACTAAGGTAAAGCAAAATCTCTTAGACATCTAGATGTCTCACTCAACAACCGAACACACACTTGACAAGACCTGTGTGTGTACCCAGACCTGTTGTCCAAGAAAGTCATACGCCTACCACTACCACCTTCAACCCCCCAAGGGGGTTGAAGGTGGTAGTGTTAGGCGTATGACTTTCTTGGACAACAGGTCTGCTTGAATCTACAGTCACATCCTGGTGCAAGTGCTTCAAGTGACAGGATAGCAGTAATGGTAGTATATTATAGTGGCAATATTCCTTGAATGATTATCCCTCAAACTGTGATGTCAGTTGTTGAACTTGAAACTGACAGAAAAAAAATATTGCTGTGACCCATTTTGCTCCAAATGATTGCAACTGTGTTTGGGTATGGTTGCAGCCTTTTACCTTTTACCACTAACCCACTTTCAAAATGAAATTACGTGATGTTATGTGTCTTCGAAGTTAAATTACATTTTTGCTTTACAACAAAAATTTAATGTGAGCATAATACATGTAATCTCAATCATCCCAGACCAAAATATTTAGGAGGGCAATTTTTCGCTCTCCTTAAATCTTTAAGGAGGGCAGTAAGGAGAGCTAAAAAATCGCTCTCCTGAAATTGCCAAGCCTGTTAGTAGCAGGCTATCATAAATGTCCCTGTGTGAATCAATAACTGGTTTAGTAGCAATCTATCGTTAATGTCCCTGTGGGAATCAATAACTGGTTTTAGTAGCAACCTATCATCAATGTCTTGGTGGGAATCAATAACTGGTTTTAGTAGCAATCTATCATCAATGTCCCAGTGGGAATCAATAACTGGTTTTAGTAGCAATCTATCATCAGTGACCCTGTGGGAATCAATAACTGGTTTTAGTAGCAATATATCATTAATGTCTAGGTGGGAATCAATAACTGGTTTTAGTAGCAATCTATCGTTAATGTCTAGGTGGGAATCAATAACTGGTTTAGTAGCAATCTATCGTTAATGTCCCTGTGGGAATCAATAACAGGTTTTAGTAGCAATCTATCATTAATGTCTTGGTGGGAATCAATAACAGGTTTTAGTAGCAATCTATCATTAATGTCTAGGTGGGAATCAATAAACTTTCCTTTATTATCAAGCAAAGAATACTTTATTCTATTTACTTGCCTCAGGGATTCAACATGCTATTTTAACAAATGGGTAGAAGCCATCTTAGTGTAGTTGCAGTCTATCATTAATGTTCCTGTAGGAATCAGAAACTGGTAGATTGATAAAAGCCGTCTTAGTTTAGTAGCAGTCTATTGCTAATGTCTAGGGAGAATCAAAAACTTAATGGTTGAGACAAATATGCTGTGATGGGATTGGGTGGTAGAAACCAAATCAATCAATCAATCTTTATTTAACAATGTACCTCATTTTAACCCTTTACATAACACTAGTGTGAAGACGAACTGTTTACTCGCTTACAGTGGATAATTTGGAGATTCCAATTCAGCTAAAGAAAGCCTTATCAGCTATGGGCATCTCTTGTGCTCTCAACTGGACTCTCCAGATGAAAGGCAAGAGTGTCCATCTGACCCTGGAGTATGAAGCAGAGAGCACCAATCCACCCTCGGGGAGAGGTAGTACCTTTGCTGAGAGGACCTCCTCTCACACTGGTCTTCACATGAGGTAGTCCAGACCATCAGAAAAGAGACAAAATGCAGGGACGCCTGACGCCTGGAGCCTGGAGCCTTGGCTTGAGAAACGAGCGAATAGCAGAGATGGAGAAACAGGAGACAGGCAGACATCCATTAAATCACCACCACCTTCCCCCTCCCACGCCAACCCCCACCTCTTCACCAAAGAGGTCAGAAGGTGGGGAGAAGGAGGAGGCTGAGGAGGAGATGGGGGTCACCCAAGCCAGGGCTCCGAGGAAATAGAAGGGGAGATCCTTGAGCAGCTGGAGGCAAGATGGACAAGGGAGGCAGAAGAGGAACAGTGAAAAAGAGAAAATGAGGAGTTATGGCGGGAGCATAATGAAGACAAGGAAAATAGAAGAAATGATAAAAAGCATTCAGGGAAATCTTTCGGCAAAGAAAACAAAATCAAAATCACCATCAGGAGCACCACTAAAGAAAAAGAAGAAAAAAGGACATCGTAACTACGGCCGAAAGGGGTTGAACAACCCCACACCATCCCTGCATGCCTTCAGCATGCAAAACCATTTCATTCAAACCCTTTACAGTACAAGTTCATATAAGTTGTAGGATAACCACTCTAAACTATGTATCTTTCTCTTCCTACACTGATGAGACCAGAAGCTGACATCATTTGCTGGAAAACTCTCACTGAGAGCTTTTCAGAAAATGATGTCAGATTCTAATATTATCACTACAGGTGCAGCAGTATACTTAGTTTATTGCAGTTATGTTACAACTTATTTTGACTTATACTGTACCCATTGCAAATAATCTCAGAATTTTTTATTTTAATTATAATTTTTTTAAAGTTGGTAAAAAAGTTCAGGAAACCATGTTGAGTGACTTGCCCTCATTGGTACGAGCTTGACACATCCTCTTTTTAGTTGGATTGGTTTCCTGTGATTATTCGTCTATATGTCATATACAAGTGCATATTTCATCATAATTAAATTGCTAGTCTTTGGGTACCTCGGAGGCTGCATAACCAGTTAACTGGTATTCAGATGATTACATGTGCGATTTTAATGCTCACACGCATAATAATTATTAGGCTGACGCTTTATTGTCTATTATGGACCTTTGAAATTATGAATTATTTCGGGGGCGACCCGTGTCGGAGCCTGTTAATCATACCTACTTGCATTTCTAGATCCAGGTTTCTATTAATGTCCGTACTCATCTCGGATATTCCCATGCTTATAGTGTCATAGCTATCGGATAGTACACATCCGGGAGTGTTGTTACTGGAATTTATTGTACACCTGAATGGGGTCGCATGTGGGTTACCTCAGAAGTGTGTTTACTCTCCAGAGATCGTTCATTGTGGTTCGATTGGGCATGTGTATTTTATATATTATATCACCGTTTTTTGACATATCTGTGTACGCTGTCTGCGGTGTTCGTTATATAGCGGGCAATATTAATTACCAGGATCGTCGCTATAGCCTTAACTTCTGAAGTGGCATTAAGTACCATTTATTAATAATAAATTAATACCTGAGTGCCTGTTCAACGAATGTTTATTTTGTTTTTTGGTACCGCTTTTACTGATTCCAGAGCGCTCCCCTCTTTCTTTTTGAAGATTCCTTCAAAAGAAAAGGGGGGGGGGTGGGGGTGATTTTTTACCTTTCCTCTGGCTTGATAGGTATGTAACTATGAAGGAAGCTGTTTTGTCCGTAATTATATCCTGTATATAGCTGGAGTTTTATTGTGTATGGCGTATGTTTGTGGGGGATATTCTCTCATTCTCAAATACGCCATCCTAATTTTTGGGACTCAGTCATAGCTAACCTTAAAAATTGGGAACTTGTTACATTCAATTAGCATAGTTTTCCTGTAAAGTATATGGAATTACTTGAACTGGGCTCCTTTTGTATGATATGTCTTCTCTATAACTGTATAGGTCATTCCATGGTGTTGCACTTGTTAGGTAGTGGGGATTGATCATTCCATGGTGTTGCACTTGTTAGGTGGTGGGAATTGGTTATTCCATGATGTTGCACTTGTCTTTAACCCTTTACCTAACAAGAAAAGCAGACACTTGCAAAGAAAATTCTTGAATAACTAATTTTTTTCATTTTTTGTCTCAAAAACATAGGTTATGACCTCTCATTGGAACGGGCTCATGGAGCTCGTTCCAAAGAGGGGTCATAACCTATGTTTTTGAGACAAAAAATGAAAATATAATGAAAACTATTTGGCAGTTTTTGAGAATAACGCTGGCCGGTTTTGGTCGTTATGTTGGGTCAGGCCTTTAAAAATTGCACAAACTAGCGTTTAGTTTGTGTCCCGTTCAAGTACATGTCCTGTGGCGTAACGTTTATTCCGTTCATGCAAGTTCTTTTCTGTAATGTGAAACATCAACTGAAAAAGTGAAATGGGTTCAGCAAATAAAAATGGGTTAAGCAAATTTTTTTTGCTTACCCGAATTTTGGGTTAAGCAAATTTTTAATTTTTAAAGGGTTAATGCCATCCATCAGGAGCTGTTGACCATCAAAGTTCTTTGTCTGACCTTGGAAAACTCTATGGTCTAAGAACAGGTCCTTTAACATACAGTCAAGAAGAGGTTCTGGACAATAATCAAATTACCTTGGCAGTGATTTCTAGTTGTGTGTTTGCAGTGTCTTGAGTGCTGAGCCACTTGAGTCACAAGGTATGATATTTAATTAAAATTCTGGAAAATTTCCCAGACTCTCAAGGGTTTAACTCTCTGCACTCGGGAGCGTGGTGGCTCAGTGGTAGACTGTTGGACTTCAATGCTAGAGGTCCCGAGTTTGATCCTTGTCCGGAATGGCCCGTGTTGTGTCCTTGGGCAAGGCACTTTATCCTGGTTGCCTACCTGGGGTGCCATGACGCTATGTACTAAGGCGTACTGCACGTTGATGGTGCATATGTCTTCAACTACTGTAACCCTGCTTGAGCGGAGCTTGAACAGAATTAGAATGTTGAGGAGCTGACAGTTGCTTGTTGATGCTCAGTGGTTCTCTCCGGGCACTACGGTAGACCATGGAGGATCACAGCGAACACTCACTTCAAATGACAGGCTTGGGTTTACTTTATATTTGGAAATAAACCTGTTTTGTTTTGTTGATGGATTTCATTTGTTACAACTTTCACATTAAGATCTGTCTGAAGGTATGAAGCACATATTTTGTAGACATGATACATGAACCTACATTGTGATTCATTATTGGATATGTTCATCTTCTGGGTGTGTATGGGAATGAAGAAAAGCGAGGCAGGGTGAGGGTGTGTGTGATCGTGGATGTGTTTTTGTGGAGTGTGGGGGAGTGGGGGTGGGGGGGGGGGGGAGGCAGGGCCTCAAAGTCTACATTTAAGGGAGCAAAAGATATACCCATTGCTCAAAGGGTTTAACTCTTTACAAATATAATTTTTTCAAATTTTAAAAAAATTCCAACAAAACCATGTTAGGCCACATAAAGTAGATCTTCTGTTTCTCAGGCCACTATTTGTGAAATTGCATGCGGGCGAGCGTTTTTTTATTTTATTTTTTATTTCTGTAATTACTTCTTGGCCATCAAAAGTTCATGTTCTTGGTTCAAGTTTTAGGCCTCATAATCTAGAGAATAGCATGGGTGGTGGTGTATTTCATCCCTTGAGTGCAAGAAGGCTTTGCAATGCTAAAGCATTGCAAAGCCTTCTTGCACTCAAGGGTCAAATTCCTCAAATTTTTTAACTTGGGTAAAATATCAGACATAAACCATTTAATTTTTATTTTTTCAAGTTTAAATTGGTTATAAAAAGAGAGCATGCGGCAGCCAAAAAGACCATGCGGGAGGGCCTGAGAAACAGATTTTTAATTTTTTTTAGGCCATATATGACCTCACTCACCAGAACGAGCTCAATCAGCTCATTCAAATGAGAGGTCATATGATATGGTTTTGATGAATTTTGTTTAAATTTTTTTTTTCTTAACTGCTAAATTGTTATTACCCGTATGTGATGGACGCAGATGCATCTGATTGATTAGGTAAAAGATTAATTGATCTAATTTTAGTATTTTGTTCACTTTTATTTCAGTCCCACCTGCCATTGATGAGTCCAATATCGTTTATAAACCCAAGTTTGTACAAAACAGGACTGTGATTCTAGAGTGTCCAGTGACTGGAATTCCTCAACCCAATATTACTTGGTTAATAAACAATAAAGATTTTGACCAGAGTGACAATGTTCAAGTCTTACCGGAGAGCAACAATCTTAAGATAGAATCTGTACAAGTTGAACACACAGCCAAATACACTTGTATTGCACAGAATGAAGCTGGAACGCTGGAGAAAAATTTCCACATAGAAGTCTATGGTATGTCTTGACATATTTTCTGTACTGAACATGTTTGATGTTAAAAGGAGTCATCATTTTTATCCCCCCGAAAAAAAATTTCGGGGGATATAGTCGTCACGCGTTTTTTTTTGTCCGTCCGTCCGTCCGTACGTCCGTCCGTCCGTCCGTTTACATTTTGTTTCCGGATAACTTCCCTTGAAATAGTTTGATTGTAACCAAACTTGATATGTGGCTTAAACATATAAAAATACAGGTCAAGTTCGAATCCGGGTTCATCCTGATTAATATTACCAGAGTTATGCCCCTTTTTAATTTAGAAAATCTTATGATTTTTGGTTTCCGGATGGTAACTTCCCTCAAGATAGTTTGATTGTAACCAAACTTGATATGTGGTGCGGGGGCGCGGTGGCTCAGTTGGTAGAGGTGCAGGCTACAAGCCGAGAGGTCCTCGGTTCGAATCCCACCTGCGGCAACCGCGTTGTGTCCTTGGGCAAGACACTTCACCCCGATTGCCTACATGGGGGCACGATGACGCTGTGTACTGAGGCGTACTGCACGTCGATGGTGCGCATGTCTTCAACCACTCTAACCCTGCCTGTGCTGCGGTGCAGAGTTCGGGGTTACGATGTTGGAGAGCTGACAGCTGCTCGTCGTTGCTCGGTGGTTCTCTCCGGGTACTCCGGCTTCCTCCACCCGTAAAACTGTCACGGTCACGATTAGCCATTGTGCATAAGTATGTGACCTTAAACACCAATAAATAAATAAATAAATAAATGATATGTGGTGCAAACATATCAAAATACGGGTCAAGTTCGAAAATGGGTTTGTCCTGATTAATTTTACCAGAGTTATGCCCCTTTTCAACTTAGAAAATCTTATGATGACCACACTTTTTTCGGGGGGATCAGCTGCCCCGTGGATGTGGCAGCCCTCTAGTCTAGATAACCTCAAAGAAAAAAAACAGTCTTACCAGTGTGCAAAATTTGACGAGAATGCTCATTTCATTTGCGTGGTGGTTATGCAAATTTAAATCTATGCGAATGGATTACAGGTTAATCAAAAGTTGCATCTTGAATGGTAAAGTCTGAGTCACTTAACCCTTTACCTAACGAATCGCCCGCATCCGCCCGCGTAATATGCAAATTCAGCAGTTGAAAAAATATTATTTTTCAAAACATTTCAACAAAACCATATCATGTGACCCTCTCGTTGGAACGAGCTCGTCGAGCTCGTTCCAACGAGGGGTCACATGATATGATTTTGTTGAAATGTTTTGAAAAATTTTAAAAAATGGTATTTAAAATAATAAATTTTGATATCGTCTGCGTTAGGTAAAGGGTTAACTGGTGGAGTTCTAAATGTTTTCTCAGCCTCAGTGTTTGTTCACACACTTTTGTCTTGTTACAATGCATGGAAGAGTGCCTATAGGCACTCTCCCATAAATTGTAACAATGCAAATTGATGGAGATGAAGTAATTTTACTTACAAGTTAATATGAAGGACATCCACAGAATATGAAGCCTTCAACTTTTGGTACCTGCACTTCAGAATAAAACCCAAATATTGGCTTCTGGCACTCTACCAGTTAACCCTTTACCCAACGCAGACGATATCAAAATTTATTATTTTAAATTTCATTTTTCAAAATTTTTCAAAAAAAAAAAATTTCAACAAAACCATATCATGTGACCCCTCGTTGGAACGAGCTCGACGAGCTCGTTCCAACGAGGGGTCACATGATATGGTTTTGTTGAAATTGTTTGAAAAATAGTATTTTTTCAACTGCTGAATTTGCATATTACGAGGGCGGGTGCGGTCGATTCGTTGGGTAAAGGGTTAAGCAGCCTTTCTTGTGTCTTAATAGATTTTTAGACTTTTGCCGTGAGAGACTATATATATATATCAATTCCACAATCCTGAAAATAAGCAGTCTGACATTTGCAAAATGAGGTCCCCAGAGGGTGAATTTGATGATGCTATCCCATACAGTGGGCCAATTTATCCTCTGGGTACCTCTTTCTGTTTAGTTTTGAGGTTCTGATTCAGATTGAGGTTCACAGATGGTAAATTTAGTGATGCTACCCTGCTGTGCATGTAGCATCACTAAATTCACCCTCTGGGGACCTCATTTTGCAGATGTCAGTCTGCTTATTTTCTGGCTTGCAATTCCATGCAATATATGAATACTTGTAAAGAATAAAAAAAGCAGTTTCCCAAGAATTTTTACATAGCCAGGCGTTAGGTTAGCCATCTCCAACCCACGTGAACAGTCAGTTGGTTAGAGTCATTTTTGAAATTTTGGACACGGTCTTACCATTTCATTCAAAGAGATATATCTTTATTTTGCTATTGTTTTCTGCTAAATTGAATTTTTGGGACTAAAACATAAATTATGTAACCTCCAAGGCTGTCTTGGTGATGTCATATACCATCTGATAATATTCTGATATCACATTTTTTTTTTAAAAGTGGAGGCTAAATAGGGATAGAATGACTGTCTATCCTATCTGTTCATCTTGTCTTTCTTGTCCTTTTCTTCTGTCCATCCATTCAGTTCCACCATTTTCTTATGCAGACATGTTAACTTCCAGAATAATTTTTTAGGGAACCTGAGGGTGATTTTCAGAGAAATGGGATGGATTTCAGGGAAAAGTTTGCGCAGGGACAAAACAAAAGAAAAAAACTTGTGAATTTTCAGCTCATGGACCATCATTAACACCAGGTTATATCCAGATCTAGTTGTCAATTATGCTGATGCATTTATGCTATGTTAAAAAATCATAAAATAATTGTTGATTTGACCCACCCCCACTTCCATCCTCTTCTTCATGACTCCCCCACCCACAGAGCACCACCACCTGTGGTTTGCTTTTTTCTTAGTCTACTCAGCTAATAATTTCCTAAGTCTGGAAATGTTAACAGGAAAAGATGTCCTAATGTTCAGTTACTGCAAGAAGGTTAGTACTTGGAAAGTATCTTTATCAAAGGGCTTCTTCATGTGCGGACGCTTGTGCCCTGCACAAAACTTTTCTTTTCATCATTGAAGCATTTTTCCTTTTTTCTTTTTAATTCCATTCGAAATTTTCTGGGTATAGACGGCCAACAGTTAACAACTCTGTAATCAGCACAACGGAATAAATTAGTGTTAGAAAATAAGTCCATTGTGTATAAATATGCAGTCATACGCATACTAAGCGACTTTAACCTATTTCTGAACTGTGTTAAATACATGTAGTTGAGGTCAAGGTATTGTTTATGTTTTGATTTGGTAAAGGGATGAGGATTAAAGCTATTCTATGAATAAATAAATATATATTATTTAATATTATTATTTAATTCCTTTTCATATATTTTATTTACCAAAAAACTGCATTGAAGGTGGAGTTTTCAATTTTTTTTTAAAGTAAATCACCTATTTTCACTTCGACACTCTCAAATTGATCACAAATCTCCGATTACGAAGAAATAAACATGAACACAGTTGAAATATATATCATAAAATACCCCTTTCTTAAATAAATTTAACTTAAATCCATATTTAAATCTACTTTGTTCAAATGATGCCACTGCCATCTTCGAGCTGGGGTTAATACCCCAAAAGCCTAAACATCTTTAAAATCTTCTTCTCATGAACCACCAGAGAAAATGCCTTGATATTTGGTATGGAACTTCCTTTGATGGTGAAGATTAAAGTTTGGACAAGGGAAGTTTGTAGGTTAATATTTAGGCTCTCTGTGGTGGCATGGCCATTTTGTTCTCCACCCCAAAATTTGTATTTTTATACTGTACCAATGACCCAGACTTAGCTGGTGCTAACCCTAATATTCTAGGGCCAAACACAGATTTTGCCTCCCCCCCCCCCCCCACTCCCAATCCCCCAAATTTGCATCAAAATCCAAAAATTAGATGTCCTATGTGGTCCTCCATACTTTTATCCACTGCGCATGCGCAGTAGTCAAGGAAGTCCGAAATTGGAGCCAAAACCTCATTCTTTGTTTGGCCCTTCAGTCAGTAACATCACACTGATATCTGTGCTTTAAATCTCAGTTTAAATGATGCCAGACACATAATCATAAGAGAAATGGTGGATCTAAGGATGAAATAAAGGATGAGAGGAAGAAACAGCGGAAGGATGTGTTCAGGGCTGTAACTTATAATTTTTATGAAAAATTATTTCATGTTCCCTAATTTTGGGGCATGGGCCTGATATTTTCATTCTTGCTATGAAATTTCCATTGTTTGTTCAGTGTTTCCTCTCTCCCTTTCCTTAATACCCCCCTTGCTATTCTCCCATGCTTTTGGCATAATTTTTGTAATTATTTTACAATGAAATTTCTTGGGAGTTTTGGCTTGGTAACAGAATGATTATTCTGTTTTTTCCCATGGTTACGTCCTCATCCTAGGGTGGTTAGGCGTTTCAGTCATGCATCTACCATCTGATGTACTGCAGTTTCTTCTCAGGAAACCTCTGTTTTACATCGGATAGTGTTAAAATTGGTTACTGATTTCGGGCCATATTTTCAGTGCCTGGAGTCTTGTTTCCAGTTTTATTCACTTTTGTTTACATTGACAACGGTTACTTCTGACAGTGATTCCTTGTCATTTATTTAATTCTGATCATAGCCAGATACATAATATGGTCCATAAGTGTAACATTAATTTTTAGACATGTTTTAAAATTTTTGTCCTCACTTAGGCCTTTTTTGGGGATCCATTTGGGCTCATCGTTCCCATTGGGAACTTGAGCTCAACTTGAAAATTTTTTTGAAAATTTTTTCGAAAATTATTTTTCGAAATGTTTGTAATGGATTATATTATTATCATGTATCTTGTTTTCAAGGGTTAGTGCGAGTACGTTGACTGTTGAAAATGAAAGAAGTTTGTTCAAATTGTAATTCGAGGAAGTCTTCCTCTGATTCTCATGTTCAGTGTATTAATTGTAGTCAGTGTACTCGCACTAATTCTTGCTCTGCGTGTGCCAATTTGGAATGAGAAACGTTGGAGACGTGTGTCACGGTATATTGTTAGTGGTGAGAGGTCCATGCCGGCCCTCCTGCCGCAGGGTCACTCTAGTTTTTCAGTCTCTTTTTCAGAGGAACAAGAACAGGGTGATGTGCCTCCGTCATCGCAGATAAATGAAGAGCTAGCGGAAAAAGTGCGCAATGAAATTTGGCAAATGCCTAAGAGGTCCCACGTAGGATCGACGGCATTGTCGCACGCTAGCTCGCCCACCGGGGAAGCAACATTCACGAAATGGTTGTGACGCCGGGTTCGTCCGTTGTGGTCCAAGAAAGGAGATCGGGTGTTGCGAGCACTATAAACATGAATTGTGCACACCCGGCGACGATGGATCCAAGGATAGTACGGAGGAAGTCAATCAGTCCGGTACCTAGCTCGTCCAGGTCTGTCCGGACCGCGAGCGAGAGAGTCCCCTCTCTCTTACAACAACATCTGGGACCAGATGTTGTTGTATGTAATGTTCGTCAGTCGGAGCATACGTCTACTCCTTGGGACGCTCTCGTATAGACAGTCCGGCGCGACTAGTCTATTGGCTTCCTCATCCTCAAGGCAGCACACACAACCGCAACTTGGCTACATGACTTCTGATATCCAGCCTGCTTCACCGACCAGGGATTCCACGTCGATCAGACCACGCCATCCGGTAGCCAAGGACACGAGGCCTTACCAGTCGGGACGTTTGCATAAAAGAAGTATGCAGAAAGTAACTTCCAAGGAGCCCCCAGCGGCTAAATCACGTAAGACCGCGGCTCCACAGGCCTCCTGACGGACTTGCTATCACAGATAGCTCAACTCATTGCAGCATCCCAGCATTCACCAGAAACTTTTTCGGAACAGGAATTGTCTGAGGAAGCTGGGTCAGTTCGCTCCCCTGCAGAGTCAGAAAGGGACGACCGAGAATCTCATATGGTCCAGTCGGATGGTGAAAGGGAATCAGCTGAGCTGGAATTTTCCCTTTCTGAACAACATAAGGTGGCCGTAGATTTCCAGAAGTTGTTCCTCTGGACCAAAATGCTGCATTACCGGTAAGAGACTGATAGCGTCACTGGACACAGACTTTTTCGGCCGGATTAAGGACACTGCACCTGAGTTTTCGACCCAGTCCAGAAATGTCACACGGACATTTGAACTTTTGAATGACGCTATATTCAAGCTAGCCTTTAAGACTGGCAAATCTGGTTTCTTATCGCCTAGCGCTATACAGCTGCCTTTAGACGCATTATCTTACGCAGATCACCTTACCAGAGCGTTATCATTACATCTCGAAGGGAAAGAATTCCAGGATGTTCAAACTTCCTTAAGAGTTCCTTCGAGGGCTATAGCATATTCTACGTATAACTCCGCCCTTTCAGTGGCAAATCTGGAGTTGGTCAGACGTGATGCTGCCCTGGCTGCGTCAACTAGAGTGGATAGTAAGGTGAAAAACCCTCTTTGAGTCGCTCCGGTCCCCGGAGAGCTTCTCTTCGACGGAAAGCTTTCCATTATCTGTGATCAGATTAAATCCGCTTAAAAAAAGTCGGACTCAGCAGAGAAGAGTAAGGCAGGTACTTCGGGGGCGAATATGTCCAAAGGAAGTTCCTATAGAGGATCTAAGAAAGCCTCTACGTCTTACTCTAGAGACCGTCAGAGTAGCGACTCGGGTAGGGGCCATTATGCTGGCTGAGATAACTGGTCAGATGCCCCTAGGTCAACGGGACATGTGCGGGTCGTGGAGGACGTTTCTCCTCCCGCAAGCCTCGCAGGGCCAGGAGGTGATGGTGTAAACCTCTATTACGTTCCAGTCGGTGGAAGGCTGTTGAGATTCTTAACCAATTGATTGTCAATTACGGACGACCCATGGGTACAAGGGGTAATTTCCGAAGGTCTAAAACTGTCCTTCAGGGAAAAACCTCCATTAACTCGAAGTCCACGTTGGACTCGGCTTCCATCAAATGTTCAGAAAAGAGAATCGCTTCTATCAGAAGTTCAATCTCTCCTGGACAAGAACGCTATAGAGGTCGTAGAAAACCAGGAATCCCCAGGTTTCTACAGCCATCTGTTTCTGGTTCCAAAACCAGACGGCTCGTTTCGTCCAGTCATAGATCTGAGCTGGATAAACAAGCTGATCGTGGCTCCGAAGTTTTATGAAGTCATGAAAGTATCTTTGCTTCGCTGTCCTAGGAGAAGTTTATCAGTTCCGAGCGATGTGCTTCGGCCTGAATCTAGTGCCCTGGGCATTCACTCGAATAATGACACATTTCCGAGCTCATTCGTTTGTAGTAACGTCGGCCTACTTGGACGACATTCTTCAGAGGTATGGCAACGAGTTAACGCTTCAGAACGATGTTTAGAGTCTGCTTCAACTGCTGACATCGCGGTTTCATAGTAAACAAAAAGGAGTCGGATCTAGTGCTGTCCAAGTCATTCACCCACCTGGGAATGAGACACACAACAATCTCGTTCGTCTGCTGTTAACCAGAGCAAAATTAATCAGTTGTTACACTCGCTTTTGAATTCATGAGACTGACAGGTTTGTGCGGACCCGCTGCGGATCTTATTCCGATGGGGCGGCTATCGGAATTTTTTACTCCGAATTGGAGTGTGAAGACTCATTCGCTCAAAACGAACATCGTCTTGTCGGATCAAGGGAAACCAGAGATTCAGACTTGTGCAGATATTCAGTGAGGAGTACCACTGCAACTGCCTGATCCGAGTTTTACGATTGTGACGCATGCGAGTCAAACAGGTTGGGGCGCAACTCTGAGCCCAACAGATTTGAAGTGCCAGGGTCTTTGGGATCTGCAGTTCCTAAACAAGCACATAAACATCAAAGAGATGATATCAGTATGGCTTGCGCTACGTCAGTCGATGAACATTCTTCAGAATTCGCATGTTCAAATTCTGTCTGACAATTCAACAGTAGTAGCGTATATTCGGAACCAGGGAGGCACTCATTCCATTCCGTTATTCAGTTTAACGGAAAGGATCCTTCTGTTTGTCCTAGAGCATCAAGTTCTCCTATTGGTCCGTCATATACTGGGTCGTCTGAACGTTCTAGCAGACTCCCTTTCTCGGAAAGGTCACATGTTGCCGTCAAAATGGACTCTCAACAAACGAGTATTCAATCAGATTTGCTACCAATGGGATCGTCCTATGATAGACTTGTTTGCGATGCATCTCAACAATCAGTTGCAGACGTATGTGTCGCCATGCCCAGATCCTCGAGCATTCGCAGTAGACATCCTCTTGATCTCTTGGGACGGAATGATAGGATACGCGTATCCTCCAGCTCCATTGATTCAGCAGATATTGCTAAAAATCAAGCAAGCTCACTGCAAGATTTGTTGGTAGCATCTCTGTCACACCAGAGACCATGGATAAATCTACTCAGGTGTCTGTTGTGGGACATTCTGCAGAAGCTTCCTCCACGGTAGGACCTTCTTTCGCAGGGGAAATCGTGCACACTGCATCACAACTTGCAAGGTCTCGACCTTCACGTATTTCCGTTGTGCGGTCCTTCTTGCACGGCAAGCATTTTACAGGACGAGCAGTGGACACAATTTCTAACTGTAGGAGGACCTCCTCTTTGCTAAATTATGCTAAGTGGAAGGTTTCTATAGGTGGTGTAGGGATCATTCTATTGATATTTATGATCCCCCCATTCCAGACATTGCTAATTTTCTGGTCTACTTGTTTGACGAGATCAAACTGCAGCCAATAACCATTAAGGGTAAAAGGTCTATGCTATCGGTTACCTATGCTCATCATGATATATTACAGATTGGATCTAATGTCTCTTTATCTAAGTTAGTGAAAAACTTTTCGATAAATAGACCTAGAACCCTTATGTTAATTCCTAAATGGAATTTAGCTTGGGTTCTTCTGAAGCTAAAAGAAGCGCCATTTGAGCCACTTGATACAGTGGACTTCAAATTCTTATCTTATAAGACAGCTTTTCTCTTAGCCTTCTCTTCTGCCAGAAGAGTTAGTGAGCTTCATGCACTATCAGTTGATGATTCTCACTATCGTAGTGTCCGTAATACTATTACTTTAACTACTAATGTTGGATTTTTGGCTAAGAATCAGGCTCCTAATAAGTATCCTGAACCTATTGTTATTAAGGCTCTGTCGTCTTCAGACAGTCATAGGCCTTTGCTCTGTCCAGTTAGAGCCATGCATATTTACAAATGTAGATCTGAGTTTATCAGAAAGGGAAGTAAGCATTTCTTTCTGTCTCTGCTGCCAAATAGAAAGGACATTACAGTCCATTCTATTGCAAGATGGATTCAATTAACTATCCATACTGCTTATGAAAAATTATCTTCAACTCAGCAGTCTACATCTTGGGCTTATGCTAATAGTGTTGCTATTACCGATTTGATGAAGGCTGCATATTGGTCTCAGCCTTCCACGTTCACAAATTTTTATCTTAGAAATATTGAGTCCATTTCTGGTGACCTTCGATGTTTAGGTCCATTATCTGTTGCTCAGAGTGTCGTCCACTAAACAGTTGCAACTATAGTTATGCAGGCTTTCTGTTCCGGTAGTGACTCTGTCCTGCTGCCCTCTTCGTTCTGGGGTATTTGACCCAGAGCAAGGGGAAGGGGGGGGGGGGGGGATGGTGTTCCCTTATATCACCTGCTTTATAGTGAAAAGTAAGGGAATACCTCCTCTGGAGTCAGTAATTCCGAGTCGGTGCCGGGATGGTTTTAAAGTGTAAATCTAATGTCTATCTCATTTATGTAATATTTTTAAAGTGTAGCTCGGTGTGAAGCATTTGTATATGTCACGTGTCATACGAGTGCTAATATACAATCCTCGGACACTTTTAAATGAGTATAAAGAGTCTCATTCTCTGAACTATCTTTATTTATTGGCTTTCCTTTAAAAAGATTAGTATAATGGGTTATACTGGATGTTAATCGAGTTCATTGATGTTATTGTGCTCAATTACGGAATGGTATTGTGTCTTTCCTTTTTGGTACAAACAAGAAAGATACATGTAAAACCTGTTCTCCTCTTCTCCTTGAGGGGATAATTCTGTTTATATGTAATTGAGCCTATTGGATTTTCCTTTATGTCCTTGGCCCTCCAGCCTTTTTTCTATTCAGCTAAGTCTGGGTCATTGGTACAGTATAAAAATGTTAAAAAATTTATAGTAATTTATATATTTTTTTATACTTACCAATGACCCAGACGGGGATGGCCCTCCCATGAGTTGGGAACTCATACCTCCCCGCTGATTACATAACACTTACCAGGCACTGGTTGTAAGAATGCTGATTTGGCTCCAATTTCGGACTTCCTTGACTACTGCGCAGTGGATAAAAGTTTGGAGGACCACATAGGACATCTAATTTTTGGATTTTGATGCAAATTTGGGAGATTGGGGGGGGGGGGGGGGGGGGGTGCAAAATTTGTGTTTGGCCCTAGATTTTAAGGAGTTAGCACCAGCTAAGTCTGGGTCATTGGTAAGTATAAAAAATATATAAATTACTATAAATTTTTTTAACATTTCTAGAACAGATGGGCTGATTTGGACCAAAATTGGCTTGTGGTGCTTGATTGGTGCCTGAAAAACATTTTCAGAGTCCCATGGGAACCCCGGAGCCAAAAATAGAAAGCAAATCAAACGTCCATATTTCAAATACTGCACAGATCAGAATATTGTTTTTTTGGTGTGCATCACCCTTAAGTCCAGTGGAATCAGATGGACAAAAAAAATTGCTATCGATTTTGTCATGGGTGCCATATGGGGATGCCCATTTTAACACTGTTGGTAATGGGAAAATGCGGAGTCATCATTTTTCTGGTACTCCATCAATTAATTTGAAACTTTTCTTCTTTAAAACCACGGGGCCAAATTCATTCATATATGGCACAGTCCATCTTTGGAGTATACCTTTTCTGCTTAGTTCAAATGAAGCTGCAGCCATCTTCAGCTGGGGTAAATTCTCCAAAAGCCTAAAAATCTTTAAAATTCTTCTTCTCATGAAGAATGCGTTGATATTTGGTATGGAACTTCATTTGGTGGTGAAGATTAAAGTTTGTACAAAGCAAGTTGGTAAGTCAATATTTGGGCTCTCTGAGGGAGCAATCCCATTTTGGGCTCCACTCAAAATTTGTATTTCAAGAACCAATGGGCTGATTTGGACGAAATTTGGCATGTAGTATAATTGGGTCATAAGTACTTGATTAATGCCAGAAAAAAATTTCACAGCCCAGTTGGAGCCTCAGGAGCAAAAAATAGAAAAAAATTCAAACGTGCGTATTTGAAAAACTGCACGGACCAGAATATTGTTCTTTGCTTAACTTGACAAAATCAAGATAAGCTATTGAGTTCATGCGTGTGAAAATCTATGAGTCCGTAAGTCTGTGAGTCTGTTCACATTATTTTAGCACATGCTACATCCCGCAGTTCTTGTCTGATCATCACAAAATTTCATATGCAGGTTCAAGGTAATGTCAAGACGAGAACTTCCCCTTTTGGTCATGATCGGTCAACCCTGATGGTTGCGCTGGCCCAGAACCTGAAAACCTTTAGCACAGTCTACAGGTCGTATTTATGAAGGGAGCAGCCATGACTAATGACTAGATTTGACAAAAAATATCTTGAAAATGCTCAGTGAGTTGAGAGTTAAAGAACTTTGTCAGGTGAGTGCCTCAGACCCTTGATTGCCTCTTGTTTTTATTTACAGTTCCACCGAGAATTAGGAATAAGGACGGTACAACATATCACCATGTTACGGTAAATGGAACACTAAGACTTGAATGTTCGGCAGAAGGAATTCCTGTACCCACAATGCATTGGTTAAAGGATAGAGGCTCTGTGGCACATTCCCGGTTGAGAAATGTGAGAGTATTGAATGATGGTAGGATATTAGAGATCAGAAATGCTCAGATGCACGATGCAGGATTCTATACATGTGAAGCAGATAATATTGCTGGCGCTGAGAAAACATATTTTAATGTCAGCGTTCATGGTAAGTAGTAATGTTAACATTTGCAGTAAGAAAAACATTTATTATAACCCACACAACGAAGTTGCTGGGGTATAATGTTTTTGACTGGTCCGTCCGTCAGTCCGTCAGTGCTACTTGTTTTCCGGACTTTTTTTCTACACGCTTCCAGATATTGAGCTGATTTTTGGTATGTGAGTCTAACATTGTGGCCTACAGATCAGGTTTGCATTTTTTTCCGCTCCACTGATTTTTACCGAAATTACGGGCCTTGGACTCTGAAAAATTCATCAAAATTACAGTTTTCTGGACTTGTTTTCTACACACTTCCAGATATTGAGCTGTTTTTGGGTATGTTAGTCTAACATGGTGGCCTACAGATCAAGTTTGCATTTTGTTCTGCTCCACTGATTTTTACCGAAATTACGGCCCTTGAACTTTGAAAAGTTCATCAAAATTACAGTTTTGCAGACTTTTTTCCTACACGCTTCCAGATATTGAGATGATTTTTGGTATGTTAGTCTAACATGGTGGCCTACAGAACAAGTTTGCATTTTGTTCCGCTCCACTGATTTTTACCGAAATTACGACCCATGGACTCTGAAAAATGCATTAAAATTACAGTTTTCCGGACTTTTTTTCTACACGCTTCCAGATATTGAGCTGATGTTTGGTATGTTAGTCTGACATGGTGGCCTACAGATCAGGTTTGCATTTTGTTCCACTCCACTGATTTTTACCAAAATTACGGCCCTTGAACTTTGAAAAGTTCATCAAAATTACAGTTTTCCGTACTTTTTTCCTACACGCTTCCAGATATTGAGCTGATTTTTGATATGTTAGTCTAACATGGTGGCCTACAGAACAAGTTTGGGTTTTGTTCCGCTCCACTGATTTTTACCAAAATTACGGCCCCATAGACTTTGAAAAGTTCATCAAAATTACAGTTTTCCAGGCTTTTTCTCTGCTTGAATTCTTTCAATACCGTTGAAACTACAGAACACTGTTTTCTGCAGTATTCCTAGAATCTATGTTTATTTTTAAAAAATGATTAGAGCTTGAAATATTGGGGTGCGTGGGGTATGTGAGCGTGCTCACTAAGGTTCTATATTTACCTAATCTACAGGCTTCTTATCAGTTATTTTAATGCTAATATTCATGATAAATAATGGATGCATTGGCAAATCATTTTGCAATTCATCTGTT
Source organism: Pictodentalium vernedei (assembly GCA_031216915.1). NCBI lineage: Eukaryota > Metazoa > Mollusca > Scaphopoda > Dentaliida > Dentaliidae > Pictodentalium > Pictodentalium vernedei. Next base: position 42,944,011 of record CM062291.1, on the reverse strand, counting down.
AGGCCACACAAAGTAGACCTGTTTCTCAGACCATTATTTGTAAAATTGCATGTCTGCAGGCAGTTTTTTTATTTTATTTTTTATTTCTGTAATTATTTCTTTGCCATCAAAAGTTCATGCTCTTGGTTTATGTTCTAGGCCTCATAATCTACGGAATAGCATGGGTGGTGGTGTATTTCACCTCTTGAGAGCAAGAAGGCTTTACAATGCTAAAGCATTGCAAAGCCTTCTTGCACTCAAGGGACTAACTTATCAATTTTTTTTTTAACTTGGATGAAATATCAGACATAAACCATTTAATTGTTATTTTGTTTAAGTTTACATGGGTTATAAAAAGAGAGCATGCGGCAGCCAAAAGGACCATGCAGGAGGGCCCAAGAAACAGATTTTAAATTTTTTAGCCCTTATTTAACCCTTAAGGGTCTAATTCCGACTGATAACTTTTTAGTGCAAAGGAACAGGTGCCCCAACATGCATTGTTCAGGTAAACTCAAAACTTGTTTTCTAAGTACCTTGTCAATTATTTCTAGGCAAGTCTTGACTGCCTACAGAGGCAGCCAAGACTTGACTAGAAACAACTGCAAAGCCACAGGAGGTAGACTTTCAAAGTACAGCGAAAATTGATAAAAATCTCCAGGCCTTTAACCCTTTACCCTACGAATCACTTGCATCCACCCGCGTTATATGCAAATTGAGCAGATGAAAAAATTAAAGTTTTCAAAATATTTCAACAAAACCATATCATGTGACCCCTCATTGGAACGAGCTCATTGAGTTCGTTCCAATGAGGGGTCGCATGATATGGTTTTGTTGAAACTTTTTGAAAAATTTAAAAAAATGATATTTAAAATAATAATTTTTGATATCGTCTGCGTTAGGTTAAGGGTTAAAGCTTTAACAACCCCTTAGATGCTGATGACCATTTACAAACATTTTAAGTAACAATTGTTTCCCATAATGCAACCTGGAATTTAACAAAATACTTAAATTATAATATAGGTTAATGTAACCCTTAACCAATGTACATAATATTATATTGATGCTTGTGGGTATCAGGGCTTATATTTCGTCTAAATTTGTGAGAATCCATTTGGATTCTCGTGAAAATGGTTGCGAGAATCCATACCAACTATGAGTGTCCCAGGATCCCATGACACCACCATGGTTGAACCACTGTTGTATACTGATAACACATGTTAACATTTTACCCAAAACACCTTTTTAATTTTTAAAACTAAATTTGATAATTTTTAAAGAATAAATAATAAATAGATGATAAAATTATTAAATAAAAAATATTTACCAATAAAATCTTACAAATATGGCTGTCGTTGGAACCGGCTCATTGAGCCGGTTCCAACGACAGCCATATTTGTAAGATTTTATTGACAGAGTGTCTGGATATTTCAGGTCATGTTAGCCTTCTGCGGATTAATTTGTTGCCGCTGTGTTAAATAACGGGTTAAATTGACTCAATTATTTTCACGCGAATCCTAGCAGAGGTGCAGCGAGAATCTACATGGATTCTCGCCGGTTTTATTGCGGGAATCTTTGTGCGAATCGATTCTCGGATTCTCGTCGAAATTTTAGCCCTGGGGTATTTCATTTATGACACCATTGGGTTAACAATGTGCTATCACAATCAAACAACAAAGTCAGATTATGACCCGTCTGACCTACACACTTATTCCAAAAAGTTTAAGTAGTTTAATCACCAATTGACACCAGGCCGAATTGCCGCGGCATGTGGCTGACCAGAAACTGAACTGGTCAAACCAAAACACAGACCCTGAACTGCATGATCAAATGTGCTAATCAACTACAGGTCAGCTGGGAAGTTTACTGGACTCCCCTCTCCACCTGATGTCCCTTTCATTTGAACTTTTGACACCCTCCCTCCTTCAGGTCATGGCCCCCATGGCTGGTCAAATGTTGGGGGTCACGAGGGAGTGTAAAAGGGAACAAACAGCGTGACCTTTGGCTGAAGAACAATTGATTTTGTAACCAGTTTGATGTGCTTAGCCTTTATTTTATTTTAACTACACATGATCTTTAAATTAAGGATTTCAGTTTGTTATGCACCCGCAATGAATAGCCGGGGGCATATTGTTTTACCCCTGTCCATCTGTCTACTGTCTGTCCATCCACCCACCATTCATCAGCTGTCCATTCACATCTAGGGTACATTGTCTGACTCTTCTCATAGTTTTCAAGCTGAGACTTTTTTATTTCAAAGGATGTTTGTACCTATACCAGAGGTGTGCATACTGTCAGGATTTTGATTTGCTTCAATATTTCACAAAAAGTACAGGATGTTGAACCAGGTCAATTTTTGGTAGAATTTCACCTGTATGGTACTTGGTTTGTGTGTGATAGACTTTACAGGACATCATATGTGTTTTAAAGACACAGCTGATGTACGAGTAACAAATCACAGTTAGCTCTCCAACCCCCAGAGTCTATGTGGTGTGAGCTAGGCCCCTGCAAATTCTAATTTTCGACTCGAATACCAAATTGAATCTTAACCCTTTACCCAATGAATCACCCGCATCCGTCCGCGTAATATGCAAATTGAGCAGTTGAAAAAATTAAATTTTTCAAAATATTTCAACAAAACCATATCATGTGACCCCTCATTGGAATGAGCTCGTTGAGCTCGTTCCAATGAGGGGGTCACATGATATGGTTTTGTTGAAATTTTTTTTAAAAGTTTAAAAAATTATATTTACAATAATAAATTTTGATATCGTCTGCGTTGGTTAAAGGGTTAAGGAAGACACCCTCCTAAGGAAGATATGAATACAAATCGAATCCAATGTTGTGTTAAATACCCAGTAAAGTCAACAAACGGAACGATTTTTCGTGACGGCAACAAAAAACAAATGTAATATTGGGAGCCCAGTGTAAATATATCATAAGATGGTCGATACATTTACAAGCATGTGAGTATTATGCAATCAATGATTATTATCAATCCAACTGGAACACATCGCAGCAAAATGATAAGTAGTTTAACTGCACATTATCTTACAATCAACATGTATTTTGTCTCTATTAACTCCGCAACTGTCGTGTTTCCGACCCCCTGATACAGATGTTTGTATCAGGGGGGTGGATACAAGCACGTTTCTTTCTCGTGAGTTCCATTTTTTTTCTTTTTGTTCATCCATACGAATAAATAGTTTGTTATATATTCGTCTACATTCTTGACTTATCCCCAGTATATTGTAGGATAAAATGATTATTGCCATTATATGGACGTACAAAATATGTATGCGAGTCTCGCTCTGGGTTCTAAAGGTAGATCACGACGAGTCAAAGACTCGTCGTGATCTGCCCTTAGAACCCAGTGCTCGACTCGGATACATATTTTGTACATTCACATAATGGTAATGATGTCTGTTTCTCTCTGCCATTACACTGATGCAGCAAACAGAACACGATAGTGCCAAACATTCTTTACAGTAACATACATATTTTTTGTCAACCTCTTGTGTATCGAAAAGAGAACGAATTTCCACCATTTTAACTATTTTGGATTAGTCACATTCTATGGGGCTTTCAATTAATAGTCAAAGCATGTGAGCACATGTTCATGTCATGACGTAATATTAACGTAAATAAATTGAGTAATGCATAAAAGCATCTTGAGTTCCAACAGAAGGAATTGTGAGTCACATTTGCTTTTATTATTATATTGTAATTCTGCGTCAACTTAAAGATAACAGTCACTGACACGGCGAGTACAGATTGCAGTTCTGTCATGACGAACAAAAATGTTCTTCTATTTGGTTATTAATTTACAATCATATATTAGTTTTTGACAACTGTATTGGAGGGAATTCATCAATAAAACATCGAAGTAATAACTATAACAAAACTGCGACATGGATTCAAAATTTTGAATACCCATTGATGGATTCGAATCAATCTCACAGAAGATTTAAATCCAAATCGAATCTTGAAGCCTTGAAGGGGTCGACCATGCTCAGTCTGTTTTTTTTTTAAATTTTTTCCTGCCAAGTTTACCAAACTGAATTTGGAATGCAGTTTGGAGTAGGTCTGGGTGATGACTAGATACTTAATCAAATAATGCCGAACAAAAATTATTGTTTATTCGATATTGGAAAGAAGTTTAATTGATATATTGTGTTCAATAATAACTAATTCTTATTGGGGATAATTTTTCAAAATATTTGGATTAAAGCTACATATATCTCTCTGATACTTAAAATGCTTTGGCCTGATGATTCGAGGAGGGTGATTGCGGTTTCTCCCTGTGGCCCTCGCAAAATCAGAATAAGGAGAGGCATAAATGCCCTCCTGACAGTACTCTTAGCTCTCAATATTTACAGACTGGAACACTCAAATTGACTAATAAAATAAAGTAAAATTGTTTTCCTGGACTAGGAGGCAGGCCTGAAAATAAGCAGTCTGACATTGGCAGAATGAGGTCCCCAGAGGGTGAATTTGATGATGCTATCCCATACAGTGGGCCAACTTATCCTCTGGGACCAGTCTGGGTACCTCTTTCTGTTTTGTTTTGAGACCTTGATTCAGATTGAGGTTCACAGAGGGTAAATTTAGTGATGCTACCCTGCTGTGTAGGGTAGCATCACTGAATTCACCCTCTGGGGACCTCATTTTGCAGATGACTGTCTGCTCATTTTCTGGCTTGTAAGGAGGGCGATAATGGCCTGTCTGGATTTTAGTAACAATCAGTCCTGGGCGATGATTAAAAGGCTAACCTTTCTCAAGCCATTGATCTAATTGCCTGTGTACTTATTATTCCCCTGGCCTCCGAAGAAAGATTCGGGAGTATCTAGTGAAACCCTCCATTCATCCATCCATCTGTCCGTCCATCTGTCCGGGCCAACATTGGAAGTTTAGGGGATATTATTATTAGGGGCTACCTCCAAATTAAGGTAGTGTTAGGGCTGGAGTGGGGTGGGGTTAGGGTTAGGGGTAGCCCCAGAGTAGGGCTTAAGGTTGGGGAGGGTTAGGTCCCGAGGGAGGTTAGGGTTGGGGTCAGGGGTGGGGTTTTAGTTTTAGTAGTCCCTAAACCGAAAAATAGCTCCTAATCCTATTGGTTTGGCTAGGGTGGGGTTGGGTCAGGGTGGGGTGGGGGTTAGGGTTGGGGTAGCCCCAGAGTAGGGCTTAAGGTTGTAGGGGTTAGGTCCCAGGGGTGGGTGGGGGTTAGGGTCTGGGGTGGTCTTTTAGGGTTTAGGCTCAGGGTGGGGTAGGGTTAGGGTTAGGATGTAGTTTTTGGGTGGAGGGGTGGGGTTAGGGTTAAATATAAGTTCTAGGGTGGAGGGGTGGTGTTCTGGGTAAAATAAGGTTTTGGACATACAAAATGTTTGTTTGGTAGCCCATAAACCCTAAATGTTGGAGTGTCCATCCGTCCGTCCGTCCGTCCATCCATCCATGTGTGTGTGTGTGTGTGTGCATCTGTCCATCATGCCATCTGTCCCTCTGGTCATTCAAATGTTTTGCATTGTAATTCCAAAGCCATCAGTCAGATTTGGATCTCCTTTGGTATGCTGATAGACCTGCATAGGGGAATGGATATGCACAAGGAATGGGTTCCATCCAGTGAATCTTCCCCACAGTTATGGCCCTTTTCCCTTCTGTCCATCTGTCCATACAAAGATTTTGCATTGTAATTTCAAAAGCCATTGGTCAGATTTGGATCTCCTTTGGTATGGTGATAGACCTTCATGGGGGAATGGATATGTACAAGGAACGGGTTCCATCCAATAATTTTTCCCATAGTTATGGCCCTTTTTCCCTTCTGTAAATCTGTCTCTACATACATTTTTTCATTGTGACTTCAAAGCCATCAGTTGGATTTGGATCTCCTTTGGTTTGGCTGATAGACCTGCATGGGGGAACGGATATGCATAAGGAATGGGTTCTGTCAATAATTTCTCCCAGAGTTATGGCTCTTTTTTACTCTTTCGACTTGGAAAGAAAATTTGTATGTCCCACAATACCTTTTAGACTAATTTGAACATGCCTGCAGGTCGGGCGGCATTGGCCCATGCTTTGTGTTGCCTTTGTTTCATTTTCACTCCAATTGATTAGAATTATAATTCTCAATAAGCAGTGACCCAGTAGGTGGAGATGCAGGCCGCGAGGTCCTCGGTTCGAATCTCACCTGCAACAACTGTATTGTGACCTTGAGCAAGACACTTCACCCCCATTGTCCACATGGGGCACGGTGGCGTTGTGCTAAGGCATACTTCATATTGATGGTGCACTTATCTTCAACCAATGCTAACCCTGCTTGTGTGAAGTTAGTATGTTGGGGAGCTGACAGTTGCTCGCCGTTGCTCGGTGGTTCTCTCTGGATACTTCGGCTCCCTCCACCTGTAAAACTGTTGTGGTCATGATTAGCCTTTGTGCAGAAATATGTGATCTTAAACACCAATAAATATAAATAAATATCTTAACCCTTTACCCAACGCAGATGATTTCAAAATTTATTATTTTAAATATCATTTTTTAAATTTTTTCAAAAAATTTAAACAAAACCATATCATGTGATCCCTCTTTGGAACGAGCTCAATGGGCTCGTTCCAAAAGAGGGGTCACATGATATGGTTTTGTTGAAATTTTTCGAAATATAATATTTTTTCAGCTGCTGAATTTGCATATTACGCGGGCGGATGCGGGCGATTCATTGGGTAAAGTGTTAATATGAAGAGCAACAATACAGTAAAAACATGAGTTTTCCTGTGTGGGTTATTATGCTGAATTACTAATATGTAAATGTAAACAGTATATCCGGCAAACTGACCAATGTATGAGAAGATGCACAATCTACCTGGGAAATTTATTCAGTGGTGCCCACTCAATTGGATATCTCTTAATTGTATATCCCTGTAAATTGAATATAACTTCCAAATACAAAACCAATTCCCATATCTTCAGTACAAATTTGATCTGTTAATTGCATTTGGGCAAAAGAGTAGACTCCTGTTAGTTGAATAAAAAATCTAGTAATATTTTGTGATACTACCCTGACAATCACCAAATTTTCCTTGTTTTTAGACCTTTTTGGCTTCAGTACATCCAATACAGGCATTTAATATATTATATCTTGTTTGACTGAGCTCCAGAATAAATGCTCAGTTTACCTCTGGAATACAGGAAGGTGACTGAATCCCTGTTAATTGAATACTCCTGTTAATTGAATAATTTTCACTTGCAAAGTGGCTATTCATCTAACAGGGTTCCACTGAAGACCTAGAACTACAGACATTATTTCTAGAGAAATGCCAACAAAACAGCCTAACCCCTTGGGGCTTGGCGCATCTATGCCACTGGCAAAAAGCCCTAGGACCGACTAAACCAAAGTTGGCTACAAGACACCCTCTTTAGAAACAGTATATTTCTTATCAACCTACCTTACAATTGTTTACTACAGGCTTGCACTACAGCGGAAGTCCCTAACTCGGAAAATATACTCTCTATTTTGATCTTTCCCAAGAGATTTGGGATAGAAAAGTGGTGCAAAACCACCAAGAAAAAATAAGCCAAAACTGGGTCAAGCACCATCGGCACACACCCAGTAGGGGACGCTCTTCTCTTAGTACAATTCCACGACTTCCGGAATCAGTGCACAAAGCAGTCACCAATGAATCATTCTTTTTTTCGTATGACCATGTGGTAGGATGTCCATTTTTCGCATACAGAAACAGTGATAATTCAACTTGTTGATAATGGTTTCCTGTGACTAGAATTATGGATGTGAGGATCGTATAATAACAGGACTGTGTTTTATATATTCTCGTTATTATTTTCAACCACATTTTCATTGTATTTTATATATTTCCGTGTCACGCGCGACTTTCACGTACTGTACGGTTTGGTCATAAAATTTTTCGGTTGATAAATTTTATTATTTTTGGAGTTAGGTGTCAATTGGGGACTGTATGGACAGGATTTCTCCACTCTGTTGAGGGCAGAATTTCTGTTGTGTTCCCGCCGGTATTTTTTCTGCCGCCTTTCTCTCGTTGTTGGGGGTGTTCTTCTACTTTCTATATCTGTTGAGTTCATCTTTTTCTTCTACTGCTCTCACGTCTGTTATGTCCAGTACGGTTCCTTTAGGGCAATTCCTTTTGCCCTCGCTCATGGTGCATTCTCATGGCTGTTTCTCCTGCACCCGCAAGGAGTGGGGGAACACTGTCGTTCTGGGGCCTCCTGACATGACCACGTCTGGTGAGAGTTATACTCCCTCCATGGGGGATGTGCCGTTTTTAACCGTGGTGGATACTGTGGAAGCTGTTGAGTTGTCTGATTAAGAGATGCCTGATTCCGGGACTATGGTCCCTCTCCAGTCGACATCAGAGGCTGTCACTAGGGTTGTGACTCCTCCTTTGGAGGCCGAGCTTGGTTGCTCTCTCCCCTTTTCCATCAGCGTCAGCAGCTCCCGTTGTATTTTCTGCTACTGCTGTTCCATCTGCAACGTCATCGGTCACCGTTTCAGCCTGTCTCGGCTTATCCCTGCAGGGGTCAGCAGCGATGTCTGGTAGAGTGGATGTGAGGTATCGGCCTCAGCCTTCCCTAACTTCAACTCGGCGAAGTTGGAAGTGGCTGCCGACTGAACCCCCTGCTGTGGCCTCTCAGCCGTCAAGCACAGCAGTTTTAACCCTGCAGGGGTTTGCAGGGATGTCTGGTAGTGGAGACGTGGGGTATTGGCCTCAGCCTTCCCTGACTTCAACTCAGCGAAGTCGGAAGTGGCTGCCGACCGAACCCCCTGCTGTGCATGGCCTCTAAGCCATTGAGCACAGCAGTTTTATCCTCCATGCAGGGGTCTGCAAAGATGTCTGGTAGTGTAGACGTGGGGTATCGGGCCTCAGCCTTCCCTGACTTCAACTCGGCGAAGTCAGAAGGGGCTGCCGGTCGAACCCTCTACTGTGGTCTCTCAGCCGTCGAGCACTGCAGTTTTCTCATTGGATTCGGATGTTCATGATCTCCGTGGCATTTCCGTCCATGCACTCTGGTCCCATGGACAGTTTTGTGGGATCAACGCTTTTTGTGCAGCCTGGACTTTCTATCCCTCAGATAAGTTTGACGACATAAGGCTCTTTTGTGTTTGTATGTCCAAGGCGCTCATGCATCTTACTCACACACATGCCTGTAACACGACTAACTTGGAATTAGTTCACAGGGACGCTGTGCTGGAACAAGCCGTTCCCTTCCTGAGGGGCAGCATGCTGCTCTTCAATCTGCTTCTTCGGCAGGTCTGCAACTATTCCATGGTTCTGTGGCAATGGTCCGGGATGACTCCCTATGTCATTCCATAGATCAGCTGCTGCTTTGTCAGCCTCCTGTTGGAGGCAGAGGCCGTCCAAAGCCTAACAAGTGCCCTTCTGCTTCCAAGGGCTGATCCTCCTGCCGCCGCTTCTACTTAATCACAGGGTAAGGGTAGGCGTCGGCAGTAGTCAACTCGTTTCGTCCCAGGTTGAGGCATTCCACTCGGTCGAGAGTGCCTCTTCCAACATGCATCCCTTTCAACGTTACACGTTGGGAACTTTTGATCATGGAGATAGGCAATCTCCTGTCAAAGGGGGCGATCGAGGTTATCAAGAACATTCATTTAGTGGGATTTTATTCCCGCCAGTTCTTGGTGCCAAAGAAGGACAGCCGACTCCGACCGGTTATCAATCTGAGTATCCTGAACCAGTCTATCATTGCTCATAAGTTCAGCTGGAGGCTTTCAGGTCGGTTCGACGGTCCATTCACCTTGGAGTTTTTGCTTCCAGCATTGACCTGCAAGACGCTTATTTTGATGTTCAGATTCATCGGACATAGCGAAAGTATCTCAGGTTTGCTTTTCTGGGGCGAGTTTACCAGTTCGAGGCCATGCCCTTCTGCCTCGACCTGGATCCTTGGGCCTTCACCCACCTGATGTCGTATGTGTTAGTCTTACATCGCACACAGTCCAGGGTGTCTTCTTCAGATATCTAGTCGATATCCTCCAGAGACATTCCAATGCTGCCTTTCTGGAGTCGGATGTCGACACACTGTTGAGCCTGTGCACGTCTCAAGGGTCCAGAGTCAACGAGGAGTAGTCGAACCTTGTCCCTTCTCCATTGTGTTTTGTCATCTAGGGATGTGCTTCGGTACTCAGCTGAATATGGTGGCGGTTTCCCGGGCAAGGGCTGTGATTCTCTTAGCCTTTGCCCTGACTCTATCCCAGTCCTTGTCCGCAACAGCTCGGAGTCTTCCCCGGCTGCTTGGTCTCTGTGGTTCGGTGACGGATCTCATTCCTCTAGGTCGGCTGCATGTCAGACTTCTCCCAACACTTTCTGCTTAGTTGTTGGAGGGTGGATGTCAATCCTCTGGATCTGATGCTTCAGTTACCGGAGTCTCTTCCTTCTCCCCTGACAGATGTTCAGTGGATTATGCAGGGAGTTCCGTTGGACTTTCCCATGTCCGATCGTGTTCTGACGGCCAGCGATCTCAGATGGGGTGTGACGTTGGATCCTCTAGGTCTTTCCCTTCAGGACCAGGATCAAGCAGCTCTTCATTTCAACCAGAAGTAGCTTCTTGCTCTTCTTCTGAGTTTCCCACAGTGGTTCCCCCACCTTTCGAATTGTCAGGTCCTTCTGTTGTCCGACAATTTGACAGTGGTTGCTTACTTTCAGAACCAGGGTGGCACACACTCTGTTCCCATATATGTTTTGGTTCGGGATCTTCTACTGCTCTCTCAGGATGTCAACGCCGGAGTGGTGGTTCGTCACATTCCCGGTTGTCTGAACGTCCTAGCCGACTCCCTGTCCTGACAGGGCATGTTCATTTCCACTGAGTGGATGCTCCACATGGCGGTGTTCCAGTCGCTTTGGCATCCCCACATCGATCTCTTTGCGACTCGTTGGAACCATCGGGTGGGCACTTTTCGTGTTCCCGTGTCCAGATGCTCTGGCTTTCGCCGTGGATGCTCTGTCACTCCATTGGAACGATCTTGTCGGCTACGCCTTTCTGCCGGTTCCAATTCGGCCTCAGGTTCTATCCAAGATACGGACCTGAAGTTGTCGAATCATTTTGATCGCTCCCCTGTCGCCTCAGTGGGTGTGGATCAATCTGCTCCACTCTCTGTTGGCGGCGGTTCTGGTATGTCTCCCTCTGCAGCACAACCTTCTTTGCCAGGGTCACCCCAGGAGATTTCACGTCGACGCGACTTCATTGTGACTTCGCGCATATCTTTTGTCAGGTCCTGTCTCCTTCGTAGAGGTTTTTTGAGACAAACAGTGGAGTTGCTTTTCTTCAAGGAGGCACTACACTAGTTTAGCCTATGTGGCCAAGTGGAAGATCTTCTGTTGATGGTGTGCAGATCACTGTTGATTATGTCAATACTTCTATCGCACAGATTGCAGAGTTTCTGGTATATCTGTTTGACTCTCGGGTTCTCCAGCCTGTTACCATCAAAGGGTACAGACCCATGCTTCAGAGACTTTTTCGTATGTGGGACAGCGTCGTATCGGCACTAATCCATACCTCTCCAAGATTGTTTGGCACTTTTCCTTGAAAAGGCCTAGAACTTTGCAGCTTACCCCAAGATGGAATCTTTCTTGGGTGCTGCTTTGCTTGGGAGTGGGGGGGGGGGGGCGCCATTCAAGCCTTTATCCCAGGTGGATATGCGTTTTCTCACATACAAGCCAGCTTTTCTGATGGCTTTTGCCTCAGCCAGACGGGTTAGTGAGCTTCACGCCCTCTCGGTTGACCCAGCCTTTTTCAGGAGCTCTCCCAACAGTGTTACATTTTCCACTGATTGTTTACCACTAATTGCTCCTTTCTGGCCAAGAATCAGATACCAGGAACTACTCTGTATCGGGGCTCTTCCTTCTGTTCAGGGTAAACACCCTTTGCTCTGTCTGGTTCGTGCAATTTGCATTTATCTCAATCGGACTCTGTTCATTAGGAAGGGTAGGAACAATTTTTTCTGTCTCTTATTCCTGGTCAACAGAAGATCTCTCCTTAATCCATTTCCTTAATCCATTTCTCGATGGATTTGTCTTGCTATTAGTGCCGCTTACTCTTTTCTAGCGACTGTATTACCAATCTTATTTCTGTCCATGAGGTGCTTGCATTGTCTACCTCTTGGGCTTGTACTAACTCCGTCATGTCGGATGTTATGCTGGCAGCCTACTGGAGAAATGCTACTTTCTCCACTTATCTGCGACAGTTGCAGGAGCAGGCAGAGGAGCTTTGTTCTACGGGCCCTCTTTCTTCTGCTCAGGCTGTTGTGTACCCCAGCCATTCGGCTTCTTACAAGATCAGTTCCAGCTCTGTGCTGTTATTGCCCTTTCTGTCTGTGTGTCGCACAGAACCATACGCCTCATCTCTCTTGGTCTTTTACTAATGTTTGTGATGCTATGGTTTGATAGGCCTAGGGACCTCTTCCTCTGTCCACGGTTTCAGTGCAATTGGGTTATGTGTGGGTTGGTTATGTGATTCCCTCCATCCTATTGTCTATTCAGCCTGTAGTAAACAATTGTAAGGTAGGTTGATAAGAAATATAAATTTTATAGTAAATTTCCTTTCTTATTATACCTACCACAATTGTTTATATGGAGGCCCTCCCGTCTTCTTATTCGGGTAAGAATCCTTCCTCCCCGCTGATCACATAACTCCTATGTTGGCAGACTCAAAAGAATGATTCATTGGTGACTGCCTTGCGCACTGGTTCCAGAAGTCGTGGAATTGTACTAAGAGAAGAGCGTCTCCTACTGGGTGTGCGCCGATGTCTAAGAGATTTCGCTTTACCTTAGTAAAGTTAATAAAATCACTGATGTAGTCTGTTGGTTTCAGTTTCAATGAGTTCGTTCAACTGGATACTTAAAATGCTGTGTAAAGCTAATTGCTCTCCTAAGCTGATTGAGGAGAGCGATTTTTTGCCCTCCTGCATTTTTCAGAATGCCAGGCCTGGAAATCCAATGGATTTTCACATTAAAAACACTCAACCCAGTGGGCACGGACAGTAAAGATTTTTAAATCATCTTATTCATTTGTAATATGCACATGTATTATTGCCCAGACCAAATTTGGAGAATTGTTTTCTCTAACTTCTTTATATTTCTTTCATGCAGACCCTCCAACTATTGGTGGTAGACCGAGAAAAGAAAATATCAATGTCACAAAGTATGATTCAACAAAGTTAAGGTGCCCTGTTCATGGAGAGCCAAGGCCTAGCATATCTTGGTACAAAAATAATATAATCATTGATGAAGACACAGCAGAACACCTAGAATTACTTCAGGATAATGAGATATTGCATATATCATCTGCCACAGAAGCTGATACAGGATTATACACATGTCGTGCTAAGAATGCGGCTGGTACTGCTGAGAAGCATTATAATGTTGATGTTCATGGTAAGGCTTATTTAACTCTTTACCCAACACATGGTATCAAAAATTATTGTTTTAATTACGATCTTTTGAAAAAATTTCAACAAAACTATATCTTGTGGCCTCTCATTGGAACAACCTTAATCCTTTGATACTTTAATTATATCTTGACGTTCAAACGTCACTGGGAATTTAGTTTCTTCAACGTTTTTCAAAATGTGATGTCAAACTGCGTCAAACATCGGAAAGTGCAAATTATCTGGTTGAGGGCTAGATTATTTCTGGTGGTCTGAATTTGTTATTCGAAACTTGTTTTATTACAAATTATTGGAGAGTGCCCACAGGCACTCTCCAATAATTTGTAATAAAACAAATTTATATAAACAAAATATTATTTGTTTTTGACTGAACATGAAATATAAGCAAGGAAAGCATTGGCTTTTGCTCTGGTATTCTCACTTTTTGAAAGCCCTGATAGTGGCTTCTAGCACTCAGCCTGTAAAGAAGTCTTGACAGCAAGATTATATTAGTATTTTAAGCTGCGATGAGATTTGGTTCAACGGTTGTCACTGAGCACTATCCGGGAGAAAATGGGAATTGAGGATAAAACTTTTAAAAAATGAAAAATAATAACAAAATAAATGACCACAAAGTATCAAGGCGCTGTTTGATTTCGGACGTAATAAGACGTACAAAAGTATCAAAGGGTTAATTTGTAAATTACGTGAGCAGATGCTGTTGATTCGTTTGGTAAAGGGGCTGAAGTATGTACCAAAAAGTTTTCATTTTTAGCCAGACTGTTTACAGTGAGGGCTATAGTCATGAGTTTCGTCCATCTGTCCGACTGTCTGTCTGTTAACATTTAGAGTTTTGGTTAAAGTTTGTGGTTAAAGTTTTTTACTGAAGATTCAAGTGTTTTTTTTTTTTTCCCCTGTTTAGTCATGACTTTCGTCTGTCTGTCTGTTAACATTTGGTGTTTTGGTTAAAGTTTGTGGTTAAAGTTTTTTAGTCAACCTTAAAGTTTTTGTTTTTTTTTTCTTTTAAATTAATATTACTATTGATTTTATCATTCTCATTATGTTTTTTTTTATGTTTCATGTTATTTTGGGAAATATTTAACCCTTTTTTGTATGGCAATTTAACTTACAACTTCTAGGTTAAAGTTTTTGGTTTTTGGTTAAAGTTTTTTTTTTTGGTGGGGGGAGGGGGGGGGGGGGTGGTTAAAATGACACCTTTAATTCTTCAAACAGTTTAGTGGAATGTCACTGTTTCTTATTTGGAACAATGTCTACTATCTATTGAACATTTCTACAGTGATTTTCATTAATATCGGCATGATTTTAACCCCTTTTAAACCTGTTTTCTGACTTACTTTCTTTGTATTTGAAATTAGACTTTGCCACATACTTTCTTACTCTAATTCTTGCATGGTCAATACAACTTAATGATTCCATTTACATCAGTGATTTCTTTTATCGGTTTTAGGAAATATTTAACCCTTTTTTGCCAATCAATTTTACTTAGTATTCTCAGCTTGAAGTTTTGGATTAAAGTTATGCTTTTCAAGGCTCTACCTTTCATTCTCCAAACACTCTGTTACGACGTCATTTCTTTTTTTCATTTCGGTCAAGCTCTGCTGAAGCTGAACACAGTGCTTTCAAATAATATTGTCATTAATTTATCCCTTTTCACAACGCTTTTCGAACTTCGTTTCTCTAAATTTCAAATTAGGCTTCTACCACATACTTTGTTACTTTTTATCCCCTCCCACAGGGGAGGGACATAGCACAGAGCTTGCTCCATCTGTCTATCTGTCGGTCCATCCTTCAGCCCATCCGTCCATCTGTCCGAACTTTCTTTATGCCGTAACTTAAACAAAAATTAACAGATTTCAATTCTTTTCAGTACATGTCACTAGGTCAAGTTTGATGACCACAATTATCCAATGAAAATTATTGAAGTTATTGCCCTGCCCAGCCCCTGCCAATTAGGCATTTTTTTAAAACTTTCCTCCAATATGCATTTTGAACTCTTTACAGTCACTACATGCAGAACTTTTTTAAGTAACCCCCCACCCCGGGGCCAATTAGGCACTTTTTTTTCGTTTGTCAAAAATGCATTTTTACAGTTTTGGTTAAAGTTTGTGGTTTAACAGACACCCTCCTTCCCCCGGTGCCAGTTAGGCATTTTTTTTCTGTTTGCTCAAAATGCATTCTGAAGGATTTAGAGTGATCACATGCAGAAAAAAATGGACTCACCTAACACCCCCTCCCCTCCCCCCCACCTCCCCCACCTCCTCCTCACCCAGGGCCATTTAAGCAATATTTTTTCTTTGGTACAAAAGGCATTTTTAGCCTGACTGTTTACAGTCAGGGCTATAGTCATGACTTTTGTCTGTCCGTCTGTCGGTCCATCCATCTGTCTGTAAACAATTGTTTTCCGATTGATAACTCCAGTGTTGATTAATTGATTTTGACCAAAGTTGATATGTGTATTTTCCAGCTAGTAATACAGGCCAGGTTTGAATATAGGGTGAATATAACTTCCCACCCCCCCTAATCCCCTCACTCCCTAATTCCCCCCCCCCCCCCCCCCCCCCCCCTACACACACACGCACACTCCTCCTCTGTGTGATGGTCATTATTTTGGCAGTTTTTCCAAAAATGCATTTTGAAGGATTGGGAGTTATTAACTGGTAGAGTGCTGGAAGCCCATATTTGGGCTTTGCTCTGAAGTATAGGTACCGCAACTTAAAGGCTTCATATTCAGTGGATGTGCTTCACTTTATCTTAGAAGTGAAATTATTTAGTTTGTTAGGATTTGCCTTGTTACAATTTATGGGAGAGTGCCTATTGGCGTGTCTCTCGGTGTGCCTATTGGCACTCTCCCATAAATTGTAACAAGGTAAAGACACGTGAGCAAATTCTGATGACCAAAAATAATTTAGCTCTCTACCAGTTAAATGCAAACAAACGAAAGTTGACTACTATAACACACCACCACTGCATACCAAATATTTTTAAGGATTTGGAGTTACTAAATGCAAACAAACAAAAGTTGACTAATATAACACACCACCACAATACCCCCCCCCCCCCCCCCCCCCCCCCCCACACACACACACACACACACATACACACACATGTGTCACTTAGGCAGTTATTCCCAAAATGCATTGTGAAGGATTGGGAGTTATTACATGCAAAAAAGAAAATTGACTCCTTTTGCCCAACATTGCTTTATGTACTGCATCTTTAATCCTTTACCTAACACAAGTTGAAGCCAACAGTACAAATTATTTTTCTGAAACATCAGATTTTTTCATTTTTAGTTCAACCTTGTCGTAAGTCAAATTTGAGGTTATGCAATGGGCAGACATCCATCTGTCCGTCAACAATTCAATACGGCTCGGGCTAGAGGCTGTATTTCTGAACTGATCTTCACGAAACTTCTTGAGTACCTTTGTTATCACCGTGGGACGAGAACAAGAGTTTTTTGGGTGCGGTCCAAATTCAAGATGGCCACCAGCAGCCATTTTGTACTTTAGTTAGTGCAATCAGTTTTTTGTACAGAACTTTTGTATGAAAGTTTTGATTTGAATAAATTTCTGTATGAATGTTTAGTAACATGGAATACATCACATATAATACAGGTTTTTTTCTCGTGCAAAAATTATGCAAATTAGATGAACTTTTATTTATTCAGTGCTACTTATACACAGTAAGTGCACATGTCAATATGACTCGGGCTAGTGTCTGTATTTATGAACCGATCTTCACGAAACTTCTTGGGTACCTTTGTTATCACCTTGGGATGAGAACGAGTGTTTCTGGGTGCGGTCCAAAATTCAAGATGGCTGCCAGTGTCCATTTTGTACCGAAATTAGGTCCAATCAGTTTTTTGTACACAACTTCTATATGGCTCAGGCTAGAGGCCGTATTTATGTGTAGCGACCGAGGTATAAAGGCCATTTACCAACCAGCCTGGTTGGTCCGGATCTCTTAGTCTCGTGGTAAATCGGTCACTTTGTGTGCTAGAGGTCGACAGTTCGAACCTCGGCTCCTGCACTTATCTCTCCTCCTGTTACATTTGGGGGCTCGTCCGATCCTCAGCAGTTGGTGGCGTTGTGGACGCTGTGGTGAAGCATGGTGGATGTTTCGACTGCTCTGAGGTGGAATCTGGGTGAGATTCACGGTGGGTGAATCTCAAAAGAAGGGGAGAGTAGTGTAGCGGTCGAGGTATAAAGGCCATTTACCAACCAGCCTGGTTGGTCCGGATCTCTTAGTCTTGTAAATCGGTCACTTTGTGTGCTAGAGGTCGACGGTTCGAACCTCGTCTCCCGCACTTATCTCTCCTCTTGTTACATATGAACCGATCTTTACAAAACTTCTTGGGTACCTTTGTTATCACCGTGGGACTAGAACAAGTGTTTTTGGGTGCAGTCCAAAATTCAAGATGGCCACCAGCAACCTTTTTGTACCAAAAATTGTGCAATCAGTTTTTTGTATGAAAATTCTGATTTGAATAAATTTTTGTAGGAATGTTTAGTAACATGGAATACATCACATATAATACAGGTTTTTTTCTCGTGCAGAAATTATGCAAATTAGATGAACTTTGATTTGTTCAGTGCTACTTATACACAGTAAGTGCACATGTCAATACGGCTCGGGTTAGAGGCTGTATTTATTAACTGATCTTCACAAAACTTCTTGGGGTACCTTTGTTATCACCTTGTGACAGGAACAAGTGTTTTGGGGTACCTTTGTTATCACCTTGTGACAGGAACGAGTGTTTTTGGTTGCCTTTGTTATCACTGTGCTATGAGAACAAATATTTTGGGGTTCAGTCAGACCTACTCTGGGACTCAAAGATTTCTTTTCTAGTTTAGCATCTGACTGTCGCCCACCTTTACAAAACTTTACCTACACATTTGTTACAGGCTACGGTCAGCATTTATGTACAGACCGTTACAATACATTACATGTACCTTTGTTATCAGGTCATTACCTAGATGTTTGTCATTGCTGTGTCACATACTATACATGTACATGTCTTAAACAAGTTGAGCTACAGTGTCATTGCCACTTTCATTTAAAATGTTGGAAGACAGAAACTAGCGTGTTTTCTCAATAACCCAGGCTCTCTAGCATAACATAACACAAAGAAAGTCGCCGGTCACCCATTTGACATTCTCGGGTAGCACATGCTATTTTGAAATCGGTTGCAAACTTGTATACGGTTAGGTGGACAACAACAACATGTCATTAAACTCTTTGCATGACTTCTTGTCCACAAACATGCAACATTAGAACTATTATATTTCATCCTTTACGCTATTTTTTCACATTTGTTTCTATTTTTTCACTTAGTATATATATCTTGTTTGACAGAGCTCCATGAGCTCTGTCAAACAAGATATAATAGATTAAATAGATTAAATGCCTGTATTGGATGAACTAAGGTGAAAAAGGACTATAAACAAATTTCTCGACAGGTTACAAGATGTCTTATTCAATTAACAGGAGTTTACTCTATTTATTTATTTATTTATTTATTTATTTTATTTATTTATTTATTTATTTATTTATTTATTTATTTATTTATTTATTTATTTATTTAATGGTCTTTAAGGTCCCATATTTCTGCACAATGGCTAATCATGACCGCAACAGTTTTACTGTTGGAGGAAGTCAGAGTACCCAGAGAGAACCACTGAGCAATGGCAAGAAACTGTCAGCTCCCCAACATACTAACTTCACCACATGCAGTGCTAGCATTGGTTGACATGTGCACCATTGATGTGCAGTACCTCTTAGTACACAAGGCCACCGTTTCCCATGTGGGCAATGGGGGTGAAGTGTCTTGCCCAAGGACGCAACACAGTTGCCGCAGGTAGGATTCGAACTGGGGACCTCTCAGCTTGCAGCCTGCACCTCTACCTACTGAACCACCGTGCCCCCAGTCTTGCAGCCTGCACCTCTACCTACTGAACCACCGTGCCCCCAGTTTACTCTATAACCTATATCCAATTAACAGGTCAAATTTGTACTGGAGGTATGGTAAATGGTATTGTGTTCGGCAAATTATATTCTATTAACAGGGCTATTCAGTTAAACAGGCTTGGGGTTCTTACAAATGCAGGAGGGCTAAAAATCGCTCTCCTCACATGGCCCAGGGGAGCGATTAGCTCTCCTCAAGCTTACAAAAGCTAAGAATTTCAAAATGAAGTTGTACTATTAATGCATTTTGCCTGGTGGGCTTTGTACATACATTTTATTTGGTGCTGTTAACCACATAGTCTCTGTGAGATGGCTACATTACCCTTCCCACACCTCCGGGCCTTGGTAAGGCCCGGAGGTGTGGGAGGGGCAATGCGGCCATATTGCAGAGACAACTAACATAGCAGAGATCTGAAAACCTGTGGGTTTTAGGAATAGGCTGTTGTGGTAATCATTATTTTCTAAGGCTAGGAGGGCTATTTTTCGCCCTCCTCAATTTTTTTAAGGCGAGCGAATAAATCGCTCTCCTGAAAATGCCAGGCCTGGTTATATTCAATTAAGTGGGCTCCACTGAATTATAAACTCAAGGATATGAATTATACATGGCCATAAATCATGTACACCCACTTTAAGGGAGGTGAGCGTTGGTCCTGCGTCCTGCCTCTGTCCCTTTTTGTAAGCACATTGCGCATCTTTTTGTCCCAACCCAATAGGATTACAATGCAGGCCTGCCCCCGAACCAGGAAGTTCGGGTCTTCTTCTTCTTGCTGGTCCCCGAAAGGGGTCGTTGTTGTTTTCCTTCAAAGAGTCCAACCAAACAGAGACAGCCTGAGGCAGATTATACTTGCCAGTGATGGCCATCACTCATAATCATCCTTGAAGCGGCAGACTATACTTGCCCGAAAATCCAGATTGACTGCACCCTCGGGGAGAGGTAGTACCTTTGTGAGAGGACCCAACCTCTCACACTGGTCCTCACCCGAGGGTTCAACCGACATCAGCCAAGAGACCATCACGACGCAACTGGTGACACTGGCCGAGTACCTGAAGCAGTTCCTCCTTCAACACGCCTAGACATGTGAGAATGAATCACCTACAGTCAATGAGGGTCGAAAGTGGCTTGTCCCCCATACCGTCCCTGCGCGCCTTTCGACACCCTCATATATGGCTATACCAATGAAGGGAATGCAATAAAACTACCAGAGTGCTGGGTGTCATCCACACAAGACTAATCCCAACAAGATGAATAGGTAAAATATCCCAAAAGGATGAATCCCAATAAGACAAATATGTTTTTTCCATTAATTATAGGGGAAATTATTTAAGAAAGGAAATAAAATGTGTATATTTATGTTATTAGAGGTATTTTGGAGGTAATGTTTATCTTTTTTGAGCAGGTGCTGAGCAGTTATTATTTTTTCTTTTCTTTTTCATCTCTTGAGTGGCTACGATCACTGTTAAGTTTGTTCAGTATTTATTAATTTTAATAGTTATATCTTGGTTTTGTCTTTCTTTCTTTTTTTATGTCTGTTTTTTTTAAAGTTTGACTGATAAAAAAAGCACAAAAACTTGAGCTAACCACATCTTATAGTAATGCATGGTGCCTTTTTGAAATCTCTTTATCTGAGAATAACCTGTGTTAGCAGTTTATGGTGCAATAATTAACTGACAAAGAGAACCAACAACACTTGTCTCTCTATCTCTTGTCTCGTCAACAGTGCTTTGTGTTCATTAAATGCAGAGCAAATAGTCAGTCATCTATCTTTGTGAAAAGACTCACAGAGGCTCGCCAAAACAGAAAATTCTTCGACTCGTTTCATAAATATTATATGAGAAAAACACTCATTTCATATTCTATTTATCATATGACACACACACACGCACAAATTAACCACTTAGTAGGACTTTTTTAACCCATCACCTAACTTGAATTGCAGACGGCACTTCGAAAAAACATCCTTATATAACTAAAAATTTTCATTTTTTGCTTCCAAAACATAGGTTATGACCCCTCATTGGAACGAGCTCATCGAGCTCGTTCCAATGAGGTGTCATAACCTATGTTTTGGAAGCAAAAAGTGAAAATATAAAAAAAAGATTAATGGCATTTTTCTTGTAGATAAAAGATCAATACAATATAACCCACCCTAAATAGGACAGATAACGTAAATTCTCCCTACTGAAATTATGCAAATGTCACCCAGTTGTATTTTGTTTAGCCAATCAAATTGTCCAGTTTTGAAATTGACCAATGAAAGCTCCCAACTCTAATTATGCAAATTATGAAAATGTGGCCCAGTTTTATTTTGTTCAGCCAATCAAATTATCTAGTTTTGAAATTGACCAATGAAATTGATGGAAGGCTTTATCACTGATTAATATGAAAACAAAATATCAAATGTTTTAAAGTGAACAAAACGGACGAGTCATATGATAAATTCTGATACAAGTTTAAATGGTAGCTGGTAAAATTTGTCTTCTTGTATATTCCTTATCATAATTTCCAACTGCATGTACTACATGCTACCTCCACCAAAAAAGAACAAAAAGAAGCACAGATGCCATTAATTTGGCTCTGATCCTCTTTTCTCCTTTGCCTTACACAGACATGATTTGATTCAAGATACAAAATGATACAGTCAAAGAGGGTTGAAAAAAGCTTACCCTGTACCATCCTTGAATGCTTTTGACATTGGATTCAGGTCATTCATTTTATTCAATCACAAATCTACCAATGATTGTTTTCTTTAACCCTTTACCCAACGAATTGCCCACATCCGCCCGCGTAATATGCAAATTCAGCAGCTGAAAAAATATTATTTTTTGAAAAATTTCACCAAAAACCATATCATGTGACCCCTCTTTGGAACGAGCTCATTCCAAAGAGGGGTCACATGATATGGTTTTGTTGAAATTTTTTGAAAAAATTGAAAAAATGATATTTAATAAATTTTGAAATTGTCTGCGTTGGGTAAAGGGTTTAGTTTAAACATATTTTATTTGCCATTAAACATGCAAACAAGGATTGGTGGACAAGTGCTTTCCTCTTACATAACCCTCCGCTCCTCGAACAGATATACAAACATACAAAAGATGGCAACAAAATTTGAAGAACAAATACATACATGTGTACTTATTCTATCAATCACATTATATAGAAATGAGAAATAAAGATGCGTTGTCGAGTTTGAGTGAAGAACAGATGATTTAGTGAGGTTGAACTTACAACAACAAAGATAAAAAAGGGGAGAACTCAGCGATTTCCTTCTCAACATCATCACACATCTATACAGTGAGGCATCACCCTCGCCATGTGAAACCGCTTCATTGACAAACCGCACAGGCATGTTCTACTTTCAAAATCTGATGGTTCAGGATTTGGACATGGCCAAGTTTGTGACTAATCACAGAGTGACACTCAGGGACTGAGCACACCGTCGTCCATGAGGCAGCCAGTACCGAGTGAATTCCATTATGGAGTGCACCCCGTACAGGAAGGCTCCAAAATCAGCGGCATGACTATAGCGTAAGGGGGAGATGGTTGTTCTTTATATGCATGAGTACAAGAAGTATTTGCATATTTTCAGTGTACTTAGCTGTCGTTAAACCTCTTGGTGTTCTTTATAAACCTTTGTACAGTAGTGCACATGACAATATTATCACTATCGGATCGTCGGTAGTCTCCATACAGAAGTGAATCAACCGACACCTCATTACTGTCAGTGGGGGAAAGGGTTAACCCTTTACCTAACATGAAAAGCAGACGACACTTGTAAAAATAATTCTTGAATGACTTATTTTTTTCATTTTTTGTCTCAAAAACATAGGTTATGACCCCTCATTGAAACGAGCTCGTCCCAACGAGGGGTCATAACCTATGTTTTTGAGACAAAAAATGAAAAAATAATGAAAATTAATTGGCGATTTTTGAGAATAGCGCTGGCCGGTTTTGGCCGTTACGTTGGGTAAAGGGCTAATGCATCAAACTCAAAGAATGAAAGGATTTTTATTTTTTTGAGAAAAAATTTGCAAAATTGAATTTTTGGAGAGCCAAAAAAGAGATTTTTTCTTGAATTTTGCAAATGGCAACGTGAACCCTGATAGATGCTTTACTTTTAATTATATCATGTGACTGAAGATACCCTCATTTGGTTTATCTCTACTTCAATCTTTATATTTGTGTGAATTGTATATGTTTGGCTCCATTTTAACAAATTTCCCCATCAGGATGAAACAAAGTTTCGCCTCAATGAGGAAACCAAAATATTAAGCCAAATATGTGCACTTCCTCGATGTTGGGTGTGTTCAATTTCTAAGCATTTCAAGGGTGTAATAATTAGGGCTGTCACAATTTTTTAATTTAGAAATTGATTAATCATCGCAAATAATCGATAATAATTGATTAATCATACATAGATGACCCCCCCCCCCCCCCCCCCCCCACACACACACACACCCTCTCTTTGAAGTCATTAAAAATGAAGTTCAAGTTACCTGACCAACCTCAAGTAAACAACGAAGATGATCCTCTTTTAGGTACATTCAAAGCTTTGATATTCTGAACTTTTGAAACGTCGGTATAATAATCAAGACCAGTTGTCAGTTGCTAACTTTGATGTACCTGAAAGACAAATGCTTCTAACGGCTTCTTGAGGTTTAACGTTGACTTTCTTGACCTTTTACCTTTAGCTACAATAGTTCATCCAATTTTTATTTTAATTATTAAACGTCTAAAACGGGGTAAAATTTTGCGATTCATCGACAATGAAAAATACTAATTGATTTCGGCATGACCAATCGATAAATCGTGACAGCCCTAGAAATAATTTACTGATCATTCAGCTGAGGAAAATACTATTCAATTATGCCAGAAATGATAGATAGCCTAATCGAATTTTCATGACGGCTGTAATGATAACACTGTTTTTATTTTAATTATATTCCAGTTCCCCCAATGATTGAAGGATCAGGACGAGTACTTGACGTATCAGCAACAATCCATGAAGAACTTGTACTGGAATGTCCAGCTACAGGAATCCCTGTACCATCACTCAAATGGTTACGGAATAATGATGAAATATCACCCTACAGTAATACAGGCAGCATAAGAATCTTAAATGAAGGTCGAAAACTGAAAATATTAAATGCAGAATTATTAGATGTTGGGAATTATATGTGTGTGGCATCAAATGAAGCTGGAAGTGAAAGTCTTCAGTTTGTAGTTTCAGTCAACAGTAAGTAGAAAAATTATCCCAGATCTAATCCCTCACCCTGCCTTCCAGTTTTAGTCAACAGTAAGTAGAAAAATTATCCCATGAACTGACACACTCCACCAATCTCCTTCCCCACCCACAACCACACCCCAGTCTTACTACCTTTAAAATTCTCTCCCCCTCTTGATTCAGTCAACTGTAAGTAGAAAAATTATCCCATGATCTGACTACCCCCCGCCACCCCCCCTCTAGTTTCAGTCAACAGTATGTAGAAAAAATTATCCCATGAACTGACACACTCCACCAATCTCCCTCCCCACCCACAACTGTGCACTGTTTAACCCTTTACCTAACGAATCGCCTGCATCCGCCCGCGTAATATCCAAATTGATCAGTTGAAAAAATTAAATTTTTCAAAATATTTCAACAAAACCATATCATGTGACCCCTCATTGGAACGAGCTCAATGAGCTCGTTCCAATGAGGGGTCACATGATATGGTTTTGTTGAATTTTTTTTTAAAAATTAAAAAAAATGATATTTAATATAATAATTTTGATATAGTCTGCAATGAGTAATGGGTTAAAATCATACTTTAACCCTTTACTAAAATCTGTTACATCCATCCGCATAATTTACAAATTGAGCAGTTGAAAAAAAAAAATTCTAAACATTTCAACAAAACCATATCATAACAAGCCATTAATTAAAATGGAATATGTTTTCATTTTTGAAGTACTCTTTATAAATATTTTTACAATCTAGTATAAGTATTTCTATCAGTTCCTTGAAACCTGCAATTTATGTAGCAACATGTAACCACCTACCAGGGGAGCGCGGTGGCTCAGTAGGTAGAGGTGCAGGCTGCAAGCCGAGAGGTCCTCGCTTCGAATCCCACCTGCAGCAACCGTGTTGTGTCCTTGGGCAAGACACTTCATCTCCATTGCCTGCATGGGGGCACGGTTGCGCTGTGTACTAAGGCGTACTGCACGTCAATTTTCATGAAGATAGGTCATAGATAAGTATTTTTTTTTTATTTGATAGTAAGTTCTCGTAGCTATAACGGAAGCCGAATAAATCTTGGGTGATACATCGCTAATTGAATGAATTTGACAATAGTTAATGTTATTCGCAAAATGCGATTCCAAATTATGAATTGCGTCGCTAAATATGTGATTTGTATCGCAAAATGCGATGCGAACCTGTTTATTTTAAGGCCTGGCCAATACGGGCATATAATGTAACAAATTGGGATGCGAACCTGTTTATTTTAAGGCCTGGCCAATACGGGCATATAATGTAACAAATTGGATTGAACATGAGCACAAAAGTGAAAGTAAACCTTTAAACAAATACAGAAGCAAGTGCTATAATTGTAAATTTTCCTGAGTTGGGTTAAAATGAACAACATATGTTATCTCAGTTTCCCCAAAAATAGGGCTCTGCCGACTTCACTGTCAGTTGTGGCCAATCAGAGTATAGTAAGTCTTGATGCTTATACCTAACAATGATCTCCGTAATGAAGGTGCCGATTAGTCTACTGGTGAATTTCAGCGTAGACTTTTTTAGTAATCGAGTCGATGTTGACTTGTCGAACAATCCTTTCAGCACAACTAATGATAGCAACGTGGAACAGGATTCTGCAGTACTGTTGGGCTCAAATCAAGCTGACACAAATGACACTACTACGAGTGCAGGACGTTCAGATGATGTCAGTAGTAATCCAGATGACGGAGAGAGTCCTTCAACGTCTAGAATAGGACTGGCTTGTTCCAATGAGGGGTCATAACCTATGTTTTGGAAGCAAAAAAAGAAAATTTTTTAGTTATATGAGGATGTTTTTTCCAAGTGCCATCTGCAACTCAAGTTAGGTGATGGGTTAAAAAGTCATACTAAGTGGATAATTTGTGTGTGTGTGTGTCATATGATAAATAGAATATGAAATGAGTGTTTTTCTCATATAATATTTATGAAACTCGTCTGAATTTCCCGTTTGGGCTCGCCAGAGGCTCGCCAAAACGGAAAATTCTTTCATAAATATTATATGAGAAAAGCACTCATTCCATATCCTCTATATATCTTAACTTCTACAAGTATCTGGGAATTTCATTGGTTTGCAAATGTCACATGAAAACCCCATATAAAACCATATACCGTCACTTGCAAGTCATATGCGACAGACCACCAGAGTATTCTCGCCTTTGTTTGTTCATCTTTCAAAATGTCAGAAAACAATAAACGCTTCGCGCAGACGACAGACTAAGAGGTAGAGGCAAAACGTCTTAAGCTGAATGCGGACAATACCATTAAAGCTAATAAAAGATGTGCCAATATTTTAAGAAACTATCTCAAAGAAAAAAATGACGCAATTCAAAATTGCACTGCTGTAAACACAGTGCAATCAAACCCCAACGTTTATTATGGAAATGTTACAATCATCTATAACCTTACAAAAAACAAGAATTAAGATTAAATTCTTGGCAATTGTACATTCATTTCAGTATTATCTGATTCTTCATTTGTGAATGATTCGAAATTCTGGAAGTCACAAAAACGCGTTCATTTTTGTTGGTTTTGATATATTTATTTGTGTTAATTAGAACAAAATGTGTTGAAATTAAAATTAACAAGAAGGAATTTTACCATATATCAGTCATTGTATAGTCTAATTCAGTATAAAAAAGGTAGTCGGTAAGATATATTTGTTACACAGTTTGGTAGTGACCTAATATGGTATATATGGGGTTAGTTAATTCCATATTGGGCTCGAGCAAAGCTCGAGCCCAATATGGAATTTACTGACCCCATGTACAGTAGAACCTGTCTTGAGAGACCACCCCATTTGCCGAGCAAAAGTGGTCTCTCAATACAGGTGGTCTCTCATTACAGGTTTGACATTTTTGCTAGTCTTTGAATGACCAATCAGAGAATATTTGTTACAGAAATGGAGAAGAACTGATTTTTCAAAATTTTTTTTATTATTGTTTTATTTTAATTCAGTTTTAATACAAGTACAAAGGCATTGTTTAATAAATTATAGATAAAAGTACATAAACTGAGAAACTTCACTGTTGGGCCAACATCCTGGTTAGATTTTTGAACTATTGTTTTCTGTGTACACTGCATTGATCTTAACTGGCTGAGTTACAACAAGGGTACCAGAACAAAAGCCATCTTTTTCCTTGCTCATGTTTCTGTATATTTAGTTTGTATACATTTGTTTTATTACAAATTATTGGAGAGTGCCAGTAGGCACTCTCCAATAATTTTTAATAAAACAAATTTTGAATAACAAATTCAGACCACCAAAAAAATCTAACCCTCAACCTGTTTATTGATTTTAATACTGTGAAATTGCCAAAAATTGATTTTCCGGTCTCTCAAAACAGGTGAAAAACTGAGTTTTTGCCACAGTTTTGTGGTCTCACAAGGCAGGTGGTCTCTCATGACAGGTCCATTATAGAGTGAAACCAATCGGTACATGGTCACCGTGGTCTCTCAAGACAGGTGGTCTCTCATGACAGTGGTCTCTCAAAACAGGTTTTACTGTATACCATATTAGGTCACTACCAAACTGTGTAACTTATAATGTACCTTGTCTCCCAAACATGTATCATGTTCTTTGCATTATGACAGACTGACATTATCAAACATATATATGAATTGTGCTTTTAACCATTAAGGGCCTGGAGGGAGTGCGGTGGCTCAGTAGGTAGAGGTGCAGGCTGCAAGCCGAGAGGTCCTCGGTTCGAATCCCACCTGCGGCAACCGCGTTGTGTCCTTGGGCAAGACACTTCACCACCCATTGCCCATTTGGGGGCATGGTGACGCTGCGCACTAAGGCGTACTGCACGTCGATGGTGCACCTGTCTTCAACCAATGCTAACCCTGTTTGTGTGGAGTTAGTATGTTGGGGAGCTGACAGTTGCTCGCCGTTGCTCCGTGGTTCTCTCCGGCTTCCTCCACCCGTAAAACTGTCATGGTCATGATTAGCCATTGTGCAGAAATATGTGATCTTAAACACCAATAAATAACAGGGTAGCCACGGGTCCTTGAAAACCTGGAATGTCCTTGAATTTGAAACGCTATTTTCAAGGCCTTGAAAGTCCTTGAAAGAAATATCAATGAAGACTTGTCAGACGAATTCGAGTCGTGTGAAAGCAATTTGGAAGACAATGTAAATGCCGGCGAATCAGCTGATCAATCAAGCACGTGTGTTCATGTTGACAAAACATTGAATTTGGGAGATTCGTTCCACCACCCATGATTAAAAACATTTGACGAGCCCACTGGCATTCAGTTTTCTGTGGATGTCAACGAGCGTGAGTTGGACATTTTCAGTAAATTTTTTGACAATGATTTTATTGAACTGTGCACTTCACAAACAAATTTATATGCCAAACAATACTTTGAAAAAACCCCAAACATGAAACCATTCGCACTTGACCGATCTCGGGTGGATACGGATGCGACTGAAATAAGGGCTTTCATAGCAGATGAAACAGTTGTCACAGTGATAAAAAACGTGCACACCTGTTTGCTTGACAAACAATAAGTAGTAAATTTTACCTCGGTTCACAACTTGTGAACCGAGGTACAATTGACTACTTATTGTAAAGGGGGTATTGCCATTGGGACGTTTCGGCCTTAGGACGTTTCAGCCTCGAGACGGTTCTTGAATATCCTTGAATTTTCATCAAAAAGGTTCTTGAAAGTCCTTGAATTTTGTTTTCAATATTCTGGGGGAACCCTGAATAAATAATAAATTAAGGACCTGGATAATTTTATACAGTTTTACTACACTTTGATAGTCTATATTCTGTGGCTTTGTAGTTTTTTTTTGGTAAGTCTTGGCTGTCTATATAGCCAGCCAAGACTTACCTAAAAACAACTGCCAAGATTCTTAGAAAACTCCAATTATATCACAGTGTTGGACCACATATCGGTTATAACTTGTATATTTGTAATATTGCTCAGTACTTGACTGATAACATTTTTTATCTATTCCAGTTCCTCCTACTATCCAACATGGTCCCGACGCTGTTCGACCAGCTGTTCATCAACATGTACTGTTGGAATGTAAATCAGATGGCCTTCCGGAACCAATAGTAGTTTGGATGAAAAATGGTATTGCTTTTCCATCAACTGGCCTTACACATAGACAACTGGATTCTGGTTCTCTAGAGTTTGTTGCCGTGAGGTTAGAAGACACTGGTAACTACACCTGCATAGTAACAAATAATGCTGGCAGTGTGTCAAGAAGTGTTCTACTTGAAGTTGAAGGTACGTCATTAGCTTTGTCAGTTTTCTTGTCACATGAGTAAAGTCAATCATTGGAGTTTTATTTTTTTGCTCTTCTGTCATCTGTTTATCTAATTGCAATTTCCTACCTCACTCGAGTTATGAGTTACAGTTACTGCTCTTTGTCTGTCATCTAGTGTCTGTGATGAACATTGTATTTTTGAGATTTCTCCTGAAAATCTGAACCGTTTTCAGTGAAATTTCGAATTTTGTTCTAAAAAGTTACTACAGTTAAAACTAGAAGTCCTATCATGAACTGTGTGCTTATCTAGGCTTAATTGCGTGTAGGAATTGTGCGCAACTGCCATATCGAATGACATCCAAAGCACAGCAGGTTTTCCTGGTTACTCATAGCAAACACAGACCATGTTTCTGCCAATGGACCTCTGGGATACCTGGAGGTCCACTGACTGAAACTTTGCCTGTGCACAGACCATATGTACACAATTGGATAGCCTTACTATGGTCATAACGCATAGATTAATGCGCAGATCGGCATGCTATTTATGCGCATTTCATGACAGGACTAATAGTTTTAACTGTACACACCATGGGAAGGGGACTGTGCAGCAATTCTCAAATTGTAAAATGCAATCTTCTCATAGAGCTTTCCAGTGCGGCATCAGATCTACTCAGTTTTGGTTCCATTGATCACTGACTGAATCAGACCATTCTGTTTCCAGACAAACGGTATTGTCTGTCTTTTATTTTTCCAAACAATTTACACTAGACCAAAAAAAAAAAAATATTGGGATCTTCTGTGTTTTGAAATACTATTCTCAATGTAATTGCAACACAGTGAGTGATATTTTATTCAAATAAATAAAGGATATTTAGTGTTTTTGAGTGGATACCGAAAATGATCTCATGAGTGACCGAGACAAATGTTTATTTTTCGCGAGCGCTTGCACAAGCGAAAATGACCATTTGTCTTGGTGACGAGTGAGATAATTTTCGGTATCCACTCAAAAACACTAGATTTTCTTTTTATTATAAGCTTTTTATAAGAATCTGATAATTCCACTCGTTTCAACCTTGAATTAATGCATAAAAGTAAACAGTGCATTGAATCATTGATACGCGGAAGTGATTTGATTGGTCTTCAGAACAGATAGTGCTTTGCTATCTGATTCAGATGGCAGGTTTCTAGTCCAAACATGGCCTGAAAGTCTGTAATATAAGTTTTTGGTTTGGTACGTCCTTTCAAAGGACGTACCAAACCAATAACTTATATTACGGACTTCAGGCCATGTTTGGACTAGCAGACTTCATGCATCAATTCAAGGTGAATAAGTGTTGAATTATTGCTGGAAATGATCGGTATCCACTCAAAAAAACTAGATTTATTTTTCATTATACGTTTTTAGAACAAATTGATACTTTGACTCGTATTCACCTTGAAGAGATGCTTTGGAAGCCGCCATTTTGATTGATACCATGAATGTGAAAATTTCTATATCTTCACAGTGGGGAATACGATTTTTATCTTTCCGCAACTTCTTCGATATTATATCGCTTAGCATATAATAAATCATTGTTCCATATTGCTCTTCTACATTTTCAAAAGTAAATAAAAGAAAAGTACTCATGCTCATTGTATACACCACAAGAGTCATCTGTCATGAATTTATTTATTTATTGGTGTTTAAGGTCACATTTATGCACAATGGCTAATCATGACCATGACAGTTTTACGGGTGGAGGAAGCCGGAGAGAACCACCGAGCAACGTCGAGCAACTGTCAGCTCCCCAACATACTAACTCCACCCAAGCAGGGTTAGCATTGGTTGAAGACAAGTGCACCATCGGCTTGCAGTACGCCTTAGTACACAACGCCACCATGCCTTCATGTGGGCAATGGGGATGAAGTGTCTTGCCCAAGGATACAACGTGGTTGCCACAGGTGGGATTCGAACCGAGGACCTCTCGGCTTGCAGCCTGCACCTCCACCTACTGAGCAACCACGCTCCCATCTGTCATGAATTAAGCATAGAACACACATACAAAGGAACCACAATTAATCAGCTGCCAGTCATAGTGTCATGATTCCAGTGCAGTGCAAATAAGCAAAGAATCCCTCTTCTGTGTTGATTAAACAACATAACTTATTCTTGCAATGTTTTGATTCTCTGATATTCAGTGCTCAAAATAACTTTTTTTCTTTGCGTAGCAAAATGCTACACATTTCCAAAAAATGAATAGCATTTTGTAAAAATTACATAGCTATTTTTGTATACCGGAGTTATGTTATGCTGTTTTATATTGAATTCTTCTAAGTAGATAGAATAGTTTCCATCCATTTCTGGGTATTTCCAAATGATCTGCAACACATGAAACATTTACTATGTTTTTTTTAACTGAACTGCCTTTAAGAGTTGCATGGACTTGTGTACTGTTATAAATGGCGTCTTGGTTGTTTAATAGAGTTCTCAAAATGGAAGTTGTGATTTTTAATTTGATGGGCTTGTAGTTATTTTTAATGGACATTTTATGCAAAATGTTGTAAAAACAGGAAGTATTCAAATCAACATAACTCATCTTACATATGAAGTTGCTAATGATGCTTGATGGAGAGTTAATCTGAGTTATGCCTGGAATGTTCCACAATCAGAAGTAAAGCATCAGTGAACTAGTTTTCAAATTTGTTTGCAAATTTTCATTTACATTTTGCGATACAAGATAATCAACTGCAGCCTAATAGGCTGCAGTTGATTATCTTGTATCGCAAAATGCTATACATAATTTAACATTGTGTAGCTTTTTGCAAGTTTTGCATAGCAAAAAGCGATGCGACACCGCTTATTTTGAGCCCTGCTGATATTATTATTCAGGCTTCACATGCGAGTCCTGGAATTTGGCCGTTTTAAATTCCAGGACTGGAAAGTCATGGAAAACAAACGTTTCATAAGGCCGATCCTTGAAAGTTCTGGAAAACCCGGTCAAAATTTTAGGGGCACCATCGAATGTGCTCCAATTCACCACTCTCTTTTTTGTTTCCAGTCTTCTGGTCGCGTGTTGTATATTTCTGCGCGTTTCGGAAAACAGTTATCTTGTGTTTGCTTGTGAAGTCTTTCAGTTTGATATTAACTGGTTGAGGGCTAGATTATTTTTGGTGGTCTGAATTTGTTATTCAATTTTTTTATTACAAATTATTGGAGAGTGCCTATGGGCACTCCAATAATTTTTAATAAAACAAACTTTTATGAACAAAATATTTTTTCGGTTGACTGAATATGAAAGATGCGCAAGGAAAAGGTTGGCTTTTGCACTGGTACCCTCATTCTTTTGAAAGCCCTGATAGTGGCTTCTAGCACTCAACCAGTTGAAATACCGGGAAAATGTGTATTTCAAGAAACATGGACCGATAAGAAGGAATATAAAAAATGGATTACGAGTGGTTCGAAAGACAAACATAGGACAAAATGTTGAACGTGTGTAAAGTCGTTCGATGTAGAAATATTGGCGAGTCGGCACTGATTAGCTACATGTGTGGTAAATATACCTCATATTTTTTGTTATTACAGATACAAATGTTGGTCATTGAAATTCACATTTTTGGTCCTTGAAAGTCCTGCAAAAGTCCTTGAATTTCAATCTTCATTTGGGGTACGAACCCTGATTGGTTATCCTTGTGTTATTCAGGGTGTAGGGACATTTACACCAGTCTGGGAACTCGTACACCCTGAGGCGAAGCCGAAGTGTTTTTGAGTTCCCAGACTGGTGTAAACTCCTATACACCCTGGAAAACACAAGGATAACTAATCATAATGATAACAAATTTATTTCCAAAAATTTTGGTGTACTTAATACTTTAACCTAAATTGTTGGAAAAAACTGACAGAAAATTTGTTTGTTTTTGTAAGTTTCTTAATTAAACCAGACAAATATGGATGCTGGTGGAACTGGCTCAATGAGCCAGTTCCAATGACATCCTTATCTGTAATATGTTATTGCACGTAAATGTTAAATTTTATTTTTATTTTTGTTCTAACATAACCGAGCGGAAGGTATGAATTAATAATTAAAAATGGTTACTTTTTTTTAGCCATATAGCCTTCTATTGTGTATTCTTGTTTTTATACCGTGATTAACCTCGGTGTGAAAAAAAAGCTGCTGTGGATTTGTAAGTTACACCGTACCTCTCAGCCAATCAAAATGCAGTATTTTGTTTCATTTGAAAATAAAAATTTTTATCTAGTGATTGATGACCGAAGGTTGAGTGATTATCAGTATCAAAACAAAGTGATACAAATTCAAGCTAAGCACAATAAACGATGTTGGTCACTCTGTGAATCTTATTTGCTTTTTTTTGGACAAAGCATATGGCAATTTTTTTTTTTTTTTTTATTAGGGTTTAACGACACATTAACAGCCAGGGTCATATCATGTCGGTGACAGTTTTACAGGTGGAGGAAGCCGGAGAGAACTACCAAGCAACGACGAGCAGCTGTCAGCTCTCCAACATCGTAACTCTGAACTCTGCACCACGGCACAGGCAGGGTTAGATTGGTTGAGGATATGCGCATCTTCGACGTGCAGTACGCCTTAGTCATCATGCCCCCATGTAGGCAATCGAGGTTAAGTGCCTTGCCCAAAGACACAACACGGGAACATGAATCAGTTGCTGAAATGGTCACCCATCCAACTACTAACCGTGCTCGACGTTGCTTAACTTCGGTGATCTGACGAGAACCGGTTACCGCGACGCCACCACGCCCCAACAAGGCAATTCATTTTCCTCTTACCATTGCAGCAGTTCCTGGAATTATAGTCTATTTCCTTGGCCATCGTGTTTCACAATTCCCAGAAATATTCTGTTTACAATATGACATTAACAAATGTATTTTCTGAATAGTAAATTATTGGGTAAAACTACTTCTATAAACTCGGTCATATCATTTATGAAGTTTTATTTATTTTTAGCCTTATTTAAGGTTTTTTTTTGTTTCTTGTTATTATTCAAGCACTACTCAGAGTACTGTCGGATTTGATCAGTTTTTGGTATTATGTTCATTTTTTCTTGTTATTTAAAATTCTTTGCGGATTTTCAAATAAAAACTGAAAACCGAAACCAAGACCAAATGTTTCATCACAACCAAAACCGAATTGCAATTTCTCTTTCTTTTCATGAACCAATGGGTGCAATGTATGGATTTCTGGTATTCAGATCCCCACTGTTAGATGTAGAGTAAAATTTGTTCTGATCAGCACTTTTTGGAACACTTAGGCCTAAAAAAAATAAAAATCTGTTTCTCAGGCCCTCCCATATGTTTCCTTTTGGCTGCCATATGCTATCTTTTTATAACCAATGTAAACTTAAAAAAATAATAATTAAATTGTTTATGTCTGATATTTTACCCAAGTTGAAAAATTGATAAATTTGTCCATTGAGTGCAAGAAGGCTTTGCAATGCTTTAGCATTGCAAAGCCTTCTTGCTCTCAAGGGACGAAATACACCAACACCCATGCTATTCCGTAGATTATGAGGCCTGAAACATAAATCAATAACATGAACTTTTGATGGCAAAGAAATAATTACAGAAATAAAAACAAAATAAAAAACTGCTCACCCACCTGAAATATTTTCACATAATGGCCTGAGAAACAGAAGATCTACTTTGTGTGATTTTAAGTACTTTTTATACCCCAACTTTTTAAAAAAAATTGAGGAAAACTGGAAAAACTGTATTGCCTCTGTCTGTCTGTCAGTTTCTGTCTCTGTCTCTCTGTCTGTCTGAGAACCAAAAGGTTCTATCTTCTACTTGAAGCTAGAACCTTATGGTTCTTATGCGATGATATGTCTAACCATACAAATCTGTGCTTATCTATAACTCAGCAGATCGTGGAAGTTGAATCTTAATGAATGAAATCTTAATTCTGTTGCATGTCCAGCATTACATGCTCTTTCAGACACATATCGCATTTTTCTGTCTACGTAATTTGTTAAGCAGTTATGCCCCTTTTTCCATCAAGAAATAGACAATTTCTGTTGGTACAGGTCCATGACTCAGCTGATATTAACCCTTTACCCAACGTAATGGCCAAAACCGGTCGGCGCTTTTCACAAAAATCACCAATTTTCTGTATTTTTTCATTTTTTGCCTCAAAGGTCATAACCTATGTTTTTGAGACAAAAAATGAAAAAAATTAGTTATTCAAGAATTTTGTTTGCAAGTGTCGTCTGCTTTTCATGTTAGGTAAAGGGTTAATCAGATTTTTGATTCGGCCCTTTGGGGCACCTGTAGTCACTTTTGTCGTTAGAGAATAGGTTTCTGGTGAAAGGCTTCTAGGTTTTAATTCGGAACATTGAAAGTGTGTTAATATGTTCCTGTATGGTCTCGAGATGTGCATAAAGGTTTTGGATTTTTTATTTGGCCCTGTGGCACCACTTTTGTTTGCGGCGAAGGAATCCGAGGGGTTTTAATTTGAAACGTTGAAAGTGTATTCATACAGGGTTCCTGTGGACCTTGAAAAGCCTGGAAAAGCCTGGAATTTCAAATTCAAGGCCTTGAAAAGCCTTGATTTGGCTACCAGGGCCTGGAAAAGCCTTGAAAAATGAAGCATTGCACACCGAGTTGAGTTGAATGAAATATGTCCAAGACGGTTCGAGTGGATCAACTACGATATAAAGCCTGGAAAAACTTGAATTTAACTTTCTATTAGCCTTGAAACTCCTTGAATTTGGGGTATATATGGTCTGGAAAAGCCTGGAATTTCATGTCAGGTCAGGTGCAGGAACCCTGTCATATTTTTCAGTAGGGTCTCTAGATATGCTTAAGATTTCAGATTTTTGATTCGGCCCATTGGGGCAGCTGAAGACCCACTTTTGTCATTAGAGAATCGATTTGTGATGACAGGCTCCTAGGGGTTGTAATTTGAAACATTGAAAGTGTGTTCATATGTTCCAGTAGTGTCTCTACATGAGCATAGAGAGTTCAGATTTTTGGTTCAGACCAGTGTGGCACCTGTAGCGCCACTTACGTCATTAGAGAATCAGTTTCTGGTGGAAGGCTTCTAGGGGTTTTAATTCGAAACACTGAAAGTGTGTTCATTTGGTCAGGTAGGGACTCTAGATATGCATAAAGGTTTTGGATTTTTAATTCAGTCCAATGTGTTGCCTGTAGCCTACTTTTGTCATTAGAGAATTTGTTTCCGGTGAAAGCTCCTGGGGGTTTTAATTTGAGATGCTGAAAGTGTGTTCATATGTTCAGGTAGGGTCTCTAGTTAAGAATTGAATGCAATTTGTATAATCTTTATTGGAGTATGAACGAGTGGGAATGGGTACAAATTATGTATGAATCCCGAAAGGATTCATACAATTTGTACCCATTCCCACACGTTCATACTCCAATAAAGATTATAAAAATTGCATTCCATTCTTATACAGTGCAGTCCACTTAATTGGATATCTCTTAATTGTATATCCCTGTTAATTGAATATAATTTTCAAACTCAAAACCAATTACCATACCTTCAGTACAAATTTGACCTGTTAATTGCATATGGGTTGTAGAGTAAACTCCTGTTAATTGTATATAAATGTTTGTAATATGCTGAAAAAATTACAGTAACACACACCAAATTCCCCTTATTTATCAACCTTTTTGGCCTCACTACATCCAATACAGGCATTTATTCTATTATATCTTGTTTGACAGAGCTCTATGAGCTCTGTCAAACAATATATAATAGAATAAATGCTCAGTTTACCCCCAGAACACAGGAAACTGACCAAATCCCTGTTAATTGTATACTCCTGTTAATAGAATAATTTTCACTGGCAAAATGGATATTCAATTAAGAGGATTCTACTGTAATTACATTCCGTAACTGTTTAAACTACTTTTAACCAAACAACAAAACAGAAAGACGAAATAAAACAGATACGAACGAACGAGGCGAAAAACCACCCTCACACAAAAGACAAAGCGCACAACTTCAATTTTCACAACTTTAGAAATGGAAACAAGTATTTTAGTAACAGGCTTTATGCCACAGTTGGGAAATGTCACCTGAGAAACAGCAGTGGAGTTGATCACTGACCGAATTACATTCTGTCAACTGCGCTCTACCGTAAATGCGGGTCAAAGTACGACCAAATGTATTTATTGGAAAATGAATTACATTTGGTCATGTTTTTATCCAGCTGACCAATGGGAATTGAGTATTTGGACCCAAAACGTATAACAACATTAACAATGTAATTATATGTGCATAAAGGTCTTGAATTTTGGATTCGGCACCATGTTTCTCCCATTGTACCACTTGTGTCGTTAGACAATCGGTTTGTGGCAAAAGGCTCCTAGGGATTTTAATTTGAAATGTTGAAGGTGTTTTCATATGTTCAGGTAGGGTCTCTACATGTGCATAAGGATTTCAGATTTTGATTCAGCGCCATGTGGCACCCTTAGTGATACATTTGTCATTACAGAATCAGTTTCTTGTGAAAGGTTCTAAGGGGGGTTAATTCAAAACATTGAAAGTGTGTTCATATGTTCAGGTAGGGTCTGTGGATGTGCAGAAAGGTTTTAAATATACACCTTCTTATATAATAATATTATAAGTTATTGTGATGAATTGATGGTACAGTGGAGCCCACTTAATTGGATGTCTCTTAATTGTATATCCCGGTTAATTGAATATAATTTCCCAACACAAAACCATTAACCATACCTCCAGTACAAAGTTGACCTGTTAATTGAATATAGGTTATAGAGTAAACTCCTGTTAATTGAATAAAAAATCTTGTAAAATGTCAAGAAATTACCCTGACTCTCACCAGTTTTCCTTTGGTTATAGACCTATTTGGCCTCAGTACATCCAGTATAGGCATTTAATCTATTATATCTTGTTTGACAGAGCTCATGGAGCTCTGTAAAACAAGATAGAATAGAATAAATGCTAAGTTTATCTCTAGAATACAGGAAACTGACACAATCCCTGTTAATTGAATACTCCTGTTAATTGAATAATTTCCATTGGCAAAGTGGCTATTCAATTAACAGGGTTTCACTGTGACATGGGCTTAGGTTTGTGGCTCGAAGCTTATGTTCAACAGAGATGAGGAGTTCAAGCTGCTAACATCAGACCATGTTATTGCTAATATTTACTAAACATATTTTTATTTGCCAATAATTAAAAAGCAAATGAGGATTGAAGGACAAGTGCTATTCACTTAGAATACCCTTCACTCCCCTTAACATGAATATAGATTATACAAATGGCGGTGAGATAAACAAAATAAATGGCATAAAAGGATGTACAATTTGGAATAAAAATAAAAAAAAACGAAACCTGAAAAAGATGAAAGAACAGAAAAAAAGTTGAGCCTGTATTGTAGGTGGTGCCCCCCCCCACTCCCCCCCCCCCCCCACCACCCCCACCCCCAAGCTCTCGACGTCACTTCCTGTTTAGCCCCAAGCCAATTCCCAAAACGGTAATATCAGCAAATAATAATAATAATAGTAATAATAATAATAATAATAATCACTCCCAGGTCTGAAAATAAGCAGTCTGACATTTGCAGAATGAGGTCCCTAGAGGGTGAATTTGATGATGCTATCCCATACAGTGGGCCAATTTATCCTCTGGGTACCTTCTGTTTAGTTTTGAGACCCTGATTCAGGGTAGCATCACTAAATTCACCCTCTGGGGACCTCATTTTGCAGATGTCAGTCTGCTTATTTTCTGGCTTGATCACTCCAGGTGAAATAGTCACTCGATGACGAATCTCTGAGTATTTTTTATAAACCTTTGAACGGCCAAAAAAATGCAAGTGTTGATAGTATCGGACAAATTGGGATCTCCAAAGATAATAACATTCAGTTGAACTGGATTGATACTGAGATCTGATAATCTCTCGAACAGGTCACACCGTGCCTGACCTGTTCTGCATCATCTAGGTGGTGACCACAGAAACAATCGTGTGGAGCAGAAATATAGTTGACAAATGTGTCCCCATTTAAATCGCTGCAGCGTGCCCTCAGTTTACAATGAATGATATTAAATTTTCTTTCACCTGCATTAAAATACAGAGGAGGTTTATACACAGTTCTTGTGATTTTTAAAAATGACAAGGGTGGGGCTGAAGCGAACCACCTCTTGCAAACCATTCCAAAACTCGACGCAAGAAGGATAGATACTGTTAATTCATCACAATAACATATTTGTTTCAATAACACCCTGCCCATAGCCCGAAACCCACATCCTAAAATCTACAGGGCAACTTTTAATGATAACAAGTTTAGTAATTAATCCTCTTGTGTACCCCTCGACATCACTTGGCAAATAATAAATAATAAAGGTTACTTAACCCTTTACCCGCGTAATATGCAACTTCAGCAGCTGAAAAAGATATTATTTTTCAAAAAATTTCAACAAAACCATATGTAACCCCTCTTTGGAACGAGCTCAGTGAGCTCGTTCCAATGAGGGGTCACATGATATGGTTTTGTTGAAATTTTTTTTAAAAACTTGAAAAAAATTATATTTAAAATAATTAATTTTGATATCGTCTGAGTTGGGTAAAGGGTTAAATAGTAAACTGATTTCTAATTTAAACAAGCCAAGACCAATACCGGGTCTGGACCTGCGTCGCTGCATACAATTGAATCGGCAAACAGGAAGTGGCTGGACAGCAGATCTGAAAATTGCATACACGATACAACTGATCATTATCAGACTCCAGATGAAATATAAAATCAATCCCTTGCATAGAAGCCGAGAAAACTTTGACGAAAAATTTCAATGTTCAGTGGATACAGTAAAATTTCAAAGTATCGGCAAACAGGAAGTGGCTGCACAGCAGATCTGAAAATTGCATACACGATACAACTGATCATTATCAGGCTCCAGATGAAATATAAAATTAATCCCTTGCATAGAAGCCGAGAAAACTTTTGACGAAAGACTTCAATGTTCAGTGGGTACAGTAAAGAAACTATGTGAGCTCACATCCAATGAGAGGGTGAGAATTTGGAAGATAAACAAATAATACAAATATTATCATCTACAGTTAAATTTGTTCAACGTATATCATTTAGGCCTAAAAAAATAAAAAATCTGTTTCTCAGGCCCTCCTGCATGGCTGCCACATGCTCTCGTTTTTTAACCAATGTAAACTTTAAAAAAACAAAATTAAAATGGTTTATGTCTGATATTTTACCCAAGCTATAAAAAATGATAAAATTTGTCCCCTGAGTGTAAGGAAGCTTTACAGTGCTTTAGCATTGCAAAGCCTTGTTGCACTCAAGGAATGAAATACACCAACCACCCATGCTATTCTGTGCATTATGAGGCCTTAAACATAAACCAAGAACATGAACTTTTGATGGCAAAGAAATAATTACAGAAATAAAAAATAAAATAAAAAAAAACGCCCACCAGCATGCTATTTTACAAATAATGGCCTGAGAAACAGAAGATCTACTTTGTGTGGCCTTATATCACAATTTTTATTTTTGTCTTGCAGTTAATAATTTTACGTTTTTTCAGTTCCACCTAGTATCAAGAGTGAGCGATTTAGGCACTTGACCTATTCTGCTGGTGAAGAAGGCCACCTAGAATGTGATTCTGAGGGTTTCCCACCACCAAGAGTAATATGGCAGAGAGGAAGGACTGTTATCTCAAAAACCAGCAAAGGTCTGTTTTAATTTAAATAAAATATCAACGCCACTCTGCCCCTCAATATGGGGCCTGTGATTCAATACAGGGCTTACATTTCATCTAAATTTGGGAGATTCCATTTAAAAAATATGCAACTTCAGCAGCTGAAAAAGATATTATTTTTCAAAAAATTTCAACAAAACCATATCATGTGACCCCTCTTTGGAACGAGCTCAGTGAGCTCGTTCCAATGAGGGGGCACATGATATGGATTTGTTGAAATTTTTTTTGAAAACTTAAAAAAATTATATTTAAAATAATAAATTTTGATATATATATTTTGGGTAAAGGGTTAAATAGTAAATGATTTCTAATTGAAACAACACATTCGGAACATCATCTGCTGTAGGTGTGAAAAACCTAGTGAAAAGAAGCAGGTTGCAAGTCACCCACCTGATGAAATAATTACGAAATGGGCAACGTCATTTAAAAAAAAATGAGGGGCCTGTGATTCAATACTTAAATTTCATCT
The DNA here is from genome assembly GCA_031216915.1 of Pictodentalium vernedei. NCBI lineage: Eukaryota > Metazoa > Mollusca > Scaphopoda > Dentaliida > Dentaliidae > Pictodentalium > Pictodentalium vernedei. The sequence goes on along the minus strand of CM062291.1, from coordinate 42,902,001 downwards.
AAATTTGGGAGATTCCATTTGGATTCTCGCAAGAGTGGTAATGAATTTCATTGGTCATAATTAAGCAGAAAAGTGTCCCACCTTCCGCCATATTGGGAGCAATTGTTCCAATCAACCGAGACTCTCAATAAAATCCTCTTTCTCTATAGTGTTCAATTTTCCAACACCTTGCAATTGCGGAATGGTTTTAAAAAACACTGTTTGATGTCCACGAAAAACTTAATACGCTTATTGTGTCAACACTTCTCAACAATGCAAACTTGAATATTCACAGCATATTTGAATTATTGTTCACAAAAAAAAGACAACTGCTGATATTGAAAAGTTGATACAATGGAGCCCACTTAATTAGATATCTTATAACCAGGCCTGGCATTTTCAGGAGAGCGATTTATTTCGCTCGCCTACTGCTCGCCTTAAAAAAATTGAGGAGGGCGAAAAATAGCCCTCCTAGCCTTAGAAAATAATGATTACCACAACAGCCTATTCTTAAAACCCACGGGTTTTCAGATCTCTGCTATGTTGGTTGTCTCTGCAATATGGCCACACTGCCCCTCCCACACCTCTGGGCCTTACCAAGGCCCGTAGGTGTGGGAGGGGTAATGTAGCCATCTCACAGTGACTACGTCGTTAGCAGCACCAAATAAAATGCATGTACAAAGCCCACCAGGCAAAATGCATTAATAGTACAACTTCATTTTGCCATTCTTAGCTTTTGTAAGCTTGAGGAGAGCTAATTGCTCCCCTGGGCCATGTGAGGAGAGCGATTTTTAGCCCTCCTGCATTTGTAAGAACCCCAAGCCTGTTTAACTGAATAACCCTGCTAATTAAATATAATTTCCTAACACAAAACCATTTACCATACCTCCAGTACAAATTTGACCTGTTAATTGAATATAGGTTATAGAGTAAACGCCTGTTAATTAAATTCAAAATTTTGTAACCTTACGAGAAATTACCCTGACTCTCCCCAGTTTTTCTGTGTATGTAGACCTATTTGGCCTCAGAACATCCAATACAGGCATTTAATCTATTTTATCTTGTTTTACAGAACTCATGAAGCTCTTTAAAAAAAGATATAATAGAATAAATGTTAAGTGTATCTCTAGAATACAGGAAAGTGACACAATCCCTGTTAATTGAATACTCCTTTAATTGAATAATATTTTTACACTATAACCCAATGGCCCAGACAAGCTCGTGCTAAGTTATCAAGGGCCAAACACAAATTTTGAACCCCCCCAATCCCCCAAATTTGCTTGCAAAACCGAAAATTAAAAGTCATATCTGGTCCTCCATATCTTTACTCTCTGCGCATGCGCAGACGTCCAGAAGTGACCGGAATTGGTGCGAACTTCATTCTTTGTTTGGTCCTAAACTCATCAACAATTCCCCGTGGGAACCCCGGGAAGTAAGCAGCACTTGTTTACTGTGGTAAACCAGTTCCGCTTTACTAGTAAAATAGGACCCAGTCACCAATGCTTGGGGTGAAAGTCCTCTAAAATGGGCAACATGTTGATCAACGATTGACTAAACTTGACTTCATCTCCATGTTGTGTCACGATTAGCCATGGTGCATAAATATGTGACGTTAACCACCAACAAACAAACTCATCAACAATGAAATGACATCTGTGCTTTTAAATCTCCTGTTTTGAGGATGCCAGACACAAATCAATACAAGAATTGGTGGATACAAGGCTGTTATTGGATGAAAGAAGTGTTCAACGGTGGTTTTGGACATTCAGGGCTGTAACTTTATAATATTTATAAAATTATTTTATGTTTCCCAATTTCGGGACATTTGCCTGACGTCATCATTTTTGATAATGATTATTCCGCTATTTGTTAAGTATTCCTTCCTCATCCTTCCATGAACCCTTCCTGTTAAACTCTTAAGCTTTTTGGCTGTTTTTTATTGACATTTTTTATTAAATTTCTTGGGAGTTTAACACATATTACAGAATATTATTCTGTTTTTCCCCAGGGTTACGTCCTCACCCTAGGGGTGTTAGGTCGTTTAGTCTTGCATCTTCTATCTGATGTATTGTTTTTTCTTCGTATGAAGATCTAGCTTTGCATCTGGTAGTATTTTAATTGTTTCTGACTTTGGGCCTTTTTGTGTGCCTGATGTCTTGTTCACTTTGACATTGTTTACATTGTCAACGTCCTCAAGTACAGGTAATTTTTAAAATTCTATTACTGTAGTATACATGGATTATTATTCTGATTGTGCAGCTCAAAAAATTTAGATTTTGTCCACACTTAGGCCCTATCGGGATGCCCTTGGGCTCTTAATGTTCTCTTTGGGAACTTAGGCATTTTTCAAAATTTTTTGTTTACAAAAAATATTTTGAATTTAATTATGATTGTTATTATTCATGTATCTCAGTTATATATATATATATTGTTGTGGAGTTTGGAGGACTGATATTGACTTTAGTTGATACACTCTTGCAGACTCTTATTCTTGTGTTCACTGGGATGATTGATGTTGGAGTCAGGTGTCGTGGTATGTTGTTGGTGGTGAGGTTCTGAGAATCAGGCCTCTCACCATGTTTTAATTCATTCTGTCAGTTTCTATTTCAGAGGAACATGAACATGGTGATGATATTCTGACACCCATCCAAGTGTGCTACCGTCGTTACGCTCCATGGAGCATATAGAGCTAGCTGCAGTGCTCATTATTGCAAGAGTTAGGGCCTTTTGTTAAGGGTTTTAATCACGTGAAAGCAGCTAGCTCGACCGGTGAAGCGGTACTCTGTCCGTGGGTGCTGGGTAAGTCTGTTGCGGTCATAAGAAATGGATGTGGGTAGAGTGAGCACTTTAATATAAATAGCTCACCCAGCAACAATGGAAATAGGGAGGAAGTCAGCAAGTTCTTGTACTCGGCGAGGTCTGATAGGCCGCACACGGGAGAGGCCCCCCTCTCTAATCTAGCAACGTCTGGGGTCAGATGTTGTTTTGAGAAACTTGCACAAGCCAGAGCATATGTCCGCCCTCCACTCGGGACACTTTGTTTAGTCTGCAGTCAGGGCCGGCTTAAGTCAAAGCTTCCTCCGCTACATTTCACAAGGCTGAAATTAATTTTTCTGGTTGAAAACTTACACAAGACGGAGCATATGTCCGCTTCAGTCACGGCTTCCTCCGCTACGTTTTTTAAGCACACATGACCGCCTCCTAGCTACCCAACTTCGGATATCCAGCCTGTTGCACGAAGAAGGTACCACTCTTTGCCCGTGAAGTCGGACCATCCGGTAGCTAGGGAGACAAGGCCTCGATCATCAGGATGTTCAGAGAAAGGATCCGTTTCCGACACACCGCCCCTGGAGCAGCATGCGGCTAAGGAACAGAAGACGGCTGCTCCTCAGGCCTCGATGATGGACTTGCTGTCACAGATTGCGCAGCTGATCGCAGCATCCCAGCAAGTGCAGATGCAGCCTCCCTCAGACTCAGAATCTGAGCTGTCGGACGGTACTGGATCAGTCCAGTCATCTGTTCATGCAGATGCAATGGACCAAGATTCGCAACTGATTCTCTTGGATGGTGAAAGGGATAAGGAAGAGGATTACCCTTCCCTTTCGGAAAATTACATGGTTGCGATGGTTTTCATCAGACTTTATCCGGCCAAAGGAGGAAATCCTTTCTTTTTCGATTAAGTTTATGCAGGTGTCGCTGGCCTTCGGCCATATAGACAACACCGTATTTATCCTCTTGAGTGCGAGGAAGAAGGCAGTTGGCTCGTTCCGACTGGTAATAGACTTGAGCTGGATAACAAGCTTATCATGGCTCCAAAAATTTATATATGGAGACGAGCTTTCGAGTGATCGACTATGCAGCAAGCATAGATCTAAGAATGCATACTTTCATGACAAGGTACATCTGGCATTCTAAAAGTATCTGCGGTTCGCCGTACAAGGGAAGGTGTATCAGTTCAGAGCAGTATGCTTTGGTCTGAACCTGGCTTCCTCGGCGTTCACTCGAATAATGAATGTCATACTAATGAGCTCATTCGTCTGCAGTAACATCAGCTTACATGGATGACCTTCTACAGGGATACGGCAACAGAATTATTCTTCAGAACGATGTTCAGAGTCTGCTTCTATTACTCCGACGTCTCGGTTTCATCGTAAACGAGAAAAAGTCGGATCTAGCTCCGTACAAGTCTTCTGTTCACTTGGGAATGAGCTTTGAGACTACAACAATCTGGTTCATCTGCCGTTACCTAGAGCGAAATTCGTCAGTTGTTGTGCTCGCTTTTGTCTACACTCAGACGCATTAATAGTGAGGGAATTCATGCAACTGTTGGTGCTGTGCGGAGCGGCTGTGGATCTCATTCCAATGGGCCACCTGTGCACATGTCCCCTCCAGATATTCTTTACCCAGAACTGGAGTGTGAAGACACTTTTGTTTGAACCAGTATTGTTTTAACAGACCTATCAAAACATGGGTTCAGATTTTGGCAGATATTCAGTGGTTAACTCTGGGAGTTCTGCTGCAACTGCCGGATCCGTTTTTCAGGATTATGACGGATGCGAGTCGGATGGGTTGGGGCACGGCCCTAAGTCCCGCAGACTTGAAGTGTCAGGGTCTTTGGGACCCTCGGTTCCAGGAGAGACACATAAACATCAAGAGATGATGTCAATATGGCTAGTGCTACAACATTGGATTCACATAATAACGGACGTCCACGTTCAGATTTGGTCAGACAACTTGACAGTAGTAGTACATCGAAAAACAGGGCGGCACTCATTCTTTTCCGTTATACCAACTAATGGAGAAGATTTTCGTATATGTCATGAATCGGCATGTTCAACTTTCTATCTGTCATATACTGGGTCGTCTGAATGTACTGGCAGACTTGCCCTCTCAGAAAGGTCGCCTGTTGCAGTTGGAGTGGACGCTCAACAAGCGAGTATTTGGGCAGATTTGCTACCAGTGGGATAACCCCATGATAGATCTGTTTGTGACGCACATGAACAATCAGTTACCGTCGTTCGTGTTGCCATGACCAGACCATCGAGCGTACGCAGTAGATTCTCTGCTGATCTCATGGGGATGAATGATAGGATATGTATATCCTCCAATTCAGTTGATTCAGTAGATTATGTTTAAGATCAAACAGTCTCGGAAATCCTACCAGTAGTACCTCTGTCATCACAGAAACCTTGGATCAGTCTTCTCAGGTGTTGTTATGGGACGTTCCCCGGAAGCTTCCTCCATGAGAGGACCTGCTTTATCAGGGGAAGTTTTTACTCTTCAAATCCTTCTCCTCCCATAGTGTCATAATGGAGTTGGTTAGACGTGAGGGAACCATTGCGGTTCCTGTATTATTTTATGACTAAAACAAGAACGATTAAAGTAATGTGGGTGAGGAGGGTTCGATATGACTTTGAATCCCCCCCCCTCCACTGCCAATGTGTTTAGAGCAGATTACCGGGGCAAGACATAGTTTTCTTCCCATAAGCCTTTTATGAATTTAATTACATACATGCATTTCATGACTTCTCGATTGGTGGCTGGGTCATGTTCTATGGCGACCTCATGGGCACATCCTCTTTTTAGTTGGTTGGTTTCCTGTGGTTGTTCGTCTATATGTCATATACAAGCGCATAATTCATCATAAATAAATTGCAAGTCTTTGGGTAACTTGGAGGCTGCATAGCCAGTTAGCTGGTATTCAGATGATTACATGTGGGATTTCTATGCTCACGCACATAATAATGAATTATTAGGTAGACATAGTATTGTATGTTGTGGACCTTAGAAATTATGAATTATTTCGGGGGCGGTCCTTGTCGAGCCTGTTAATCATACCTCCTTCCATTTCTAGATCCAGGTTTCTATTAATGTCGGTACCCAATCGAATACACCTTGTTTACACTCTCGTATATTTGCATGTTTATAGTTTCATAGATATCGGATAGTACACGTCAGGGAGTGTTGTTACTGGAAATTATTGTACGCCTGAATGGGGTCACCTGTGGGTTACCTCGGAAGTGTGTTTACTCTCCAGAGATCGTTCATTGTGGTTCTATTGGACATGTGTATGTTATATATTATATCACCGGATCTCGACCTATTTGCGTATGCCGACTCAGGTATGCGTTATAAGTGGGCACTATTAATTACCGGGATCGTCACTATAGACTTAGCTTCTGAAGTGGCATTAAGCATCATTTATTAATAATAATTAATACCTGAGTGCCTGTTTGATGAATGTTTAGATTGTTTTTTTGGTACCGCTTTTACTGATTCCAGAGCACTCCCTTCTTTCTTTTTGAAGATTCCTTCAAAAGAAAAGGGGGTGGGGGAGATTTTTTTTTTCAATGAAGCTGTTTTGTCTGCAATACAGCTGGAGTTTTATTGTATATGGCGTATGTTTGTGGGGGATATTCTCTCATTCTCAAATACGCCATCCTAATTTTTGGGGCTTAGTCCAGGCCAGCCTTATTAAATTGGGAACTTGTTACATCCAATTAGCATAGTCTTCATGCTAAGTATACGAAATTACTTGAACAGGGCTCCTTTTGTATGATATGTCTTCTCTATTACTGTATTTATTTATTTATTGGTGTTTAAGGTCACATTCTTATGCACAATGGCTAATCGTGACCGTGACAGTTTTACGGGTGGAGGAAGCCGGAGTACCCGGAGAGAACCACCGAGCAACGACGAGCAGCTGTCAGCTCTCCAACATCGTAACTCTGAACTCTGCACCGCAGCACAGGCAGGGTTAGATTGGTTGAAGACATGCACACCATCGACGTGCAGTACGCCTCAGTACACAGCGTCATCGTGCCCCCATGTAGGCAATCGGGGTGAAGTGTCTTGCCCAAGGACACAACGCGGTTGCCGCAGGTGGGATTCGAACCGAGGACCTCTCGGCTTGCAGCCTGCACCTCTACCAAATGAGCCACCGCGCCCCCACTCTATTACTGTATAGAGAGACATACATGTAATTCCTAATAATTTTATTTTCACCTTGGATTACAGGATTGAAATTATGTTGATCTACTAATTCTGAAGTCCTAGGCCCTCCCCCTTTTTACGATTCAACTAGTCATTGGGTTAAAGTGTAAAAATATTATAAATTTAAAGTAATTTGTATATTTTTATACTTACCAATGGCCCAGACGGAGATGGCCCTCCCATGAGTGGGCACTCATTCCTCCCCACTGTATTATTATGTAGTACTCTCTACAAAGAATGATGTTGGTGCCAATTCCAGTCACTTCCTGATGTCTGCGCATGCGCAGAGAGTAAATGTATGGAGGGCCAGATAGGACTTTTAATTTTCGGTTTTGCAAGCAAATTTGGGGGATTGGGGGGTTCAAAATTTGTGTTTGGCCCTTGATAACTTTGAGTTAGCACCAGCTAGTCTGGGCCATTGGTAAGTATAAATGTATACAAATTACTTTAAATTTATAATTTTCATTGGCAAAGTGGCACTGCAATTAACAGGGTTCCACTGTACTGTGTAACTGGTTTTCTGTGATGGGCTTTTTGGTAAACACAGTGATTTCTCATGATATGACAGCTGTTATGGTGGGATTGCAGTCACAGTGTAATCTTCATACATCACTGATGGGTGAAGTTACACGTGTTGCAGAGCGTATATTTCAACGAGAATCGATTCACGCAAAAATTCGCGCAACAAAATCTGCAAGAATCCATGTAGATTCTCACTGCACCTATGTTAGGATTCCTCTGAAAACAATTGAGTCAATTTAACCCTTTACCTAACATAGCAGTAGCAAATTGACCTATGCAAGCCAAACATAAAATTGTACAAATAAATACAAGGCAAACATAAAATTATACAATTAAATATGGCTGTCATTGGAGCTGGCTCAATGGGCCGGTTCCAATGGCATCCATATTTGTAAGGTTTTATTGATAAATATTGTTCATTTTTTAAAGAATTATCAAATTCAGTTTAGGCCTAAAAAAATAAAAAATCTGTTTCTCAGGCCCTCTCGCATGGTCCTTTTGGCTGCCGCATGCTCTCTTTTTATAACCAATTTGAACTTAAAAAAATTAATATTAAATGGTTTATGTCTGTTATTTTACCCAAGTTAAAAAAATTGATGAATTTGTCCCTTGAGTGCAAGAAGGCTTTGCAATGCTTTAGCATTGCAAAGCCTTCTTGCACTCAAGGGATGAAATACACCACCACCAATGCTATTCTGTAGATTATGAGGCCTAAAACTTGAACCAAGAACATGAACTTTTGATGGCAAAGAAGTATTTACTGAAATAAAAAATAAAATAAAAAACCGCTCGTCCGCATGCAATTTCACAAATAATGGCCTGAGAAACAAAAGATCTACTTTGTGGGGCCTTATATTTTTAAAAATTGAAAAGCTGTGTTGGGTAAATGGCTAACATGTGTTATCAGTATACAACAGGGGTTCAACCATGGTGGTCTCATGGGATCTTGGGGCACTCATAGCACTGACAGCAGGCATGTATTCTCGCATACCATTTTCACAAGAATCCAAATGGAATCTTCCAAATTCAGATGAAATGTAAACTCTGAGAAATATGACCTTTATACCTCATGTGTTCTGCCATTTTGGACAGTCTCATTAAAAAGACTAATTTTATTACCAACAGTTTCTGTAGTTTTTAGCGGCAAAGCTTTGAAACTTCACATATCACTTTTTCATCATTTGAAATTATCAAGAATATCTTTACTTTTTTATCACTTTCCATCCACGATGCATGTTGTTTTCTTAATCTTTCGTTTTAGCCTCATTTTCTGTCTCATCCTTCTGCGGGAGCGCGGTGGCTCAGTAGGTAGAGGTGCAGGCTGCAAGCCGAGAGGTCCTCGGTTCGAATCCCACCTGCAGCAGCCGCGTTGCGTCCTTGGGCAAGACACTTCATCTCCATTGCCCACGTGGGGGCACGATGACGCCGTGTACTAAGGCGTACTGCACGTCGATGGTACGCATGTCTTCAACCAATCTAACCCTGCCTGTACTGCAGTGCGGAGTTACGATGTTGGGGAGCTGGCAGCTGCTCGTCGTTGCTCGGTGGTTCTCTCTGGGTACTCCGGCTTCCTCCACCTGTAAAACTGTCACGGTCATGATTAGCCATTGTGCATAAATATGTGACCTTAAACATCAATAAATAAATAAATAAATACTCATCCTTCTGAAATGTTGGGAATGTAATCTTCAACAGAAACCATATGTAAAAATGTGCATTCATCTTCACATTGAGATAATATATTCAATGCTGTCATGTTAAACCTGGCCAAGTATCGGTAAACTTTAAAATAAAATTCTATTGTATCAGTTGAAATTAAATGACATTTTTATCCACATGATCTTGACACTTTCTTATCAACCTACCTTACAATTGTTTACTACAGGCTTGCACTACAGTGGAAGACCCTAACTCGGATAAAATACTCTCTATTTTAATCTTTCCCAAGAGATTTGGGAAAGAAAAGTGGTGTAAAAACACCTCAAAAATATAAGCCAAAACTGGGTCGAGCGCTATCGGCGCACACCCAGCAGGAGACACTCTTCTCTTAGTACAATTCCACGACTTCCGTTAACCAGTGCGCAAACAGTCATCAAACCATTCTTTTTTTGTCCTCTGCATGTGAAGGATGTGCCGCCATTTGCATTACGAAACAGTGATAATTCAACTCGTCGATAATGGTTTCCTGTGACTGGAATTATGGATCTGAGGATCGTATAATAACAGGACTGTGTTTTATATATTCTCGTTAATATTTTCAACCACATTTTCTTGAAATTTTATATATATTTTCCGATGTTGCGTGTGATTTTCGAGTTCCTTGCGGTTCGGACATAAAATTTTTCGGTTGATAAATTTTATTATCATTATTGAAATTAGGTGTCAATGAGGGACTGTATGGACAGGATTTCTTCACTCTGTTGAGGGCTGAATTTCTGTTTTTTTAGGTCCCAAACGGCCATCTGGGTTCTGTTGTATTCCCCCTTGTTCTTTTTTCTGCCACCTTTTTCTCGTAGTTGGGGGTGTTCTTCTACTTGCTGTATCTGTTGAGTTCACCTTTTTCTTCTACCGCTCTCACATCTGTTATGTCCAGTTTGCTTCCTTTAGGGCACTGCCATTTGACCTCGCTTTTGGTGCGTTCTCGTGGCCGTTCCTTCTGCACCTGCGGGGTGGGGGGAGGAATGCTGTCGATTTGGGGCCTCTCGACACTACCATGTCTGATGAGAGTTATACTCCCTTCGTGGGGCATGTGCAGCTCCTCCCGCACCTGCGGGGGGGGGGGGGGGGGCACTGTCGTTTTGGGGCCTCGAGAGAGTTATACCCCCTCCGTGGGGGATGTGCAGTTTTTTTCCATGGTGGATACTGCGGGAGTTGTTGAGATGTCTGGTGAAGAGATGCCTGGTTCCGGGACTATGCGCCCTCTCCAGTCGACATCTGAGGCTGTCACTAGGGTTGTGACTCCTCCTTTGGAGGCCGAGCTCGATTGCTCTCTCCCCATTACCGCCAGTTTCAACAGCTTACGTTATATCTGCTGCTACTGCTGTTCCGTCTACAACGTCATTGGTCACCGTTTTAGCCTGCCTCGGCTTATCCCTGCAGGGGTCTGTAGTGGGGATGTGGGGTGTCGGCCTCAGCCTTCCCTGACTTCAACTCGGCGAAGTCGGAAGTGGCTGCCGATCGAACCCCCTGTTGTGTCCTCTCAGTCGTTGAGCACAGCAGTTTTATCCCTGCAGGGGTCTGCAGAGATGTCTGGTAGTGTAGACGTGGGGTATTGGCCTCAGCCTTCTCTGACGTCAACTTGGCAAAGTTGGAAGGGGCTGCTGGTCGAACCCTCTACTGTGGTCTCTCAGCAGTGGAGTACCCCAGTTTTTCTCATTGGATTCAGATGTTCATGGTGGGGTCACCATGAGCTCCGTGGCATTTCCGTTCCCGCACCTGGTCCCATGGCCAGTTTTGCATGACCAACGCCTTTTGTGCAGCCTGGACCTTCTGTCCCGCAGAGGTCCATGGCAACTCTCCTTAGTTTCCACTCTGTAGATCCTCCGGGTATGTGATACCCCAATACACATCTGCCTTCAGATGTTTTCGGCTGCAGCCAGTCGCCCCGCGCCGGGTGTATTTGAGGATCGTGACCCTTCGCTGATAAATGGTTCAGAAGTGAAGCCACTTTGTCGGTTCGTTCCCACGTTGTACCGTTCCGACACAGTCAGTGAGCTTAGGGAGGCCTCGCCTTGGTCACTTAGGTTCTGTCCAAGAGCCCTTTCCGTTGCTTCCAGCAAGGCTACGGGTGGTTTCTGGGCGCCCCCTCTGGCGGTGCCTCCTGGGATTGGAAACAGGCAGCTTTCTGATCCCTCTGGTGAACCTACACCATGGGAGGCGTCGGCTGGTTTGCCCCTGATTGGCTATGTGTCTTCCGACTCATGGGATGAGTCTGACGTACCTGACGTCGAGAGCCAACAGTCTTCTGACTTTGGGGCAGCTCTTGGCTTTGTGTTTGGGTTCCTTCCAGATCTCAAACCGTCAAACCAGCCGAAAGTGTCAGCCCGGTCTTGTGCCTACAGCCTGTGGAGCATCCTGCTTCTGGGTGCCTGTCGGTACAGGTGGTTGAAGCATTTACAGCTTTGGACTCGAAGCTGAGTTCCAAGGCTATGAATACGTCGTTCTTCATCAGGGTTGACACTTTTTTGCCTCTGGTGCGTTATCGTTCCTACGATTTCGCCAGTCCGTCAGTCTGCCAGACTTTGAGGGTCTTGGATCAGGACTCCAACTCCCAAGGTGGCCATTTTTCATATGCAGACTCTGGAGTCCGTGTTGGGCTTATCGGGAGAGATGCTGGAATGCTTTCTCTCTTCGATCATGTCGTCTCTGCTTTACTGCTTATCTGCACCCAGATAAGTTTTTTGTGTGTGTGCTGTCCAAGGCACTCATGCATCTTCTCACACACATGCCTGTAACACGGCTAATTTGGATTTAGTTTGCAGGGACGCTGTGCTGGACACAATCCGTTCCCTTCTTGAGGGGCAGTACGCTGCTCTTTGACCTGCCTCTATCGGCAGGTCCACAACTATTCCATGGTTCCGTGGCAACGGTCTGGGATGACTCCCTATGTCATTCCATTGATCTGCTGCTGCTTTGTCAGCTTTCTGTTGGAGGCAGGGGCCGTCCAAAGCCTAACAAGTACCCTTCTGCTTCCTCTGCGAAGCTAAGGGCTGATCTTCCTGCCGCCACTTCTACTCACTCACAGGGTAAGGGTATACGTCAACAGTAGTCACCTCAAATTCGTCCCAGGTTGAGGCATTCCACTCGGTCGAGAGTGCCTTTTCCAACACGAGTCCCTTTCAATGTTACACGTTGGGAACTTTTGATCACGGAGATAGGCAATCTCCTGTCGAAGGAGGCGATCAAGGTCGTCAAGAACATTCTTTCAGTGGGATTTTATTAGAGATGGGCGGTATTGGAATTTTGAGTTCGGTATCGGTTTCGGTATTTTTGTGTGGGCATACCGCGGTATCGGTTCGGTATTCAATATGTTACTTCAGATTCACTGATAGTAGGGGAATCCATGTCAGAAAAATACAGAATAAGTTGTTCTTGTATCATTCTATCACAGTGCTACACATGCCATTGTTGATGGGCTCAACATTGTCATTCTTTTGTCAAAACAGATCATATCTACAGTAATTTGGTGACTTGTTCTAAATACGCCTTAACTTTTCAAGCTCCACTTAAGGCGTCTGTAATCATAGAATGTGTGTCCTGAAGATGTCATCTTTAGGTGGGCCTGATGACAGTAGTAAAATTATCTGGTCAGTGATTTCTAGCCAAGTCTTGGCTGCCTGTTAAGGCAGCCAAGACTTGGCTAGAAATCACTGCTAAGCAACTGGACATGTACAGGTCGTAGACTATTGATAATTTTGTACAACTGCCCTGGTCCTTAAGACTTAACAAAACTGAAAAATAAAATCAGTCACTTCTTTCATGAAAATGAACACTTCAACTGCTATCAGTCCTCATCAAGGCCTTATAAATAGCGAATGCACAGGGAAAATTGAAAATACCGTTGGTTTCGGTATTCAAAGATTGGGTCGGTTCGGTTTTTCGGTGTCCCCATGATAACGGTATCGGTTCGGTTTTTCGGTATATTGCCCATCTCTAGATTTTATTCCCGCCTGTTCTTGGTGCCGAAGAAGGATGGCCGACTCAGGCAGGTTATCGATCTGAGTATCCTGACTCAGTCTAAAATTGCTCCTCAGTTCAGCATGGAGGCTTTCAGGTTGGTTCGCCGCTACATTCCCCAGGATGTTTTCCAGTTCAAGGCCATGCCCTTTGGCCTTGACCTGGATCCTTGGGCCTTCACCTGTCTAATGTCACATGTGTTAGTCTTACATCGCATACAGTCCAGGGTGTCTTCTTCGGCTTATCTAGTTGATTTCCTCCAGAGGCATTCCAATGCTGCCTTTCTGAAGTCTGATGTCGTCACACTGTTGAGCCTACTCATGTCATTAGGGTTCAGAGTCAACGGGGAGAAGTCGGACCTGGTCCCTTCTCCGTCATTTTGTCATCTGGGATGCATTTCCGTACTCCGCTGGATACGGTGGTGGTTTCCCAGGCAAGGTCTGTGTTTTTCTCAGCCTTTTGCTCAGACTCTGTCCCAGTCCACGTTCACAACAGCTCAGAGTCTTCCCCAGCTGCTCGGTCTCTGCGATTCGGTGATGGATCTCATTCCTCTAGGTCGGCTGCATGTCAGACCTCTTCAACACTTTCTGCTCAGTCGTTGGAGGCCGAATGTCGATCCTCTGGATCTGGTGCTTCTGTTACCGGAACCTCTTCCTCGTCACCTTCTCCCCTGATAGATGTTCAGTGGATTATGCAGGGAGTTCCGTTGGACTTCCCCACGTCCGATCATGTTCTGACGGCAGTCGCCAGCGATCTCGGATGGGGTGTGATGTTGGATCCTCTAGGTATTTTCCTTCACGGGTCATGGGGCCAGGGTCTAGCAGCTCTTCACGTCAACCAGAAGGAGCTTCTTGCTATTCTTCTGAGTTTCCGGCAGTGGATCCCCCGCCTTTCGAATTGTCGGTCCTTCTGTTGTCCGACAATTCAACAGTGGTTGTTTACATTCAGAACCAGGGCAGTACGCACTATGTTCCCATGTACGAATTGGTTCAGGATCTTCTGCTCGCTCAGGATGTCAATGCCGGAGTGGTGGTTCGTCACTTTCCTGGTCGTCTGAACGTCCCAGTCGACTCCCTGTCCCGACGGGGCAGGTTCTTTTAGACCGAGTGGATGATCCACATGGGGGTGTTCCAGTCTCTTTGCGACCTCTGGTGTTGTCCCCACATCGATCTCTTTGCTACTCGTTGGAACCTTCAGGTGGACTCTTTCGTGTCCAGATGCTCTGGCTTTCGCCGTGGACACTCTGTCCCTCCTTTAGAACGGTCCTGTCGGCTCCGCCTTCCTACCGGTTCCGATTCTGCCTCAGGTTCTAGCCCAGATACGAACCTGCAGCTGTCGAATCCTTTCGATTGCTCCCCTGTTGTCTCAGTGGGTGTGGATCAATCTGCTCCGCTCTCTGTTAGCGGCGGTTCCGGCACGTCTCCCTCTACGTCGCGACTTTCTTTGGCAAGGTCGCCCGAGGAGGTTTCACGTCATTTCATTGTGCCTTCGCGCATGTCTTTTGTCAGATCCTGTCTCCTCCGTAGTGGTTTTTTCGAGACGAGCAGTGGAGTTGCTTTTCTTCTTCAAGGAGGCACTCACTGCACTGGTTTAGCCTCTGCAGCTGAGTGGAAGGTCTTCTGTCGATGGTGTGCGGATCACTCTGTTGCTTCTGTCACTCCTTCGATCACACAGATTGCAGACTTTCTGGCATATGTTTGATTCTGGGGGCTCCAGCAATGGGTACCAGTCTATGCTTCGGAGACCTTTTTTGCATGTGGGACAGCGTCATATCAGCACTCATCCTTGCCTCTCCAAGCTTGTTCTGCACTTTTCCTTGAAAAGGCCTAAGACTTTGCAGTTTACGCCAAGATGGACCTCTTTCTTGGGTGCTGCTCTGCTTGGGGGGGGGGGGGGGGGCATTTGCACCTTTATCCCAGGTGGATATGCGTTTTCTCAGATGCAAGACAGTTTTTATGATGGTTTTTGCCTGAGCCAGATGGGTTAGTGAGCTTCACTCCCTCTCGGTTGACCTGGCCATTTTCTGGAGCTCTCCCACGAGTGTTATGTTTACCAGTGATTGCTCCTTTCTGGCCAAGAATCAGATATCTCTTATTCCTGGTCGACAGAAGATCTCTCCTGAATCCATTTCTCGATGGATTGGTCTTGCTATTCATGCAGCTTCTGCTCGTCTAGCGACTGGTGATTGTATTCCCAATCGTTTTTTCTGCCACGAGGTGCGTGCATTGTCTACCTCTTGGGGGCTTATACTAACTCCGTCATGTTGTCGGATGTTATGCTGGCAGCCTACTGGAGAAATGCTACTTTCTCCACTTGTCTGCGACAGTTGCAGGCAGAGGACCTTTGTTCTACGGGTCCTCTTTCTTCTGCTGAGGCTTGTTATCAGCTATTCAGCTTAAAAGGTCAGTTCCAGCTCTGTGCTGTTACTGCCCTTTCTGTCTGTGCGTCGCACATCACCATACGCCTCATCTCTCATTGTCTTTTACTAATGTTTGTGATGCTATGGTTTGTTAGGCCTAGGGACCTCTTCCTCTGTCCAAGGTGCCAGTGCTATTGAGTTATGTGTGGGTTGGTTATGTGATTACCTCCATCCTATTGTCTATACAGCTTGTAGTACACAATTGTAAGGTAGGTTGATAAGAAATATAAATTTTATAGTAAATTTCCTTTCTTATTATACCTACCGCAATTGTTTACATGGAGGCCCTCCCGTCTTCTTCTTCGGGAAAGAATCCTTCCTCCCCGCTGATCACATACCTCCTATGTTTGCGGACTCAAAAGAATGGTTTGATGACTGCTTGCGCACTGGTTAACGGAGGTCATGGAATTGTACTAAGAGAAAAGCGTCCCCTACTGGGTGTGAGCCGATGACGCATGACCCGGTTTTGGGTTATTTTTCGTGGAGTTTTTACACCACTTCCCAAATCTTTTGCGAAAGATGAAAATAGAGAGTATTTTATCCGAGTTAGGGTCTTCCACTGTAGTGCAAGCCTGTAGTAAACAGTACGGTATGTATAATAAGAAAGGAAATTTACTATAAAATTTGTATTTCTCCTTGAAGTGACCAAAATCAGCATTGGCCCTGTTTTACTGGATGATATCTTGAGATTCACTTGTGCTCATAAGAAGACCTCTAGTTATGTTTGTTTATGTAAATAGTTTTCTTGTATTTCAGAGTACACCCTATACCCCAATGGAACATTACTCATAGGAGGAGTTAAATCAGATCATGGTGGTGATTATGTTTGTATTGCTCAGAACAATGCTGGTATTGATGTTGCTCGAGTCAGACTTAGTATTCTAGGTTTGTATTCATTAGCCTAAATGTTGAATCTCTTGAAATGTCTTGTTTTTCTCATGTCATAGCACCAACTTCTGTTTTACTATGACATTATTTAACTGGTTGAGTGCTAGTAGCCACTATCAGGGCTTTCCAAATTAATGAGGGTACCAGAGCAAAAGCCAACATTTTTCTTGCACATGTTTCATGTTTAGTCAAATGCAAATAATATTTTGTTAATACAGTAGAATCCTCTTAATTGAATATCCATTTTGCCAGTGAAAATTATTCAATTAACAGGAGTATACAATTAACAGGGAGTTGGTCTGTTTCCTGTGTTTTGAAGGTAAACTGAGCATTTATTCTATTATATCTTGCTTGGCAGAGCTCAAAGAGCTCTGTCAAACAAGATATAATAGAATAAATGCCTGTATTGGATGTAGTGAGGCCAAAAAGGTTGATAAATAAGGGGAATTTGGTGCGTGTCACAGTAATTTTTTCGATATATTACAAAAATTTATATACAATTAACAGGAGTTTACTCTACAACCCATATGCAATTAACAGATCAAATTTGTACTGAAGGTATGGTAAATGGTTTTGTGTTTGAAAATTATATTCAATTAACAGGGATATACAATTAAGAGATATCCGATTAAGTGGGCTCCACTGTATAAATTTGGTTTATTGTAGATCATTGGAAAGTGCCTGTGGGCACTCTCCAATGATTTGTAATAAAACAAATTTTGAATAACAAATTCAGACCACCAAAATAATCTAGCTCTCAACCAGTTAATGGACTGCTGCCCCAAACAGATAAAAAATAAACTAGCCCTCAAACACTTAATGGACATCTGCCCCAAACAGATCAAAAATAATCTAGCCCTCAACCAGTTAATGAACGGCTGCCCCAAACAGATTCATAAATAATCTAGCCCTCAACCAGTTAATGGACTGCTGCCCCAAACAAATTCAAAAATAATCTAGCCCTCAACCAGTTAATGGACTGCTGCCCCAAACAGATTCAAAAATAATCTAGCCCTCAAACAGTTAATGGACGGCTGCCCCAAACAGATTCAAAAATAATCTAGCCCTCAAACAGTTAATGGTTGATGGACCGCTGCCCAAAACAAATCTGCTGTTATCTTTAGTGTTGTTATGCCCCTGACCTCTGAAGTAGCATTCGGGGGTATCAAGTGAAGTACTCCATCCATCTGTCTGTCTGTCTGTCTGTCTGTCTGTCTGTCTGTCTGTCTGTCTGTCTGTCTGTCTGTCTGTCTGTCTGTCTGTCTGTCTGTCTGTCTGTCTGTCTGTCCATACAAATGTTTTGCATTGTAATTTCAAAGCCATTGGTCGGATTCGGATATCCTTTGGTATGCTGATAGACCTGCATAGGGGAACATATGTACACAAGGAACGGGTTTCCGTCCAATAATTTTTCCCAGAATTATGGCCCTTTTTCACTTTTTATACCCCCCGCAAACAAAGTTTGTGGGGGGGGGGGGGGAGGGGGGGTTATATAGGAATCACCCTGTCCGTCCATCTGTCCGTCCATCCATCTGTCTGTCTGTCCATCCTTATAAGCACAACTCCTCTTAAACTGTTTGAAGAATTTTCATGAAACTTTACACAATGGAAGGACTCCATATGAAGATGTGCATGAAGCAATATAATTCTGTTCTGACATTTCCAAGGGGAGATAATCTAACTTATACTGTCTGTCCATCCTTGTAAGCGCAACTCCTCCTAAACCGTTTGAAGAATTTTCATGAAACTGTACACAATGGAAGAACTCCATATGAAGATGTGCATGAAGCAATATAATTCTGTTCTGACATTTCCAAGGGGAGGTAATCTAACTTATACATTTCAGGCGCGGGGGGTATCACTTTGTGAGTTTGCTCACAGTACCTCTAGTTTGACTTAGAAAAGTTTTCTGTTTTCACTCTTTTGACTTAGAAATTTTTTCTGTCCTAGGATACCTTTAAGGCTACTTCAAAAATACCTATGTGTCAGGGGCTGTGGTCCACGCTTTGTGTAGCCCTTGTTGACATTTTGGAAAGTAATTTCCTCTCCTATGTAGCTATACCAAATACTTGGACATATTCTACCAATTTTGGCAAAGTATAATTAGGCCACACAAAGTAGATCTTCTGTTCCTCAGGCCTTTATTTGTGAAATTGCATGCGGACGAGCGGTTTTTTATTTTTTTTTTATTTCAGTAATTACTTCTTTGCCATCAAAAGTTCATGTTCTTGGTTCAAGTTTTAGGCCTCATAATCTACAGAATAGCATGGGTGGTGGTGTATTTCATCCCTTGAGTGCAAGAAGGCTTTGCAATGCTAAAGCATTGCAAAGCCTTCTTGCACTCAAGGGACAAATTCATCAGTTTTTTTAACTTTTGTAAAATATCAGACATAAACCATTTAATTTTAATTTTTTTAAAGTTTAAATTGGTTATACAAAGAGAGCATGTGGCAGCCAAAAGGACCATGCAGGGGGGGGGGGGGCCTGAGAAACAGATTTTTTATTTTTTTAGGCTTTATCAATGGGAGTTTGGATTGATATCCACGTTAGATTAGTAAATAGGGGATATCTAGTGACCGAGACAAATTTGTATTTTTTCACAAGTTATATTTGGCACAAGCAACAAAGTCTATTTGTCGCCATCATAAATGAGATAAATTTTGGAAAACTTTTTATAATTTTTTTTTTTAATTTTCTTTTTTTAAAACGTGTTTCAGAAGAGGTTGGTAGTTTTCAGGGATAAATGAGTGGTATTCACCTTGATCAAAATTGAAGCATTAAAGCTCACATCTGATTGTTGCCCTTCTCCGCATTAGTAGTCTGCCATGCTAAAATGTAGCTCCCATATACTTGCATTGATATACAGTGGAGCCCACTTAATTGGATATCTCTTAACAGAATAACCCTGTTAATTGAATATAATTTCCCAACACGAAACCATTTACCTTACCTCCAGTACAAATTTGACCTGTTAATTGAATATAAGTTATAGAGTAAACTCTTGTTAATTGAATGAAAAATTCTTGTAACCTGTCGAGAAATTACCTTGACTCTCCCCAGCTTTCCTTTGTTTATAGACCTATTTGACCTCAGTACATCCAATACAGGCATTTAATCTATTATATCTTCTTTGACAAAGCTCATGGAGCACTGTCAAACAAATTATAATAGAATAATGATACATTTTTCTCTAGAATACAGGAAAGTGACACAATCCCTGTTAAATGAATACTCCTGTTAATTTAGATAATATTCATTGGCAAAGTGGCTATTCATTTCATGTCTTGTTTTATAACTAATACTTCTCAAAACATTAATATAACAATAACATGATTTTTAAGGGCGTTATGGTTCATTAGCGGCCCAACAGAAATGATTAACAGCCAGAGGTCCTGTTAGCAGCCCGAGACGTAGTCTCAGGCTGCTGATGGGACAGAGGGCTGTTAATCATTTCTGGAGGGACGCTAATGAACCATAACACCCTTAAAAATCATGTTATTACAATTATTGCCACCATCTGTGATTTCCTACCAATACCAACTTTTACTGGTTTTCATTTAATTCGCTGTTATCGCTGGATTGAGACATTTTGAAACCATACTCGAAAGCAGATGTGTCGTCTGTTGACAAACAAACAGCACGTGGGAATTATCGTCATGTGATGACCCAAACCAATGTTTATGTCGAAAGCACAAAACATAAACACTTGTAAGTTGTAAGCCCAGCATCGGAGACAAAACATGAAATAAGATTAAAATGTTAGAGGTTAGTACTCACCTCCACACATACCGATCATTGGGATATCGATAGATTTTCGCACCAAAACCTTTTTTTGCCCTTAATTTATGAAGAATAATTTTGCCCTTCGTTGACCCGAACGTTTCAGTTGAAACGAGCCGCCAGCAAAACATGGGACATAATTCGTGTCATATGACTATTTTCGATATGTCATTGTCAATAAAGTGAATTTCACTGAAGTGAAGTGTTGATTGTTTTAGTGATTGTAGGGAGGAGTAAATAAATTATGTACTCGCCAATCTGGCAAACAGGGGTTGTTTCTGATGTGAAATATGTTGGATTTAATTTCTCGTTCCATCCGTCGGCGTCCTACTGGGCCACCAGGCGCTAATGAAATTGAAATCCATTAGCGCCTGCTGGCCCAGTACGTCACCCGAGAAAACATTGTTAATCCACTAGGGAACGCTCGGTAAAGTGGTAATAATTTACATCAATTAAAAAAAAATGAAATTTTTATTCCATACTTCAGACCCTTTAGGCCTAAAAAAATAAAAAATCTGTTTCTCAGGCCCTCCCGCATGGTCGTTTTGGCTGCCGCATGCTCTCTTTTTATAACCAATTTAAACTTAAAAAAAATTAAAATTAAATGGTTTATGTCTGATATTTTACCCAAGTTAGAAAAATTGATGAATTTGTGTCTTGAGTGCAAGAAGGCTTTGCAATGCTTTAGCATTGCAAAGCCTTCTTGCACTTAAGGGATGAAATACACCACCACCCATGCTATTCTGTAGATTATGAGGCCAAAACTTGAACCAAGAACATGAACTTTTGATGGCTAAGAAGTAATTACTGAAATAAAAAATAAAATGAAAAACCGCTCGCTCGCATGCAGTTTCCCAAATAATGGCCTGAGAAACAGAAAATCTACTTTGTGTGGCCTTACCAAGTGAATCAACAGCATCTACCCATGTCATTTACATATTAAGCAGTTGAAAAGAAAAAACTGAAGAAAACCATATCCTGTGACCCCTCACTGGAACGAGCTTGTTGAGCTCGTTAACCCTTTACCCAACGCAGACGATATCAAAATTTATTATTTTAAATATCATTTTTTCAAATTTTTCAAAAAATTTCAACAAAACCATATCATGTGCCTCCTCATTGGAATGAGCTCGATGAGCTCGTTCCAACGAGGGGTCACATGATATGGTTTTCTTGAAATTGTTTGAAAAATAATATTTTTTCAACTGCAGAATTTGTATATTACACGGGCGGATGCGGCCGATTCGTTAGGTAAAGGGTTAAATGAGACCACAGGATATAGTTTTGTTGAAATTTTTTGAAAAGCTCGTAATTATTAATTTTGACACCATGTGTTGGGTAAAGAGTTAAATAAGCCTTACCATGAACTGTCAAACAAGATATAATAGAATAATGCTAAGTTTATCTCTAGAATACAGGAAAGTGACAAAAACCATGTTAACCCTTTGAGACTTTAATTATCTTAGCGTTCAAATGTCACCTCAAATCTTATACAAATCACAGGACATGCACATTATCATGATAATCTGTATATATCCGTTGAGATATCAGCCCTCAGTAACTTCGCATGGTCCCTCAGTAACTTCGCATGGTGATGTTTGTTGCTGCATGGCCTCTTTTTAGTACCAATGCTGATTTAAAAGAAAAATAATTAGTTTATGTCAAATAAATTTCCCAAGTTAGTAAAATGGGTGAAATGCACCACTGCCCACCTTAGACAATGTTAATCTGTAGATTATCCCTCTACACTGATGCCATAATATCAACATTTCAAGAAGCAAGTTGTTTTTTATAATGCAATGAGGAATTTATCCAATTTGGTCTTGTTTGACAGAGGTCTCTGAGCTCTGTCAGACAAGACAGAATTGGATAAATTCCTCATTGCATTATGGGAAAAAAATTGTAGCTTAAAATATATGGATACATGTATTTGGACATAAGTATGCCTAAAACAAAAAAACTTTTATCAGAGGAACTGTGCAGAATGATACATAGCATGGATTTTCGCTGCTGTCTAACTGCGTGAGATGTTTGTACCTATTCAGTTGATGTATACTTGTTAATTACAGCGCCACCTAAGATAGAAGCTCCGAAAACCAACTTCAATGTATTCCATGGTCGATATACAGTGTTGCCTTGTAAGACTAGAGGCCGGCCCAGACCAACGATTAAGTGGCTAAAAGATGGAGAGAAAATAACATACAGTAATTTTAACTACAGAATTCTGGGCAATGGATGGTTAGCCATTCCATATGCAAGGTTAGTGTGTTTACTTACATAATTTCATGAAATGACTGTAAGGCTAAAAAAACATAAAGGATTTGGTTCACGGGAAAACAAAGCTGTTAGGGGCTATTTGTTTATTCATGGAGCACGGTGGTTCAGTAGGTAGAGATGCAGGCTGCAAGCTGAGAGGTCCTTGGTTTGAATCCCACCTGTAGCACCTTCGTTGTGTCCTTGGGCAAGACACTTCATCCTAATTGCCCACGTGTGGGCACAGTGGCATTGTCTACTAAGACGTACTGCACGTCGATGGTGTACTTGTCTTCAACCAATGCTAACCCTACTTGTGTGGAGTTACTTGCCATTGCTTGGTGGTTCTCTCTAGGTACTCCTGCTTCCTCCACCCATAAAACTGTCCGACACGAGGAGACCCTGGCTGTCGGCAGTGTTGTTAAACCCCAATAAATAAATTTGTTTATTCACTTTTCATGGATTTTTGTGTACAGACTGCCTTCCAGGGAAATTGGGGTTGATTTTCAGTGAAGGCAAATGTTGTATGCTACCTCACCACCTGCTACCCACTACAGTAGTGCTAGAAGTAAAGCTAAACAGGGAGGAATAGGCCTCATCATTTCCTTTGAAATGCAGATTTTCTCACACATGGCCAGATATCACATCCTTGGATCCTGCAGTAAATAGAGTTCGAACTCAGCATTTCCTTTTCAGAAATCCACCCTTCTACTCACAATCCGATTCCAACTACAGCGATAGACTGAGTGTCCCTTTTAGATACCAAAATAGCCATGCCCCTAGACACCCAACTCAGACCCTTCACAGATCTGAACTATTTGAGCCTTTTCGTCAAAGCTCTGAAGTTGAGTATGTAAACGTTCAGATCTGTAAGAAGCATGATTTGTGAGAATGACTATGCAGCCAGTATAGATCCCAAGGATTTTTACTTTCTCTTTCTGATACTTCCTTATTCCAGCAGATATCTTTGGTTCTCGTTCCAAGGTATTGCTTATCCGTTCAGAGCAATGCTGTTCAGGTAAAACCTAGCTCCTTGAGTTTTCACCTGTCAGGTGAGCTCGTCCCAAAGAGGGGTCACATGATATGGTTTTGTTGAAATTTTTCGAAAAATAATATCTTTTAAGCTGCTGAATTTGCATATTATGTGGGCGAATGTGTGCGATTCGTTGGCAAAAGGGTTAAAGAGGAATTCTCTATTGAAAAATACACTATCTTATACCATGGTTGCCTATTCTACTATATATAAAAAGCCTTTGACATAAATTTTAGCTTTACACACAAACCATGGTGAACACACCAGCAGTGGGATTTCAATCGAAAAAAATTACATCTACAGTGGAAGTACATCTAAATTGACCTTTGGTGACCTCGCCTTGAATGCAAACTTGTCTTAATTTATCACTCGTCTCCTCGTGAAGAATGAAATGAAACCAGCTATTATTTATTACGTTTTTAAAAAAAGTTTACCTCATAAGATACCAAAAATTAACAAACATACGTTGTCTCATGTTAATAAAGCATCCATAACTCGAAATAGTATGTTATGTTATTAAAATGAAAAAGGCATTTTGTTTTTTATTTCATTTTGGTGATAAAATTGGCAGCGGACGTTCAACCTGCCAGTGCTCATGTAAACAAAAACCGATTCGCACGTGTGAATAATAATTTAAACTCATTAATCTGACAATCATGGTATAAATAAAATATAACCCAAAGCAGTTCGTGTACCAAATGCTCACAACTCATCAGTCCTTCGTGTGAGTAAATTTTACGGGTGCAAAAAAGTGCACTCGCAAATTGTGTTGCGAGTGCAAATCGCACTCGCAAAATTCCCCGAAAGTTCACAACTATGCATGTTTGGGACAGAATGTGATAAAATCAGTACCCATGGCAAACCGGTGGAATTCAGAAAGCGCTCTCCCTCGCAGTTGTTTACGTGCATTGTCACATTGGGCAGCACACACTTTGCACCAAAATTGTGTCACAAACGTTTTCCCACTTTCATTATTTATTTCACTTTCGAAGCCAATAAGATCCTTGAATGACCACTTTAGTAATGTTGATAGAGTCACCGTAGGCATCTGGAAAACGTAACCAATTCAGAAAAGACAAACAGCAAAAACACCGATGATAAAATTTCTCGCTTGTACACAAATCTTTGAAGAAAGGGAAACAAAGTGAAATTATTTGGTACAAGCGATTCGGTTGGCCGTAGCAGACGAGTTCACTACTGACTGGCCAATCACAGTTGGTCTATCTGTTTGTTCTGATTAAATTAGCATTGTACTTTCTGTTTCGTTTGCTGGTTGAATTGGGATCTAGAATGACATGCGCAGTGAATAAAGGAAACTGGAAATGTTTCAGTTTTCACTGACAATATCGTTTCGGACCTCTTGCGGAGCGGATGGTGATATGGAGGTGGGGGGGGCATATAACAGCAGTTTTGTTTTTGTTTTCGTTTACCATTAACCAATGGACAATAACGAAATAGATGTCCATTCTGACTTGAAGCGTGGCAATGCTAGTGAGTTGAGTGCAATTTAACTGAAGTTGAACTGTTTGATGATAGGCGCGATTTTTTGCGCTCAGCTTTTTTAATTACGGGTGCTTGCGAGCGCAATAGCGCCCATCTCACGCGAAGGACTGACTCGTGGTGAACGTTTGGTACACCAAGCAACTATGGGTATATTCTATATTCTATAGACAAAACATCTGAAGAGGTTGGTGATCAGGCATGTTAAGTTTTGAAAATGACAATCGGGGAGATTTTTGTGTGTGAATATTATAATATTACAATTTATTAAGTTATCTACATGTATATCTATCAATTTACTGGTACCCCCACCCTCATTTTATCCCTGCATAAATTTACCCCACTTAACAATTTTTGAGAAAAAAGCTTAAGAACCACCAGCAATCTTTCAGTTGAGGGACCCTCCCCATCCCAACATATTCTATTCCAAACCTAGTTCAATAGCACCCCCACCCCCCACTCTTCACATCAGTTTATCCCACAACTCCCCCCTCCCTTCCCTTACTTTATGCCTGTATAAAGTTCAGGTCATTTCCTTCTTCTATGATTCTTTAAATTTATTCTTTAGGCCACACAAAGAAGATCTTCTTCTGTTTCTCAGGCCATTATTTGTGAAATTGCATGCAGGCGAGCGTTTTTTTATTTTATTTTTTATTTCAGTAATTACTTCTTTGCCATCAAAAGTTCATCTTCTTGGTTCAAGTTTTAGGCCTCATAATCTACAGAATAGCATTGGTGGTGGTGTATTTCATCCCTTGAGTGCAAGAAGCATTGCAAAGCCTTCTTGCACTCAAGGGACAAATTCATCAATTTTTTTAACTTGGGTAAAATATCAGACAAAAACCTTTAATTTTAATTTTTTTTAAGTTTAAATTGGTTATAAAAAGAGAGCATGCGGCAGCCAAAAGGACCATGCGGGAGGGCCTGAGAAACAGATTTTTTATTTTTTTAGGCCTTAAATTAGAATCGTAGCGATGTTTTTTTGGATGGATTTTCAGACATTACAAATTCGATTGCAAATGGTACTTACTGGTATACATCGCCTGATATATATACACAACTACAATTACCTGTGATCCAGTCATCAGAATGTTTTGAAAACAAAGTTATTTTTCAGTCAAAAAGCCGATCTCGGATGAGCCGAAATTAGTATGGTTTCAACCAGTAATCAGCTGTTGTTCCTTCACATGCGGCTGTGTTCATGTTGTGAAAACTGGGGCAAAGTTGCTTAAGTACTAAGAAGAAAGGGTTAGTGTTCAACCGATTATCGGAACCGGCCACCACAATCGGCCGATTGTGGGCAATCGGATAACAATGGCAACGGCTCCTGGAACATCAGTTCAACCGATTGTTGCCAAGCATTTTGTGATGATTCATTCAATAAATTTGAGAAACAGCCACAGCGTGTATTCTTAATCTCTCTAGACGCACCTTTACGGGATATACAAGTTAAACGACATGTAAAGCTTACAATTGAGCATACTTGCGGCAATGGCCAGTTCATACTGGAAAAGTGAAGGCTGCACACCATTGACTCAGGTCGCAGTAAAATTACCAATCGCACGCACTTGGGCGGTAAACGTGGCTCTGAGAGCCACGTTTACCGCCCAAGTGCATGCGACTGGTAATTTTACGGCGACCCCAGTCACCGAAGTTTAAAACTGTGAAAAATGTTCAGTTTAATATAGTTCTTTCAAATCTCGACTTGTCTAGTGGTGCACGGTTTTACAATCGGAATCGGCGCCGGAATCGGCCGATTGTGAGCTCAAATAACCAGTAATCGGTCAGCGACCATTATTGGTAATCGGTTTAATACTAGAAAGGGTTGGTGTTTTAGTTGTGAAAACATTGCACCAAGCTATATTGTTTGGTCTTTGATCACCATTTAATGACAGAATAATATCAAATAGTTCATTCTTGTATTAATTTGTTTTAATTAAACATGGTTTGGAACAAAGGGAAGAGAAAAAAAAGGACTGAATTTCTGAAGCTTACTTAAATATCTGGGTCACTGAGCAGATCTCACGGATTACCGTTTGCCAACATGAAGTAAATTGTACGCAATAAAAAAATGGTTGATTTCGTCTTTTTCACTTGATAAATTCTGATGATGCAGGAGATTTATGGATGCTATCATGAGTGTGGGAGATCATGACCCAATCGGGAAGCCTCACATTGAAAATATTGATTGGTTTACACCCAAATAATATATTAGAACGTTCCTTTTCATGTTCTATCAGTCGATAGTACCTCAGTTTGTGCGATTTCTGAAATAAAACCTGAAGCAGCGAAGCTGCTGAAGGTTTTATTTCAGAATTCACACAGACTCAGGTACTATCGGCCCATAGAACATGAAAAGAAACGTTCTAATTATTTTATTATGCCGAACAAAAAATAACGTTCATTGTTAAGCATTAACTGTAGTATGCCATCAATCTTGTAACAACAATGTAGTCGAATCCAAAAACATGACGTCATTTCAAACGAATGACGTCTCTTCGATAATGACTTGTCACACAAGTGCCGTCGCTTTGGGAGTTTCTATATCAACAAATGCCAATGTTTACAACTGCATCATGCTGTTCATGTTATAATTCATTGTTAATGCTTGTGTGAAAAGTGATTTAAATTAATGGAATATAAATTCATGTTTCTGAGACGACAAGAGTTGATAGAATTAAGCGGAGTGAAACAATTTATTTTGAACTTGAGTCGGAGGCTCAGTAAGGTTGAGGAGTACTAAACCAGGGTTCCTGCGGGCCTTGAAAAGTCTTAAAAAGTATGGAATTTGAAAAAAAAAATCAAGGCCTTAAAAAGTCTTGAATTTGAAGTCTGGGCCTTGAAAAGTCTTGAAAACGGGACATTTCTAAATATGTAACATACTTTGCACTAATAGTGCAAGGTATGTTACGTGTAGTGCGAATAGTCTTGAAAAGTCTTGCATTTTGTTTTTTCCATCATTGAAAATTCTTGAATTTGCATTGAAAAGGGTATGGAAAAGTCTTGAATTTGCCCCCCTGAAAAGCACAGGAACCCTGTAAACTTGTGGAAAATATAATTGATTGAAGTCATAACTGAGACTCATATTCAGGATTCACTGAAGTGGTGAAGAACACGTGAGTGAGTTTTTTAATATTTCTGATTCTTTTGAATTCATTGTTTGCAGTTAAAATTGAAAACACACCCACTGAAGATGATATATTTGTTGGTAAGTTTGTGTCTACCGGTGTTGAAAAAGCTAAACGGACACGGACCCAGCATTTGGTGTTGAGAAATTCCAATCGATGCTGATCAATGAAGTGGCGCTTACATTTTCTTCGTTCTCTTGTCTCCAGGGAAAAACGTTCCGATAGTACCCGTGTTTTGCCCCAAAACTCCAGTACTATGACGTTTAGAAGGTGTCAAATTAACCAATCACGGCTGATGTTACAAACGTGAGGCATAATAATGAATATGTACTCTTCTAATTGCTGCATTTGAACTGGCATCGAAGATGCCACCAATGTTAAAAAAGTTAAAATCATGCTAAACATATGGAAAACACTCTTCTCAAAATGACAGGCCAGATACAAAATGCAAAAGTGATTGATCAGGCCTCTAGATTACCCCAGTTACGCACAATTTATAGGAGTGACCAATTAGAGATGGCGTGAAGACATCAAGAAATAAATATATATGCTTGGTGCCTCTTTAACATTTGAAAATTAACTTCCATCATAACATGATCATAGACAAACAAAGATAGGCATGGCAATAAAACATAACAGAATAAGGCTGTTATTTCTGGTTTTAACTCGTAACCTGCTGAGTATGTTCAAGATATTTTTTATGAAATCTATAATCCTGCTGATTATGAAGCAGCCATGACCAGATTTGATGAAATATTCATATTTTACATGAATCGTCATTAATTAGGGCCCCGCCGTGAGGCGGATGCCCTATAGTGATCGCTCTGTCCGTGTGTCCGTCCGTCCGTCCGTCCGTCCATCCGTAATCTTTCTCTCTTAATAGATAAGGTTTTGATATTTGACATGTGGGTATATTATCTCAAGACGATGTGTCGCGTACCAAGGTTGCCATGCTTTGACCTTGAACTTTGACCTCAAGGTCAAATTATTCCGTTTTCGGGGTTCTTTTCTGACAAGTTCATGTCCGGGCTGTAACTTTTTTCCCTTAATAGATAGGGTTTTGATATTTGGTATGTGGGTAGATTATCTCAAGACGATGTGTCGCGTACCAAGGTTGCCATGCTTTGACCTTGAACTTTGACCTCAGGGTCAAATTATTCAGAATTCGGGGTTCTTTTCTGACAAGTTCGTGTCTGGGCTGTAACTTTTTTCCCTTAATAGATAGGGTTTTGATATTTGGTATGTGGATAGATTATCTCAAAACGACGTGTCGCGTACCAAGGTTGCCATGCTTTGACCTTGAAGTTTGACCTCAAGGTCAAATTATTCAGATTTTTTTTTTGTTGACAAGTTCGTGTCCGGGCTGTAACTTTTTTCTCTTAATAGATAGGGTTTTGATATTTGGTATGTGGGTAGATTATCTCAGGATGATGTGTCGCATACCACGGTTGCCCTGCTTTGACCTTGAACTTTGACCTCAAGGTCGAATTATTCCAAATTCGGGGTTCTTTTCTGACAAGTTTGTGTCCGGGCTGTAACTTTTTTCCCTTAATAGATAGGGTTTTGATATTTGGTATGTGGATAGATTATCTCAAGACGACATGTCGCGTACCAAGGTTGCCAGGCTTTGACCTTGAAGTTTGACCTCAAGGTCAAATTATTCAGATTTTTTTTTTTTTTTCTGACAAGTTCGTGTCCGGGCTGTAACATTCAGAATTTGGGGTTTTTTTCTGACAAGTTCGTGTCCGGGAAGGGATTTTAATCAGATTTTACCTATTGCTTGAAGTATTTTAGTATTACGGTTCACATCAGTTTATACCTAACACCGGTTAGTTGCTGCGGGGCCCGCAGAGATGGATTCCATCTCCGTGATATCTAGTTTCGACATAACAACCCATGTCTTATTTCCTGATTATCAACTAGTGTCTAATCGTCGCGTGTTCTCATAGCAGCAGCATTGTATTCTTGTGCGTAGTCAGTTAATTACGACAACAGGTGCAAGTAAAGCGCATTCATGACATTATGGTGTGAAGCATTGTGAACCAACGAACTGATTGTCGGTTGTTTTGGGAGAATTTAGCGACAATGAATTAAATAAAAAGTGTAAAAAACATTCGAAAATTCATGTGATATATACAGAATCTTTAACTCGTGATGTTTGGATATAAAGGCTTGTTGTGAATCAAACTCGTTTCAAAAAATCTTATATCCAAACATCACTCGTTTGAGATTAACACAAGAAATCACTGGCGAAAAAATTAGCCTTATTTCATTGACAAGCCCAAACCAAATGAATTTTAAGGTCGAGATTGATAACTGTGAAGACTTTTTTTTAGCGATTTATCACTAGAATGTCAGTTAATATTTATTTATAAATTATTTCAGGGCTGATGATGCTGGAGTATATAAATGTGTTGCAAGTAACAAAGCAGGTGATTCATTTGTCGATTTGACCCTCAATGTCAAAGGTATGTTAACAGATGGTATATGGTACATAATTCAAGAAGGCCAATAACATATTAGCGCAGCTGTGCAATTAATTTTTGTACATATACATGAATGACTTATGGTTCTCGATTGTATTCTAGTTTCTGTATGAAATTTTCTTTTGGAGGATGATTTAAAACTTTACAGTACAAATCAAAGGTTAAATTTTAATTTTTAGCTTAACTTGACAAAGTCAAGATAAGCTATTGCCATCATGTGTGGAAGCCCCCATGTTATTGTTATCGAACACGTGTCCCACCGTTCTTCCCCGGTTAAAACTAACAGTAATACTTGCAATGAAACAATGGCAAGTGAAGCTTTCAAAGTCCCCAAAACCTCGAGATGAGGATGTCCCCTTTTAGTTGCAATTGGTCAACCTTCATGGCTACACAGGCCTGAAGCCTGAAAACCTTTAGCACAGTCTACAGGCCTTATTTATGAAGGGATTTCAATGTAACTTGATTGGATGACTTGTTTTGGAATAATTTCACTGTAACTTGGTAACTTTTGTTGACATACATTACCTGTGAGGGCCACATACATTAACTGTGAGGTCATATTAACCCACCCCTCAGCTCTTTAGTACAGTGTACACCTCATATTATTTTTATTAAAAACATAGCATACAGGGAACAGAAATTAACATATTTCCACAATTCTTGTCTTATTTCATAATTCTTTCATAAACATTGAACATTATCCTTTGCATCAAACACAACACACAGACAGGTTAAGCTACAGTGTCATTGACACTTTCATTCACTTTCGCAATTCATTGGTCAATAAAATTTTTAATGACACAGGAACATGTGAAATGTATCATTCTTGCAAACAGAATTTTAGAAAACTATGCCGTTTTATTCACTTATCACTAGGAAGCGTGATACAACCTGATTTTTATTTTAACTCTGCAAAGTAGAGAAAGTTTAAATTTATTGCCCCGAAGATTAATTATAAGGAATGTTTCGGTCTATTTCTTGAGTTATGAACCTCAAAAAACAAAGGCCAAACATAGTGTAAATGGGCTATGTCCATCCATCAGTTTGTCCATCCATCCATCCCGAAATTCAATCATAAATAACTTGTGAAGTACTCAGTTGAATGACTTGATATTTGGTATGCATTTTTTTGCGTGAGTCATTACCCTTTATGGACTTCGAATATGTCTGCCTTGAAATTAATTCATGAATAACTTGCAGAGTACTCAATGGAATGACTTCATATTTGATGTGCAACTCTATCTTATTGATGTCTACCCACAGTACAAGATCCGTCTATCCATCCCTCCATCCATCTGTCCATCCATCCATCCATCCATCCATCCATCCATCCATCCATCCATCCATCCATCCATCCATCCATCCATCCATCCATCCATCCATCCATCCATCTATCCATCCATTCCAAAATTCAATCATGGATAACTTGTAAAGTACTTGATTGAGTGACTTGATATTTGGTATATAAGTGTATCCTATTGCTGTATACTCATGCAGGGAAAGGCAGGTGTCGTTTGAGAGTCATTGCCCTTTATGGACTTAGAATTTGTATATACCCAATAACTTTATCACCTACAGTCAGACTTGCATTGTTAAATAAGCGGGGTTATCTTTTTTTGTCACCATTTGATGACCTACAGTCAGACTTGCATTGTTAAATAAGCGGGGTTATCTTTTTTTGTCACCATTTGATGACCTACAGTCAGACTTGCATTGTTAAATAAGCGGGGTTATCTTTTTTTGTCACCATTTGATGACCTACAGTCAGACTTGCATTGTTAAATAAGCGGGGTTATCTTTTTTTGTCACCATATGGTGACACTTTATTTTCCTTTCCTTTTCTGAGTATCACCATGAAGCACCAATTCAGTGTGTGCTAACAGGTTTTTAAAAATTGACTTGATAGCAATCTTTATTCTGGGTTGGCCTGCACATTGCGGGGGTATGTCTTTAGCTATGCTTACAAACAGGTCTAGTTGTCTCCCGCTTTTTTAAAAAAAAGGGAGATATTAAATTCGGGGTGTCCTTCCGTGTTTTTAGTTTCCAGACTAACTTTCCTTACAGTGACCGGATTTCTATGAAATTTGGGTAGTAGATCACTTTCATCAATTGTGGGTCCAAGTGCGAATATGGGCATTTTCCACGCATATATAATTAGGTTGCTGAAATTTGATTGGATGATGGTTTCCAGACTTTCCTTAAAATCAACCGATTTCGATGAAATTTCAGATATGGATTACTTTTATCAATACCTAGGTCAAGTTCGAATGTGGGAAGTTTTGTTTCGAAAAATCTGTCCGTCTGCCTGTCCGTCTGCCCCGTGTGTCAATGCACCTCGGACTATAAGCCATATTTATCAACCGATCTTCACGAAACTTATCAAGTATTTTTGTTATCATTGTGAGACCAGAATATGTGTTTTGGGGTTTGGTCCAAAATTCAAGATGGCTACCAGCGGCCATTTTGTTCCGAACTTGGGTGTAATCAGTTTTTTGTACAGAACTTCTGTATAAAATTTCGAATTTGAATAAATTTTTGTATGAATGTTTAGTAACATGCGATACATCACATATAATACAGGTTTTGTTCTCGTGCAAAAATTATGCAAATTAGGGAAACTTTGTTTTATTCAGTGCTACTACTAATTCACAGTAAGTGCAAACCTTCCGTGTTTTTTGTTTCCAGACTCTAACTTACAGTCAGTCGATTTCGATGAAATTTGGGTAGTAGATCACTTTCATCAATTGTGGGTCCAAGTTCGAACATGGGCATTTTCTGCGCATATTTAATTAGGTTGCTTAAATTTGAATGGCTGATGGTTTCCAGACTCTAACTTTCCTTAGAGTCAGCCGATTTCAAGAAATTTCAAATAAGGATTACTTTTCACATCAGTTTAATGTAATATGTCTTATGATACAGTCTTAATTTTTATTGATTCTCACAGTTATACTCCACATCACTTTACTTGCTTTGACAGTGACCTCCGTGAAAATAAATCTGATAACCACTGTCTGAAGCACTGTCTGTTCTGTCTCTTCTAAATAACTTCCACTTGTAACTCAACTATATTCCACTGGATGCATGAATTCCCCTTGAAACTGCTGCCCAGCGGGTTCTGTCTCTTCTAAATAACTTCCACTTGCAACTCAACTATATTCCACTGGATGCATTAATTCCCCTTGAAGCTGCTGCCCAGCGGGAGACATGAATTCACTGAATTTGCTTGTTTTTAACTATAATCCCCGTTGATAAATATTCAGACTACATCATCAAGGCATGCCTTCGAAGATGATGTAGTTGGAATATTTCTTCAGTCGAAACTTGAGTCATGACAGTCAGGGCAAGATGGGGGTTACAACCACCTCCACAACTGGTCATCTTCATGTTGCCCTTGTTCAGATGGAAATATTAAAAATAGCTTGAATACTATGTCTATCACAGATAGATTCTTTGGATGTCATTAAAAATGAAGCAGAACTGACTGAGATCCTTGAATGAATCTAGGACCACCCAGGTTTGTCATTTTGAGGCGGGCGATCGGCTCGGGCCGCAGACGCCCGCCCGAGTTCAAAATTCTGTGGACAGTAAACGTCTGCCTAACCCCGATTTCTGTGGCCTTTTAGTTCAGTCGAAGGAACCTCAAAATCAGTCACCTCAAATGGCAATTCTTGTGGATTGAAGGAGGAACATGTAACAAAAGTGCAGTTAGTGAAGTTTGTAGTGTGTCGTCAACGCAGTCACCCAGAGACAGTAAGCAACTTTCCAAATATACATTACGTGATGACGTACATCATAATTACACAAACCATGTGCAATGCATGGAGAATGTATTATCACTTTATCACCTGCAGAGTGGAGATTTCACCCAAGCAATAATTGCAAATTTGTTGCAAAGCATAACAAGCACAGGCAAAGTTTCAACCAATGGACCTCCGGGTTAAACTCGGAGGTCCATTGGCTGAAACATTGCTTGTGTTTTTTGTCCATATGTATAAAATTTGAAAGTTATTGTTTGGGTGATAACTTCACTCTGTGGGTAATTAAGTTACAATCCTCTCTCCACGTACTGTACCTTAAAATGATATTAGTTGTCTACCCAGCAGGCTCAAACAAAATGGCCCCGCAAATCCCTGGGGTCATTTTAGGTGAACCCAAAATGGCCCTCCTGTGGTGATTTGAGGCGATCCATAATGGCCCTCCTGCAATTTTCAAAATGACAAGCCTGACCACACTAAAAAGAGACCATACTCGGGGACTATCCTACCCCACAGGTACTCGGCACAAGCTGGGAAATCGAAAGAAAAATTATATTTGATAACATTTTGGAATCAATGCTGCCATGCCCCTATAATGGTATATAAATATTAACAAGGTACACAACTCG
The DNA here is from genome assembly GCA_031216915.1 of Pictodentalium vernedei. Taxonomy (NCBI): domain Eukaryota; kingdom Metazoa; phylum Mollusca; class Scaphopoda; order Dentaliida; family Dentaliidae; genus Pictodentalium; species Pictodentalium vernedei. The sequence goes on along the minus strand of CM062291.1, from coordinate 42,866,960 downwards.
CTTTTCGAAAACGATAGCACTCATCTTCATTATACCCCCCTCAAATTTGATACACACAATGTATCCAACACTAGCCGGTATCAGTGAAAAAGGGAATGAATAAGCTTTACAGTGGTGTATTACACAACTGTTGGGTGTTCTTGGGTTGTTTATGATAACTGGGAGAAGTCGCAGAAAAGGCCGAAAAACATTTAGTCGGACAAGATAGTGCACAGTGGAAAGTGGGTTACGAGCGGCAATTATCCGATTTATTATAAATAATTCGAGGTCCTATTGTCTGTGGATGGCAGATTCAAATATTAACCGTATACTTTATCAATTTTCAATCTTGGGTTGACATTTATTCATTTCTGGAGTTCACATTTACCGTTTATACACTTTTTAGCCGTAACTTTGAAACCTTTTCCAAGTTGATGGCGTCCATAGATATGCTACTCACGCAAACATTTTCCCCATTCTCCCATTGGCGTATTTTCATTGATGATTTTCTCGACATAAATAGTAGCCAATGGGATTTTTTGTGACCATCTCCGCTTCTATGGATGCCGTTAGTTTGTGTAGTTTCCAAAGGAAGGTTAAAAATGTATAAACGGCAAATGTGATCGCCAGAAATGAATAAATGTGGATCCGAGATTAGTAATTGATAAAGGTATAAGGTTAATATTTGAACCTGCCCTCCATAGACAATGGGACCTCGAATTATTTAGAATAAATCGGATAATTGTCGCTCGTAACCCACTTTCCACTGTGCACTATCTTGTCCGACTAAATGTTTTTTGGCCCTTTCTGCGACTTCTCCCATTTATCATGAACAATCCAAGAACACCCAATGGTCGTGTAATGCACCATTGTGAAGCTTATTCATTCCCCTTTCCATTGACACCGGGTCCTGTTGGATACGTTATGAGAATCAAATTTGAGGGGGTATAACGAAGATGAGTGCTATCGTTTTTGAAAAACGAGTTGTGCACCTTGTTAATATTTATATACCATTATGGGGGGCATATCAGCATCGATTTAAAAATGCAACCAAATATCATTTTTCTTTCGATTTCACAGCTTTTGCAGAGTACCTGTGTCCTACTCTTGTCTCTGTACGCCGCAGAGGCTTTAGATGTATTGAGGCCAGCTTCAGTGAAACTAATAAATATCAAGAAGGACAGCTATGTTAGAACAGTAAAGTAAGAATCATCCACCTGTTTCTACAAAATCTAAATGTACCTAGTCCTGTCCATCAAAACAGCCAGTCATCTGAGCTAATGAGGCAAAGTAAAAAATGTAAATCTTGAGACATGTAAAACCTGAAGCATCTTCATGTTGGATATAGGCATTTATCTAACAGTCCTATATATTTTGGCCTGAAGACCACGAGAAACGATACGTATCACATAATGTGTTCCGATTCCGTATCATAAAGATGACTTATTCTGATTCCATATCATATAGACAGCTCATTTCCGGGAACGCGATGGGCTATCATAACAGGCGAATGAATGCATTCTATATGTCAGTGATCGACTCGGCTGATCGCTAACAAAACCAAACACAATTCCTTATAATTAGCGACAGGACTGTCAATAGCAAATGATCCACCTCTACAATAAATAGAAACTGCACAATTAAATATTGCGCACTTGTAAATTCAAGCGTATCATCATAGGAAGTGACATTTGGAGTGAATAATTTTACTACGCGAGTTTGAAAATTTGCGGTGATTGCGTTACTCATTGTTAAAATGCACAACAATATTGTGCCATAAAGTATGGTTTTTTTTTTAACTTTTTCTCGACCAACATTATGTCCCCAAACTGTTAATTTAAGATTTGATGTTTATGTGACAGAATTGTTAGATAAATGAATTATCACGATAATGTGCATGTCCTGTGATTTGCATCAGATTCTCGGTGGTGTCCAGAATGGGATCACAACTCGCCGGCAAAGCCGGCTCGTTGAGATCCCATTCTGAACACCACCGAGAATCTGATGCAGATCACAGGACATGCACATTTTCATGATAATCGGTATGTCCTGTGAGAAGAGTAGTATCATTCTGGTCACAAAATAGTTTGGCAGAAAATGCCTATGCAGTAACCCGTCATCACTTGTGGCTCATGAAATGCCATAAACTACCAAGTACTACAGGCCTGGCATTCTGAAAAATGCAGGAGGGCAAAAAATCGCTCTCCTCAATCAGCTTAGGAGAGCAATTAGCTTTACACAGCATTTTAAGTATCCAGTTGAACGAACTCATTGAAACTGAAACCAACAGACTACATCAGTGATTTTATTAATCTTTACTAAGGTAAAGCGAAATCTCTGAGACATCTAGATGTCTCACTCAACAACCGAACACACACTTGACAAGACCTGTGTGTGTACCCAGACCTGTTGTCCAAGAAAGTCATATGCCTACCACTACCACCTTCAACCCCCCAAGGGGGGTTGAAGGTGGTAGTAGTAGGTGTATGACTTTCTTGGACAACAGGTCTGCTTGAATCTGCAGTCACATCCTGGTGCAAGTTCTTCAAGTGACAGGATAGTAGTAATGGTAGTATATTATAGTGTCAATATTCCTTGAATAATTACCCCTCAAACTGTGATGTCAGTTGTTGAACTTGAAACTGACAGAAAAAAAAATATTGCTGTGACCCATTTTGCTTCAAATGATTGCAACTGTGTTTGGGTATGGTTGCAGCCATTACCTTTTACCACTAAACCACTTTCAAAATGAAATTACGTGATGTTATGTGACTTCGAAGTTAAATTACATTTTTGCTTTACAACAAAAATTTAATGTGACCATAATACATGTAATCTCAATCATCCCAGACCAAAATATTTAGGAGGGCAATTTTTCGCTCTCCTTAATTCTTTCAGGAGGGCAGTAAGGAGAGCTAAAAAATCGCTCTCCTGAAATTGCCAAGCCTGGTACTAAAGCAACTCTAAATGCCAATCTCATTAACCCTTTACCCAACGATATTTATATCGGTCTTCATGTTCTCTGTTAAATCCAAATGTAAAATTGCTTAGTGTTTGTATGTTTCTTCCCCTCCGAAACAAATTCTCAATTAACTCTTAACCTGCTGAGTATTTTCAAGATATTTTTTGATCAAATCTAATCATGGTGTTGTAAAGCAGCCATGACTAGAGTTGATGAAAAATTAATCTATATATAAAAGAAATCATTGCTGAAAAAATTCATTCAATTTACAGGGGAAAATATGTTTAAATATGCCCAAATTATACTTAAATCAGTGACAAGAGAAAGCCTGTTTTGGGCAGGAACATCCGTCAGCAGTATGCGAAGAGTTAAAGCCCCCACGATGCAAATGTTCCCAATGGCATGGGCCCCAGATCCTTTCCCAAAGAGACCTGAAGAATCCCTGTGTACTACTTGAGTGCGCTTGACTCTTGGGGTTCTCTATTTTTAGTCGAGTTGTGACGAGTCAAACTCGACTTATAGTTTGATGAATGGCGGGCGGGCGGGCAGGCAGGCAGGCAGGAAGGCAGGAAGGCGGGCAGGTGGGCGGTCGTAAACAATTGGTTTCCGGATGATAACTTGATAATGGTTCAACCCATGTTCATGAAACTTCATAGGTTGGTTGGTATTGGTGAGAGGAAGAACTCTATTAATTTTGGACTTGCTTGGTCAAAGGTCAAGGTCACAGTGATCTTAAACATAGTAAATTGTAAACAATTGGGTTTCCGGATGATAACTTGACTACAGTTCATCCCGCATTCATGAAACTTCATATGTAGGTTGGCCTTTGTGAGAAGAAGGATCCTATGTATTTTGCACTCGGTAGGTCAAAGGTCAAGGTCACAGTGACCTTGCACATAATAGATCAAAACAATTGGTTTCCGGATGATAACTTGTTAATATTTTGGCCCACGTTCATGAAACTTTATAGGTAGGTTGGCATCAGTGAGACGAACAACCCTGTTTATTTTGGACTCACCAGGTCAATGAAGGTCACAGTGACCTTGAATATACTTAATCATGAATAATTGGTTTCCGGATGATAACTTGATAATGGTTCGGCCCTTGTTCATGAAACTTCATAGGTAGGTTGGCATCAGTGACAGGAAGAACCCTATTTATTTTGGACTCGCTAGGTCAAAGGCAAAGGTCACAGTGACCTCGAACATAGTAAGTCGTAAACAATTGTTTCCGGATAACTTGACGATGGTTCAACCCATATTCATGAAACTTCATATGTAGGTTGGCCTTCTTGGGAGGAAGAACCCTATTTATTTTGGACCCACAGGTCACAGTGACCCTGAACATAGTAAAATCAGAACAATTGGTTTCCGGATGATAACTTTATAATGGTTCGACCCACTTTCATGAAACGTCATATGTTGGCATCAGTGAGAGAAAGAACCCTGTTTATTTTAGACTCGCTAGGTGAAAGTTCAAGGTCACAGTGGCCTTCAACATAGTAAATCCGTAAACAGTTGGTTTCCGGACGATAACTTGATAATGGTTTGACCCACATTTATGAAACTTCATAGGTAGGTTATGAGTGGAAGACCCCTATTTATGTTGGACTTGCTAGGTCAAAGGTCAAGGTCACGGTGACCCTGAACATAATAAATCAATACAATTGGTTTCCGGATGATAACTTGATAATAGTTTGGCCCACATTCCTGAAACTTTATAGGTAAGTTGACATCAGTGAGAGGAAGAACCCTATTTATTTTGGACCCGCTAGGTGAAAAGTCAAAGTCACAGTGGCCTTAGCATATTAAATCCGTAAACAGTTGGTTTATAATACATTGTAAACAGTGGGTTTCCAGATGATAATTTGATGGTGGTTCCACCCATGTTCATTAAACTGCATAGGTAGGTTGTATTGGTGCAAGAAAGAGCCCTATTTATTTTGGAATCACTAGGTCAAATGTCAAGGTCACAGTGACCCTTCACATAGTAAATTGTAATCAATTTTTTTCCGGGCGATAAGTTGATAAAACCCACTTTTGTGCTGTCACAACTCGACTTTGGATCGGTGATCCTATCGGCATTTTTATACATTCATATTCCAGACAACAGTAACTGAATTTTCACTTCCAATTATATATATTGATCAGGAAGTCTGGGCTTTCTTGTAATGGTCAGAAATATTAGTCGAGATTTGATTTCTGACTTGAAGTAATGTTTGTTTTATTTAACTCTTTTAGTTCCACCTGAAATTGTACCAGGAGAACCTTTCTACACAGCAAATGCTGACAGGAGAACAGTTTTACCTTGTTCAGCAAGTGGAAGTCCAAAATTAAAAGTTGTATGGTCATTTGAAGGCAAAGTTGTTGAAAGCAGTGGGCGATTCTCAGTGGAGTCCGAAGGTTTAGCCATACGTCGGGTTAAGGTAGGCCTAATTGTCTGAGTCAGTTATTTATTACATGCCTGTTCTATGTAATCCCCTTCTCCAGTAATACTATACCTTGTGCAAAATGAAAATCTGTTCTGCACATGTGCGGAACGGAAATTGTTGACAGATTATTTTTAAATAGAAGCAAAATTTAACTGGAATTTTCTACAAATCGTGCAATGAAATTACAATTTGAATCGCTAGCAATAGCTGAAAATCGTCTCCTGAGTTCCAATGTGTTCTATGTGCCAGTAGGCAACTCAAGGAACGCGAAATATTAACACGGGTTCCGTTCGCAAATTTGGTTGGCGATAAAACATATTGTATGTGTTAATAGTTGTCAAATGAATTGTCAAATGAAAAAAACACAGAACGACACACGCGTGTGAATGGGTTAATCGATATGGCACGAGATAGCGATTCAAATTATAATTGCATTGCACGATTTGTAGTAGGCACATAGAACACATTGGAACTCAGTAGAGGAAATAGTAATATAGGTTGTCCTTGTAAATTTGGTTAGTGATAAAATGTGTTCTTTGTGTTGATAGTTGTCAAATGAATTGCTGAGTGTCCTTCTAATAATGTTTTCTATAGTTGTGAAGGCATATAATTAACACAGAACGACATGCATATGAATGGGTTAATCGATATGGCACTTGTGCCAATGCGGGTGGATAAAACTTGTGGCCTGCAGCCTCTCGTCTATCCTTCCATGCTGGCACTCATGCCATATCGATTAACCTTTTCAAGCACGTGTGTCATTCTGTGTATTTTTAGCTGTGACTAGCAGCTCAATAAGTGGCAATGTCGGTCTGTTTGTCGGTTCGTCGGTCGGTCGGTCTGTCTGTGACCAACGAATTTCAAAACTCAGTAACTTTTGAAATACTTGATGGAATGACTTTATATTTGGCATGTAAGTGTATCTTATTGATGTCTAGCCACTGTTCAATGCATGTGTTGTTCCAAATATTTTTCTTGGAGTTATGTCCCTTGATGGACTTAGAATTTTGTGAGATTGCACCACCCGTCGCAGCTACGGCGTCGATGTCGCGATTTTTCAAGTCTGTAAATAAATAAATAAATATAAATATCATTCTCATTATTTTGTCTTGAGTGTATTTGCAAATGCAGAATATTATTTTCTGATTAATTTTTTCATTGTCATTAAAATTTCAGGAGCGTGACAGTGGAACTTATGTGTGTACAGTATCAAATAAGGCTGGAAGAACATCAGTGAGACGACAGCTCCGAGTTCATGGTAAGAATGAGTTTAATCCATTATTACTGTCAAGTATCTGACTTTATTATAAGACTATGTAATTTAACCACTAAATATCACTATTGTTTGACTATCTTTTCCTGGACTCTGGAAAATCCAGTCAGTGTGGAATCCGATTCCGTATCATTACTATTTATGGTTGTGATGAAATTTGTATAGTTAGCTGTTCCGGTCACACTGAGTACTTTATTCCAAGCTGGAATGGGTGCGTTTGAATGGTGGTCCATATTTTTTTTATCGTATTCATCATATCTTCTTTACTGTATTCATGTGCTTCAGGGGATTCCCCCGGAAGTGTGCTGTTACAAGAATATATATTAACCCTTTACCCAACGAATCACCCGCATCCACCCGCGTAATATGCAAATTCAGCAGCTGAAAAAATATTTTTCGAAAAATTTCAGCAAAACCATATCATGTGACCCCTCTTTGGAACGAGCTCATCGAGCTCGTTCCATAGAGGGGTCACATGATATGGTTTTGTTTTGAAAAAATGTAAAAAATGATATTTAAAATAATAAATTTTGAAATCGTCTGCGTTGGGTAAAGGGTTAACAAAAATAATAGTTTTTTTTTTTTACTTCATTCCAATTTACCACAAAAAGTTTGGGGGAATTGTTAATGCTAGAGCTGGCATGCGATGTTGATTGTTGAACTATAAGTCATATAACAAACCTTTTATTGCAACTGTGAAGTGATCTGGGTTGTCGCATCACATCTCGTTGAGGAGGTCAGATTACTGGATCAAACTCACTGCCTGCGATCTGACCTTCTCAACTCGACAAGATACTATGACCCAGATCACTTCACTTTAGTGATAATATGTATGCATCCCCTGGAAGTAAGGCACTTAACCCCGATTGCCTACATGGGGGCAACGATGATGCTATGCACTAAGGCGTACTGCATGTCGAAGGTGCACATGTCGTCAACCAATCTAACCCTGCCTGTGCCGCGGTGCAGAGTTCAGAGTTACGATGTTGGAGAGCTGTCAGCTGCTCGTCGTTGCTCAGTGGTTCTCTCCGGGTACACCAGCTTCCTCCATCCGTAAAACTGTCACTGACATGATATGACCCTGGCTGTTAATGTGTCGTTAAACCCTAATAAAAAAATTAAAAAAAAAAATTCATAGGAAAAGTAGCTGTACATGATTATAATGAAAAGCAAATTCTTTATCTGTGTTACTGGTATAATAAGGAGCCAGTAACCATGAGTGGGGCGGGTGGCACTTTTCTCTACATTTTTACCGGCAGTGCAATTTTAAACCTCAACAGACTGAAAGGTGACACAAGTGAATGAAGGCAGTTGAATCGTTGGTAGGATTTTGACACTGTTCTGTGCATGATTGGATCTAGTGCCTACTCACCAAGCAGTCTTATCTTATTTCTAGTTCCAATATGTGTGCATTGTTCAACCAATGAGATGCTTATCGCCCTGTCATAGAGCCCCACCCACCCTCCCCCACCCCCTCCCACACTCTTGAAATTGACTTAGATATAGCCGGCAGTTGGGAGGTATCACAGGGATTTTGTATCCCCACCAAAAAAAAAAAATGCCCAACTGAAAAACAATCTAAAAATTTCACCCATTTCCCTCCTCAGAATCCAGCAGATGCAACCTGAGGGTGTCAACCCCCCTCCCCACACACACATCTAAGGGTGGTGGAACTAGAAAATTTTTGAAAATTAGCCATGCTTTGTTGGTTCACTATATTATTCTGCCTGTGTAACCCCCCCCCCCCCCCCAAAAAAAAAAAAAAAAATAGAGAATCTGGGCTACACCTCTTATTTTGTTATATTATCCCCCCCCCCCCCCCCCCCCCCCTCCACTCACACACATTCACACTTCTGGAATTACCTTCTACTGCCTCTGCCCGTATCCCGTGTCTGAGGTAAGACTCCTAAATGTTAAAAGAATGATTTGCAGATCAGGACTTGATGCTGTTATTTTGCAAAAATTTAACCTCAGATGCTGGAATTGATGTGAGATTCCTATAAATTGATTATTTACTGGCTAAGTGCTTAAAGCCATTATCAGGGCTTTCAAAAAATGAGGGTACCAGAGCAAAAGATAACATTTTCTGTGCTCATGTTTCATATTCAGTCAAATTCAAATAATATTTCGTTCATATAAATTTGTTTTATTACAATTCATTGGAGAGTGCCTTTGGGCACTCTCCAATAATTTGAAATAATACAAATTTTAAATAATAAATTCAGATCACCAAAAATAATCTAACCCTCAACCAGTTAAATAAATACTCCTGTGTCTATAGTTTCAAAACATACTTACTGAAACTTGATTATCTCTCTGCTTACTAAGTTGATGAGAAATGGGGTTCATCCACCCATCTTTCTGTGCATCTGTTTCTGAATCATTCCATATTTTGATTACTTCATCAGCACATTACCTCAAACAAATATAACTGTACTCTGTCAAAATTTGAAAGTTATGTATTAATTTGCAGTGCACCCCCACATGGACAATAGGGATTAAGAATCTTGTCCAACAACACAACACAGTTGCCACAGGTGGGATTCGAGCCGAGGGCCTCTCGGCTTGCAGCCTGCATCTCTACCTACTGAGCCACTACACGTTCATCTGTGTAGATGCATAAAGAAATATATGTATTACTTGATGGGGCAGAATATCTTGAAGAAGTTGTCTTTTGATTCATTCATTTAACTCTTTATGCAATGTACAAGATTTCAAAAATTATTATCCCCTCATCCATCCATGCGTCTCAGTTCATACATCCGTCTGTGTGCATCTGTCTGTGGTGATATCTTACCATTTTTTAAGCAGAGTTATGCTCCTTACTTTGTTTTAATTATACCCCCACTTTCGAAGAAAATGGGGGTATACTGAATTACATGTGTCCGTACGTGCATCTGTGTGTCCGTCCATCTGTGCATCCATGTGTGAGTCCGTCCGAGAATATTCATAACTTTCATAACTTAAGTAAATTATTATTTTCTATAATATTTGTTGGTCATAGGTATGCCCACACTAGTTATTTATTTTTTTTTATTACTTGTTCTCTTAGAAATTGTGTCCGTCCGAGCCAAATTTTGTCTGTTCAGCCTGTATCTTGGGTATCGAATGTTCTATTGCAATGTAATTTGCCATGAACACTGCTTATGGTATAGGCTTTAAAAAAAGGATTCAACGATATTTCTCACATTCTCCTTTTTAGAGTTATCCCCCTTTTTTGACATAGAAATTGTAGGAAATAGACATTATTTGTCTGTTCACCCTGTATCTCAGGTATGGATTGTCGGATTTCAGTGAAATATGGCATTCAGTTTGCCTATGACAAAGGCTTCTGCCTCATTGCATAAAACTTCCAAACACCAAACAATTTACAATACCTTTTGACTTGAAAATTGTTGGAAATTATTGAAAACTTCTGAAGAAAAGAGGGGTCGGTATACTGGATTGCGTCCGTTCATCTGTGCATCCGTCTGTCTGTCAGTCCATACCAGAATATTCATAAATAATATTTGTTGGTCATAGGTATGCCCACACTAGGCGGTACACCACATGGGGGTATGCACCGGACGACAGTCCAGCTCTTGTTTATTTATGCTTCATCAGTTCAGCACTTCAGATTTGGGTATAATTGCTTTCAGCAATGGTGCTTGTTAATTAGTCCCCTACGGGAACCGTAAGGGGACTATAGGATTGCACTCCGTCCATCCGTCCGTCCGTCTGTCTGTCTGTCTGTTTTTTATGTTACCACCTCTCCCTCCAACATGCTTTAAGCTACACCTTTCATATTTGGTAAATGGATAAACGGTTCTGAGGGGATGATGCACGCTCAAAATGTTTTTTTCAAAATTCAAGATGGCAGAATGGCAGCCATTTTTGTTGTGTTTTTTAAGCTTTTTTTTCTCTATTTTCATGTTACCACCCCTCCCACCAATATGGTTCAAGCTACACTTTGCATATTTGGCACATGGATAGAGGGTTGGAAGGGGATGATGCACGTTCAATATTTGTTCTTCAAAATCCAAGATGGCAGCATGGCGGCCATTTTTGTTGTGTTTTTTAAGCTTTTTTCTCTATTTTATGTTACCACCCCTCACTCCAACATGGTTCAAGCTACACTTTCCCCACCAATATGGTTCAAGCTACACTTTGCATATTTGGCACATGGATAGAGGGTTGGGAGGGGATGATGCACGTTCAATATTTTTTCTTCAAAATCCAAGATGGCGGCATGGTGGCCATTTTTGTTGTGTTTTTTAAGCTTTTTTCTCTATTTTATGTTACCACCCCCTCACTCCAACATGGTTCAAACTTCACTTTTTATATCTGGCACATGGACAGAGGGTTGTAATGGGATGTTGCACGTTCAATATTTGTTTTCCAAAATTCAAGATGGCGCCATGGAAACCATTTCTGTTGTGTTTTTTAAGCTTTTTTCTCTATTTTTTGTTATCACTGCTCCCTCCAACATGGTTCAAGCTGCACTTTTCATATATGGTACATGGATAAAGGGGTTGTGAGGGGATTATTTTTTTCAAAATCTAACATCTGTCTGTCTGTCTGTCCGTCTGTCTGTCTGTCTGTTTTTATGTTACCACCTCTCCCTCTAATATGCTTCAAGCTACACCTTTCATACTTGGTACATGGATAAATGGTTCTGAGGGGATGATGCACAGTCAATATTTATTTTTCAAAATCCAAGATGGCAGAATGGCGGCCATTATTGTTGTGTTTTTTAAGCTTTTTTCTCTATTTTATGTTACCACCCCTCCCTCCAACATGGTTCAAGCTACGCCTTTCATATATGGTACATGGATAAAGGGTTGTGAGAGGATTGTGCACGCTCAATATTTTTTTTTCAAAATCTAAGATGCTTATATACTCTAGTGTCTTCTGTGACAAAAACACCTTATGTCACAAAAGCGCCGTAGGGGACCAATACCACCTCGGTGGTCAAACACTTGTTTAATTATTGTTTTTTCAATGTTTTCAGATTAAAAGAAAAAAATCAATAAACCCTTATCCTGTGATTCCTCGTAATGAGCTTGACATGCACGTTCCACTGAAGGGTCACATGATATGATTTTGCTGAAATTTTTCGAAAATGTTTTTTTTTTTAAATTTGCCTAATTTGTAAATTATGCATGCTGGTATGGCCATGCATTAGGTAAAGGCTCAAGTCTAGAAATATTTATTTAACCCTTTACCTAACATGAAAAGCAGACGACACTTGCAAAAAAAATTCTTGAACAACTAATTTATTTCATTTTTTGTCTCAAAAACATAGGTTATGACCCCTCATTGGAACGAGCTCAACGAGTTCGTTCCAATGAGGGGTCATAACCTATGTTTTTGAGACAAAAAATGAAAAAATAATGAAAATTATCTGGCGATTTTTTAGAATAGCGCTGGCCGGTTTTGGCCGTTACGTTGGGTAAAGGGTTAATGTCTGCCTGTCTGTTATTATGAGAGGCGAATAGTTTGTTTATTCCAATCAACTCTTCCCCATCTCTTTGCACTTTCTAAGAAAGAATTCCATCATGTGTTAAGTTTATAATATAGGTATGTATATCAACTGAATATGCAGGTTTGACAATACTCTTCTCATGCTATTATTTATACTGTAAGAGAGATTTCTGTGATATAATAATCAAAGAATGTTTTATTATTGTTTACCGCAAGTTTGATTATTTTATATTAATGTTAGCTGAAGTTTGATATATAATGGATTTCAAAAATCTTTGACGTAGTTACACTGGCTTGAGGGAAATTTGTATCCTCAAAAGGAAACATACTAACTCCAGAAATTAAGTATGGTCAGATTCTTAATTAGATATGTCATAATTCAATAACCCAGTTAACTGAATATAACTTTCTTACACAAAAGCACTTACCATACCTTCCATACAAATTTGATCAGCTAATTGCATATACAGTAAAACCTGTCTTGAGAGACCACTGTCTTGAGAGACTACCTGTCTTGAGAGACCACATCCGCCAGGCACTGATTGGTTTTACGCTATAATGGACCTGCTATGGGAGACCACCTGTCTTGATAGACCACTGTGAACCAGACGGAATGGTTTCGCGCACCAAAGGCACGCATGGACGGTTTGGGGCACGCCCCTTTCGACCCTTATTGGCTGTTTGAGATCTTTTTGCTTTATGTCAAGGCGTGTTGAAAGAGGAAAAGGTTCCCTATGACCTGGTACCAACTTGTACTTTTAGGCCATAATGGACCTGTCTTGAGAGACCGGCCCTTTGAAGACTGAAACCATGACAAAAACTTTTTTACCTGTTCTGGAATTGGAAAATCCATTGTGGTTATACTAACATAATTAAAAGTATTGAAAGCTCTTAATTGGGTTTCAATTGCTATTCAGTTATATAACTCATTAAAGATTGGGATGTTTTTATAAAACCCCTGTGAAAAGATTAGGGTTATTGCTGAATAAACAATTTCATACATACCTGAAATGTGACAGATAGGATTATAAAAATAAATTTGTGTTGAAAATCTTCAATGAAGATTTTCAACACTAATTTATTTTTATAATTTTTATAACAGTCCATTTCAATTTGTTACAAAAACTTCATAAAAAAGAACAACTACAAAAATCCATTCTTCTCCATTTCTGAATTTTGTGGTTGGTTATTCACTGACTTGAGAAAACCTGAAACCTGTTATGAGAGACCACCTGTCTTGAGAGACCACTTTTGTGTGGCCCAAAGCGTGGTCTCTCAAGACAGGTTCTACTGTAGGTTATAAAGTAAACTCCTGTTAATAGAAGAAAAAATATTGTGACGGTGCGCGGTCATTTCCCCATCCGGACATTTCACCATCGGACAATTCCCCGTCCGGACATTTCCCCGTCCGGACATTTCCCCATCGAGGGCGGACATTCCCCCATCAGCATTCCCCCATCAGAGACGGACATTTCCCCATCGGAGGTGGACATTTCCCTGTCGGATATTAACACCTTTCCCCATCGAGGGCGGAAGTTTTCATTTTTTATTCTTTTATAACTCGAAAAACAACATCTCGTCATATGGTACAGGCATTAGCACATTTTAACACAACCTGATTTTCACAACAATGAAAACACAACATCAATAATAAAATACAAGAATTTTTATCTGGTTACAAGTGTATGTATATAAATATGTTTGCTTATAAATCTTGCACGTGCTTCTTGTCGAGTTGTTTGATAAACACGGATGTATTCATTGACATTTACTTCAATGAAGACGCGACTGTTTATCAATCAACTTAACAATATTTTTGAACGAAAGTAGCTTGACAGAAAGAACAAATATTAAAATTGCAATGAAAACATCCATATTGTTCAATCCACTTGTGTGATAAAAAGTGATGTATTCATTGAATTTCACATCAGTGAAGACATGACCGTTTATCAATCATCTCAACAAAAAATTAACTGTAAATTGCTACGAAAACAGAACACAAATGTCTTATAAACACGAACAATTCAAACAATATTACCCATGTTGGCTTAATAAAAAGGGAATGATACACAACAAATCAATCGGAAAATTTCAAACAAACAGACCCACAAAAAATTTAGAAATGGATGGTGAAAAGTCTGCATGGGGAATTGTCCGTTTTTCTATTAAGCAGAATGGGGTAATGTCCGATGGGGAAATGTCCGGCCTAAATGGGATGGGGTAATGTCTGGATGGGGAAATGTCCGATGGGGAAATGTCCGGCGACCATTGTGACGTATCAAGAAATTATCCTGCCAGCCACCAAATTCTTCTTGTTTCAGCCATTTTTGACCTTACTACATCCAATACAAGCATTTAACCTGTAAAATCGTGTTTGACTGAGCTCCAGGAGCTCTGTCAAAAAAAAGTGATAATAGATTAAATGGTTAGATTATTTCTAGAATACAGAAAAATGATCATATCCTAGTTGCTTGAGTTCCTGTTAATTGAATAATGTTCGTGGGCAAAGTGGCTATTCAATTATAGGGTTTCTGTGGGTCTTTGGATTCAGGAAATGGCCTTGAATTTGACTAAGGGTCCTTCAAGGCCTTGAAATCTTGAAAAATGTGCTAGGCGGCCTTGAGAAGCCTTGAATATTTACCAGATAAAACTGTCAAAGAAGCATTAAGTTATAACTATACAGTTTTATATGCCAGAGTTCACCAAGAGTTACTATCTAGGACCATCCAGTCATTACCCCCTCCTCCCATTCTCCTTAAAGGGATGTTTGATGAGGGGATGCAGTGGAGCCCCCTTAATTGGATATCTCTTAACTGAATAACCCTATTAATTGAATACAATTTCCCAATATTAAACCATTTACCACACCTCCAGTAAAATTTGACCTGTTAATTGAATATAGGTTATAGAGTAAACTCCTGTTAATTGAATAAAAAATCTTGTAACCTGTCAAGACATTACCCTGACTCTCTCCAGTTTTTCTTTGTTTATAGACCTATTTGGCCTGAGTGCATCCAATACTGTTATTTAATCTATTATATCTTGTTTGACTGAGCTCATGGAGCTCTGTCAAACAAGATATAATAGAATAAATGCTAAGTTTATCTCAAGAATACAGGAAAATGACACAAACCTGTTAATTGAATACTCTGTTAATTGAATGATTTTCATTGGCAAAGTAGCTATTCAGTTAGCAGGGTTTTACTGTGAAGACTGGAGAGTCCTAGTTTGGACTAGTGAAGACAGGTCTTTAAAGGTCTTGAATTTGGCATTTGGCTATTGTCAGGCCTTGAAAAAATCAGGAAATATGTTGAGAAATAGCCTTGAATTTTATCAATTCTTGCCTGCATGACCCCTGAATTAACCCTTTACCCAACGAATCGCCCACATCCGCCCGCGTAATATGCAAATTCAGCAGCTGAAAAAATATTTTTCGAAAAATTTCAACAAAACCATATCATGTGACCCCTCTTTGGAACGAGCTCGTCGAGCTCGTTCCAAAGAGGGGTCACATGATATGGTTTTATTGAAAATTTTTTTAAAAATTAAATAAATGATATTTAAAATAATAAATTTTGAAATCGTCTGTGTTGGGTAAAGGGTTAACATGCATCCTCTGTATTTTATAATGTCAGGTACTAATAATGAAAAATTTGTTTAATTCTTTTCCTGATTTCAGTTCCACCTGTGTTCATAAGAAAACCAGATAGAATGGTGGAGGTAACAACAGACAATAGAATAGTACTATCTTGTAAAGCAAGAGGTACACCTATACCTAAAATTACTTGGTTACACAGACATAGGCCTATTCCATGTAAGTTGTTTATTTCATTTATCCTTGTCTCTAATTGAATTAAGTAAATGAAAATAGTAATTTTCCCTTGCCAAAATGATGTTTGCAGGGAACTAGCAATGGGGTTTGCCCATTCATCTGTCCATCCATCATTCTGTCCGGGCAGACATATGGGGGTTTAGGTGGCTATTTGTTGGTAGAAATGGGGGTTAGGTGACTACCGCAATTTATGTGACTAGTCACATAGTTAAATGTCATTATTCTAGGGTGGGGTTTAGAGTTGGGGTGGGGTGGGGTTAGGGTCAGTAAAGGGTAGGGTTAGGGTTTGCTACCAGCCCCAAAAATTTTTCACCCAAAAAGTTGTTTTAATACAATGGACATGCATTTTAGTTAAAAATAGACTAGGAATATATTGAATTTTCATTAGTCTAGGGTGGGGTTTAGAATTGGGGGTGGGGGGAGTAGGGTTAGGGTCAGTAAAGGGTAGGGTCAGGGTTTGCTACCACTCCAAAAATATTCCCCCAAATCACTTGTTTTAATATAATGAACATGCATTTTATTGTAGTCCCATAAAAATAGCCACATAACTACCAATTTGTTAGGATGTCCGTCCGTCCATCCATCTGTTCATCTGTAACAACTTTAGACCTCTGTACCTCAGCCAGTGCATGTCAGGATTTGAATGGTCTTTGGTATGCTGATGGACCATCATGGGGGAAAGGATATTCACAAGTAACGGGTTTTGTCCAATCATTTTTCCAAGAGTTATGGGCCTTTTTAGACTTTTTTCAAATTAGAAAATTTAAGTTTTGATGGTTTCTGGTTAGTAAACACTTCTCGGTGGGGGGATACCAGTGGCATTGCACTTTGTTTTTTTTAGGAACTGAGGTGTTTGACGTGAAACTATTTTTAAAATACTTGTTCATTTTTCTGTTTTACAGGGTTCGTACAGGTCCTAGAAACCAGGAAAAGTTATGGAAAATAAAAAATATTTTTTCAGGCCTGGAAATCCTGGAAAAATGGGTGTATTTTTGTGTCTTGCCTGGTAAAATCATGAAAATTTAGCACTGATATCAAACTCGCCGAAAAAGTGGCCACAAAGATAAATTAAGCACTAAGAATAAGAATTTATGTTGTAATATTGGTTGTTGCAGTTCTGAGTAATGTGGCAGTGAGAACAAAGGTTGAATTTTTCAAGCATCTGTATCATGAAAAGACATGGAGAATCCAGGACTTTTCCATGTATCAGATGCTAGAAAAATTTTATTTTTTCTTACCAGATTTGGCCGCGAAATCGTGAAAATTCATCTGAAATTCTGGAAAGTCATGGAATTTTTTTTAAAAAAAGTGTACAAACCCCACTTTTACTTTTCAGTGGTATTTGGTAGAATGGAAATCCTCTATGTACAGTAGAGATGGACGGTGTTGGAATTTCAAGTTCGGTATCAGTTTTGTTATTTTTAGGGAGATATACCACGGTATCAGTTCGGTATTCTGTATCTGGCTTGACGGAGATTTTCTTTTATTTCCAAATGCAACAAAATACTGCATTTTGATTGGCTGAGAGGTACGGTGTAACTTGCAATCCACAGTACTTTTTTTTACACCGTGGTTAACCACGGTGTAAAAACAAGAATATACAAGAGCAGGCTATATGGCTAAAAAGTACCCATTTTTAATTATTAATTCATACCTTCTCCTCGGTTATGTTAGAACAAAAATAAAAATACAGGAAATTTAATATTTATGTGCAACAAAATATTAGAGATAAGGATGTCATTGGAACTGGCTCATTGAGCCAGTTCCAATGACATCCATATTTGTCTGGTTTTATTTAAGAAACTTGCAAGGTACAAATTTTCTGTCAGTTTTTCCCACAATTTAGGTTAAAGTATTGAGTACACCAAAATTCTTGGAAATAAATCTGTTATCTTTGTGTTTCCCAGGGTGTATGGGAATTTACACCCTTCTGGGAACTCATACACCCTTTGGCTTTGCCTCAGGGTGTTTGAGTTCCCAAACCGGTGTAAATTCCCATACACTCTGGAAAACACAAAGATAACTAATAATATTACCAAAGGGAGAATTCACACCAGGGAAATACAATATAAGTTTTTGTATCATTCTACCAGAGTAAACAAATGCCACTGCCAATGAGCTCAACATTGGCAATCTTTTGCCAACACAGTTCATATCTACAGAAATTTTATGACTTGTTCCAAACACTCTTTAACCTTTAAAGGCCCAGACTTTTGCTATCTCCTAGCATGTGCCCTTAACATGCTTACAATAGACAAATCACCTGAGTAGTGATTTCTAGTTAAGTCTTGGCTGCCTTAAAAGACCTTAACAGGCAGCCAAGTCTTGACTACAAATCACTATCACTACTAAGTAACTGGATGCGTACAAGTTGTAGTCTAGTGGGAATTCAGAACAACTGCCCAGGCCTTTAAGGGTTAACAAAACTAAAAAGAAAATCAAGTCACTTCTTTCTTGCAAATGAACAGGCACTGCTTTACTTCCCGGGGTTCCCACGGGGGATCTTAGAGCATCTATGTGCCCTTAACAACATTCCATCATTAGAAGTCCTGTTTACTATAGACAAATCCAGGCCTGAAAATAAGCAGTCTCACATTTGAAAAATGAGGTCCCCAGAGGATGAATTTGATGATGCTATCCCATACAGTGGGCCAATTTATCCTCTGGGTGCCTTTTTCTTTTTAGTTTTGAGACCCTGATTCAGATTGAGGTTCACAGAGGATCAGTTTAGTGATGCTACCCTGTTGTGCAGGGTAGCATCACTAAATTTACCCTCTGGGGACCTCATTTTGCAGATGACAGTCTGCTTATTTTCTGGCTTGGACAAATCACCTGAGCAGTGATTTCTAGTCAAGTCTTGCCTGCCTTAACAGGCCTTAACAGACAGCCAAAACTTGACTAGAAATCACTATCACCACTAAGCAACTGAATGCGTACAGGTTGTAGTTTAGTGGGAATTCAGAACAACTGCCCAGGACTTTAACCCCTAGCACTCTGGCTGTGAAACAGAATTTTCTCCAATTCCCTCTTTTTTCTTGTTTAACTATGAATTTAACCAATTATATCTTGTTTGACAGAGCTCAGTGAGCTTTATCAAACAAGGTATATTTGGTTAAATATCAGAGTGCATTATGGGAAATATTTGCTGCTGAAAACTTTGCCGTTTTGACATCAGAGTGCAGGGAGCTAAGGGTTAGCAAAACTAAAAAGAAAATCAAGTCACGTCTTTCTTGCATATGAACACTTCAGCTGCTATCTTGCCTGAACAAGGTCTTATAAATAGCAAATGTTAGGAGATTTGAAAATACAGATGGTTTCAGTATTCAATGGTTTGTTCAGTTCGGTTTTTCAGCATCTCCAATTTCTTGCCTACAGTTCTGGGAAACAAGGGTTTGTGAGATAAAAAGGTTGAGACATTTTGCACAAAATACTGTTATTCGGGTTTGCTTTATGCTACTTAAAGGTTGATTTAACAATGATGCATCAAGAATATGTTGTTTTTTTTTGTTTTTTTTATATAAAAAAATGTAGCAGACTGTAGTGGTCTACTCTGATCCGCAACACTGCATGCATTGTGTAAAAAATATTCCATAACCTCTTGCACACTGATGTTGAAATAGTGAAATTTCAAGTACCCTTTTTCCCCATAATGCAACAAGGAAATCAATTCAATCTCATTTGACAGAACACAAAACTGTTTTACACCACTGACAGAAACGACTGCCAAAGTATTGTTTCCTCGAAAATCGAAAACCTGACTTATAATCCCTCATTTGGAATGAGGTTGATTAGTAAGCTCGAATGAGGTGGTCGTAAACTGTGTTTTCAAGGCCAAAAATCAAATTTTAAGTAATTCAGGAAATATTTTATGCAATTGGTGTTAGACAGTCGTGTACAGCAAACATTTAATGCAAGGAATGTCTTCAAAAACAGAGAATATTAAATTAGTTCTACTTAAGTCACTCACACATTTACTTCTGACATCATGTGTTTATTAGATGTGTTGCAGGCAATATTTCTGTAAAGGGATATTTGATGGTGATTATGTGATAAAACGTTTCATGACTATTTGTTTTATATATTTCTTACAGCTCCACCAAGTGTTAATGGTCAAGGTTTATTAATAATACAGAATGCTAGACAAGGAGATGCTGGTAATTACACCTGCTTTGCAGAAAATTCAGCTGGGAATATCAGTGCATATTCTTCTGTTTTAGTCTTAGGTATGTAACTAAATAGGTTTATTCTTGTTTTCAGGAATGAGAGAGTTCAGCAAATTAGCTGATTTCCGCGAAATTTATTGTAAAAACATTGAGATTTTATTATACCCCCCACTCTCGAAGAGAATAGGGGGTATACTGGATTACATACGTGCATCTGTTTGTCCATCCGTACATCTGTTCATTCATGCATCCATCCGTGCTTCCGTCCACATGTCCACCTGCCACAATATCAGCAGTGAGTGTATGGGTTTCAATGAAATTTAGCATATGGGATCCTTGTGATAAGCTGCTCCTGCACATGTTATAAAAAGTTGACCGTTTATTTTTCACCTGTGTTACGATCCTTACCTTACTTATGCTTCATTGGTCCAGCACTGTAGTGGGGGTTTTATCGCTTTCAGCAATAACTCTTATTTTCTTCAAATTTACATGGAAATGGTCTGAAAATTTATAGAAATAAAATATCTGTCAAGTTACACGTTAAATGAATGTCATCTTTTTTTCTGAAGAAACATTATTTTCACAAATTTTCAGGAAAAATATGAAAATTTAATCTTATTCCAGCTAATTTAGTTGTCTTTTACTCATTCCAGATTTAATTTTCTTCTAAATGTACATTTTATTTATTTTTATTGTTTATTATAAGAATAACATGATTTTCAAGGGCATTACGGTTCATTAGTGGCCAAACAGAAATGATTAACACCCCAAGGTCTTACAAACAACCCGAGGCAAAGTCTTGGGCCTTTAATAAGACAGAGGGCTGTTAATAAATTCTGGTGGGCCGCTTATAGAACCGTAATGCCAGAGAAAGTCATGTTATTAGCCCGACAGTTTACAGTGAGGGCTATAGTAATGACTTTTGTCTGTCCATCTGTCTGTCTGTCCGTCTGTTAACATTTAGAGTTTTGGTTAGAGTTTGTGGTTGAAGTTTTTAACTGAAGGTTCAAGTGGTTTTTTTTTTTTTTTTTCTTTTCCTGTTTAGTTGACAGAGTTTTGGTTAATGTTTTTTATTCAACCTTCAAGTACAGGCTATACCCGGTAGTTCTTGTCTGACCGTCACAAAATTTCATATGGAGGTTTTAGGTCATGTCTACATGAGAACATCCCCTTTTGGTCATGATCGGTCAACCAGTATGGCTGCCTGAGCCGAAAACCAAAAAACCATTAGCACAGTCTACAGGTCGTATTTATGAATGGATTTCATTGCAACTTCATAGAATAACCTCTGTATAATGCCTAGATGAGAACGTCCCCGTTTGGGCATGATCTGTCAACATTTCCCCATTTGGGTGTGATCTATCAACCATCACGACTGCCCGAGCCCAAAACCCGAAAACCTTTAGCACAGTCTACAGGTCATATTTATGGAGGGATTTCATTGTAACTTGATAGGTTGACTTCATATAATGTCTACATGAGAAAGTCCCCTTTTGGACGTGATTGGGCAACTGTGACGGCTACAGGTGCCTGAAGCCCGAAAACCTTGAGCACAGTCTACAGGCCATATTTATGAAGGGATTTCATTGTAACTTCGTAGGATCAATCCACATGATACCCAGATGAGAATGTCCCCTTTTGGTTGCGATCATTCAACCATGATGGTTGAGCCCGAAAACCTTTAGCACAGTCTACACGTCATATTTATGGAGGGATTTCATTGTAACTTGATAGGTTGACTTCATATAATGTCTAGATGAGAACGTCCCCTTTTGGACATCTGTGACGGCATCAGGCTTCCAAAGCCTGAAAACTTTTAGCACAGTCTACAGGTCATATTTATGGAGGGATATCATTGTAACTTGATAGGTTGACTTCATGTAATGTCTAGATGAGAACGTCCCCTTTTGGGTAACTGTGATGGCAACAGAGGCCTGAAGCCTGAAAACCTTTAGAATATTCCACAGGCCATAATTATGAAGGGATTTCATTGTAGCTTGGTAGGATGACTCCAAGTTTGTGGTTAAACACCCAGCCAAACACCATCACCCCTTACCCTCCCCCCCCCCCACCCCAATTAGGCTTTTTTTTTTACTTTTCTCCAATATGCATTTTGAACTATTTACAGTCACTACATGCGGAACCTTTTTTTTAAACTTACCTACCCCCTCCCCCCCCCCCCCCACCCCTGCCGCGGGCCAATTAGGCACTTTTTTTTTCTTTTGTCAAAAATGCTTGTTTACAGTTTTGGTTAAAAACTCAAACACCACCGCCCCCACCAAGCCCCCCCCCCCCCTTCCCCCCCCCCCCCCCCTCCCTCTCCTTTTTTTCATTTTGTCAAAAATGCTTTTTTACAGTTTTGGTTTAAGTTTGTGGTTAAAAATCCAGACAGAAATCATCACCACCCCCACCCCAGTTAGGCATTTTTGTTTTCTTTCCTCGAATATGCATTTTGAACTGTTTACAGTCACTACTGTTTACAGTCACTACATGCGGAACCTTTTTTTAAACTCTCGTAACCCCCTCCCCCACCACCCCCTCCCTCCCTCCCACCCCACCCCACCCCACCCCACCCCCACCCCTCCCCAGGGGGCCAATTAGACACTTTTTTTTTTCTTTCGTCAGAGATGCTTTTTTACAGTTTTGGTTAAAGTTTGTGGTTAAAAACCCAGACAAACACCACCACCCCCACCCCCATGGTGCCAGTTAGGTATTTTTTTTTTCTCTGCTCAAAATGCATTCTGAAGGATTTAGACTGACCACATGTGGAAAAAAAAATGGACTCCACTAACACCCCCACTCTCCCCCACCCCACCTCCTCCTCACCCAGGGCCATTCATGCAATATTTTTTCTTTGGTACAAAATGCATTTTTAGCCTGACTGTTTATAGTCAGGGCTATAGTCACGACTTTCGTCCGTCCATCTGTCGGTCCATCCATCTGTCTGTAAACAATTGGTTTCCGACTGATAACTCCAGTTTGGATTATTTGATTTCAACCAAAGTTGATATTTGTATTTTCCAGCTAGTAATACAGGCCAGGTTTCCATATGGGTTCCACAACTCCCTACCCCCCCCCCCCCCCCCCCTGTGCCCGTGCCAGTCTTTGTCTGAGGCCAGGTTTCAATATGGGTTCCACAACTCCCTACCCCCCCCCCCCCCCCCCACACACACACACACACACACACACACAAACGTGTCACTTAGACAATTATTCCCAAAATGCATTTTGAAGGATTGGGAGTTATTACATGCAAAAAAGAAAATTGACTCGTATAGCCCAACATTGCTTTATGTACTGCATCTTTAATCCTTTACCTAACACAAGTTGAAGCCAACAGTACAAATTATTTTTCTGGAACATCAGATTGTCTCATTTTTTATTTTCTTCTAACTTTCATCGTACTGTAGCCAGCGCGTTCCACACTTTCATGCTGCTGCCGAAAGGAAGATGAACCAAGTAATCATGAGGACTTCATCTAAAACGCTAGATTCCAGCCATGGTTTTTTGACGGTGTGCAATGGTCTAGTGGTTTAGACGCTGGACTCCTGATTGCCAGGCGGTGTTGCCGAAGGTTCGAATCCCGGCGGGGGATCATAAACCAACATTCAAAATTCCTCTAAAACATGATTGTGTCATTTGAAAAAACACACACAAGCCCGTGCCAGTCTTTGTCTGAGGCCATCCACAGCACTTTCGTCGTACTGTAGCCAGCACGTTCCACACTTTCATGCTGCTGCTGAAAGGAAGATGAACCAAGTAATCATGAGGACTTCATCTAAAACGCTAGATTCCAGCCATCGTTTTTTGATGGTGTGCAATGGTTTAGTGATTTAGACGCTGGACTCCTGATTGCCAGGCGGTGTTGCCGAGGGTTCGAATCCCGGCGGGGGATCAGAAAACAACATTCAAAATTCCTCTAAAACATGATTGTGTCATTTGAAAACACACACACATACACACACAAATGTGTCACTTAGACAATTATTCCCAAAATGCATTTTGAAGGATTGGGAGTTATTACATGCAAAAAAGAAAATTGACTCATATAGCCCAACATTGCTTTATGTACTGCATCTTTAATCCTTTACCTCACACATGTTGAAGCCAACAGTACAAATTTTTTTTCTGAAACATCAGATTTATTTATTTTTCACTTCTAACCATGGCTTATTAGTCCTTATTGGAACAAGCTCATCAAGTTTGTTCCATTAATAGGTCATGAGGTATGTTTTGAAGTAGAGAAATGAAAAAATAAAATTTGAATAGCAAATTTTGTATATCACGAGTGCAGATATAGCAGATTCGTTAGGTAAACTGTTAACAAAAAATGGCTCCGACTATTTTGCGTCTCAGCATTGCCATTCCTGGGACAGTCGGGCTGCATGCGTGACATCACTCTAGTTACTATTATTACCACTAATAGGAAAGGACATTCAAGTAACCTCAAAATAATTTCAAGTCAATAGTTTTTATCAAATCCGAGAATTATTCAATTTATAAGTCCTTTAACCCTTTACACATGCAGATGATTTCAAAATTTATCATTTTAAATATAATTTTTTAAATTTTTTCAAAAAATTTCAACAAAACCATATCATGCTCGATGAGCTCGTTCCAAAGAGGGGTCACATGATATGGTTTTGTTGAAATTTTCCGAAGAATAATATTTTTTCAACTGCTGAATTTGCATATAACGCGGGCGGATGTAGGCAATTTGTTGGGTAAAGGGTTAATCAAGAAATATACTGACTTTTTCATGTGAATGGAGAATGAACAGTTAAGAGTTTGAATATTCGTGAGTTATCAGAATTTACTTTTTAATGTTTTTTAGCTCACATGAGCGAAGCTCAAGGGGATCTTAACTGATCACTTTCCATCCGTAGTCCGTCGTCTGTCATCCGCCGTTAACTTTACATTATCGACTTCTTCTCACGAACTGCTGGACATAATTCAACAAAATTTGTTGTGCATGTTCCCTATCACATGTCAATTCAAGTTTGTTCAAATCAAGTTGACCTGCCACTCGGTTGGGCCACGCCCCAAAAGTGTGCCTAGATCTTAAAAAATCTTCTCATAAACCAGCAGTAGCAGAGACTTGATATTTAGTGTGCCGCTTCCTTTTGAGGTGTAGACTCAGATTTGTTCAAGAGAAGTTCGAGGAGCTATATTTGCCTTCGTTATGGGAGGGGCATGAATTTTTGCCAAGCCCAAAATTTCTATTTTCCAAACCGAGAGGCAGATTTGAACAAGATTTGATATGAGGGCTT
Organism: Pictodentalium vernedei; assembly: GCA_031216915.1. Classification (NCBI taxonomy): domain Eukaryota; kingdom Metazoa; phylum Mollusca; class Scaphopoda; order Dentaliida; family Dentaliidae; genus Pictodentalium; species Pictodentalium vernedei. The sequence continues at coordinate 42,841,587 of CM062291.1, read as the reverse complement.
ATTGGGTCATAAGTACTTAATTTATGCCCCAATTTTTGTTCCCGTTGCCCATGGGAACCGCAGGAGCTAAAAATAGAAAAAAATTAAAACGCCCATATCTCCAAAACTACATGGCACTGAGAATTCTTATTTGGTGTGAAGCTTCCTTAGGACCAACAGAATGGAATGGTCCAAAAAAATTTGCTATCGGTTTTATCATGGGGTACTTTTTAGGGACTTTGAAAAAGTGCAGAGTCAGCATTTTTTAACACTGTGGGTAATGGGAAAAACATTTAACACTACTTTTCTCCCAAACCACTGCTCCAAAGGCTTTCAAATTTCACATATAACATCTTTGGAAGATTGTTTCACATGTGTATTGAAATCAATTCCCTGGGTCCATATTTAGGCTCTCTATGGGAGCCCAAATGTTTAAATTAGTGCAGTATGAGGAATATTCTTTAAAAATCTTGTTCTTCAGATCTACCAATAGGAATCTTTTGATATTTGGTATGCAGCATGCTTAGGGAGGTGAGATTCAAGTTTGTTCCAGCCAAATCCCTCTGTTCATATTTAGGCTGAAAATTTGAGGTCCCAGTCCGGACTTAGAAATTTTGGACCAAAATCCGGAAATTAGTTTTTTATGGGTTTTGGTCAATTTTAAGACAAAAAATTTTTTTCTTTTTTTTCACACTGAAAATTTGGGGTCTGGGTGGGACCAAAATCCGGAAATTAGTTTTTTGTTTTTTTTTATGCATTTTAAAATGGTCAATATTAAGAAGAAAAAAAAATTTTAGTCTGAAAATATTTTGTTTGGGACTTCGAAAATTTCCGAACAAAAATAAAAAAAAATTTGTTTTTTATGCGTTTATCTCAATTTTGGGACGTAAAAGTGCAGGAACTGATAATAGAAGGAAAATCCTGTGTATTGTGTGGGCACAATCGCATCATCTAGTTGGTTTATGCTTTTCTTAGGAGGGGCGTATGCAGCTTATTCAAGTCAAGTCCCTGGTTTGATATTTAGACTACCATGTCAGGTGAGCACCCTAAGGCCCTCTGGGGCCTCTTATTTGAAAACCAAGTATGAAATAACCAGAGCAAAAAATCCAGCATCAGAGTTTGGTAGCTTCAAAAAACTGAATGATACATATCTATACTGACCTTATATCATTATTTGGCTTCTAGTGTTCCTGTAGATAGGTTTTAATTTGCATAATCAATCGTAAGTAACTGCTGTGAGATTTGTTTATCTCGCCTGGCATCCAAACTTTCAAAGTGGAAACAGATGATTTGGAATGGCAGCGAATTAGGTCACATGACCACCTGGCACTAATGGAAAAGAAATACCATAAGTGGCCCAGCACGTCACGTGATGACCTGAGCATTTATTGTGCTTTAATGCCCAAGAAATTAACGATAATGGCCTAAGGCCTAAAAAAATAAGAAATCTGTTTCTCAGGCCCTCCCGCATGGTCCTTTTGGCTGCCGCATGCTCTCTTTTTATAACCAATTTAAACTTAAAAAAAATAAAAATTAAATGGTTTATGTCTGATATTTTACCCAAGTTAAAAAAATTATGAATTTGTCCCTTGAGTACAAGAAGGCTTTGCAATGCTTTAGCATTGCAAAGCCTTCTTGCACTCAAGGGATGAAATACACCACCACCCATGCTATTCTGTAGATTATGAGGCCTAAAACTTGAACCAAGAACATGAACTTTTGATGGCAAAGAAGTAATTACTGAAATAAAAAAATAAAATAAAAAACTGCTCGCACGCATGCAATTTCACAAATAATGGCCTGAGAAACAGAAGATCTACTTTGGCCTAAAGAATGCCCGCTAAAGTGGTAATAATGGAGTTTAACGACACAACACCCAAAGTAATATTGTTTTGAACAGTTTGTGTTTTATTGGAGGAGGAAGCTGGTGTACCCTGAGAGAACTATCAATCACTGGCAATTCTCAAATTATCTGGCTGATTTATAAGGTATTCACTATATTAGTATCATCACTAATTACTCTTCATTCTACTCCTGTCTTTGACATTCCAGGGCTTATATTTCGACTAAATTTGTGAGAATCCATTTGGATTCTCGTGAAAATGGTTGCGAGAATCCATACCTACTATGAGTGTCCCAGGATCCCATGACGCCACCATGGTTCAACCACTGTTGTATACTGTTAACACATCCTCACCTTTTACACAACACACCTTTTAAATTTTTAAAACTAACTTTGATAATTTTTAAATAATAAATAATAAATAAATGATAAAATAATTAAATGAATAATATTTACCAATAAAATCTTACAAATATGGCTGTCGTTGGAACCGGCTCAATGAGCCGGTTCCAATGACAGCCATATTTGTGCAATTTTATTGACAAAGTGTCAGGATATTTCAGGTCATGTTAGCCTTCTATTGGTTAATTTGTTTCCGCTGTGTTAGATAAAGGGTTAAATTGACTCAATTCTTTTCACGCGAATCCTAGCAGAGGTGCAGCGAGAATCTACATGGATTCTCATCGGTTTTATTGCGCGAATCTTTGTGCGAATCGATTCTCGGATTCTCGTCGAAATATTCTATTCTGCATTCTATTGTAATTGCTTTCTGTTTTTATCTCAACTTGACAAAGTCAGGATAAGCTATTGCTATCATGCATGCGGAAATATGTTAGTCTGTGAGTCTGTTCACATTTTCCTTTGCACAGGCTACACCCCGTAATTCTTGTCCAATTGTCACGACATTTCATATGCAGGTTTGAGGTCAAGTCTAGATGTGAACGTCCCCTTTTGGTCGCGATCAGTAAAATGTGATGGCTTCCCAAGCCCAAAACCCGAAAACCTTTAGCAGAGTCTACAGGTCATATTTATGAAGGGATTTCATTGTAACTTGGTAGGATGACTCCAGGTAATGTCTAGATGAGGACGTCCCTTTATGGTCGCAATCACTCAACCATAACAGCTACCCGTGCCCCAAACCCAAAAACCTTTAGCCCAGACTGATGTGGCATTAAGCACCATTAAATAAATCATTGGTAAGTCACTGCTGGACATTTTGACACAGGTATGATTAGCAGTTAGAGATGTGTAGCTTTGACCTGTAGTATGCCTGAACCCACTGTGCCAACATGCTCTCATTTGGGCTGTTGGGTTTAAGTGCCTTTTATAAGGACACAATGCAGATTACATTGGTCAGGATCAAACTCATGACCTTTTGATCTCAAGTCCTGTATGCAAGCCTGGAAATAAGCAATCTGTCATTTGCAGAATGAAGTGAATTGGATGGTGAATTTGCTGATGGTGTCCCATACTGTGGGCTAGAATCCCACAATTTATCCTCTGGATATCTCTTTCTGTTTCATTCAAATTGAGGTTCACTGAGGGTGAATTTAGTAATGCTACCCTGCTGTGAGGGTAGTATCACCAAATTCAACTCTGGGGACCTCATTCTGCAGATGATAATCAGCTTATTTCCAGGCTTGATAATATGCTAACTAATGAATCACCATGCTCCCATTTAGTTCTTTACACCCACTACATACAATAAACTTTGTTACAGCAAAGTCGCTGGTACCCAGAAAATGAGATCACTATATATATTCATTATATACATATAATGAAGTAAAATTGCAATATCCAAAATATGTGAAAAAGACATCAAACAAATTTTAGTTACAATGAAAAATGTTTTTTCCATATATGAACTACCGTATTTACTCTATGTATTGGGACAGTTAAAAATAATTATTTTCACAGGTGTCCCAATTCTTAGAAAATGGGAAAAGAACACAGCCTGGTCTTGATTTGACGCTGAATAAAGTTGTGTGTGATTCATTTTCCATCACTATATACAAAAATCGCCGTCCAACTTTTTTTTATATTTTCATTTTTTTCTTCCAAAACATAGCTTATGATCCCTCATTGGAACGAGCGCATTGTGCTCATTCCAATGAGGGATCATAAGCTATGTTTTGCAAGCAAAACATGAAAATTTTTAGTTACTCAAGAATTTTTTTTTATGAGTGTCGTCTGCTACTAGCGACGGGTCAATTGGAAACAAATCTCCTGAATGTCCCAAACTTTAGAGCATAAAAAAAAGATAGTTTTCTGGAAAAAATGTGTGTCCCAAATCATAGAGTGTCCCAATACATAGAGTAAATATGGTATATTATAAGTTATTATGAGGAATTGACAGTAACATGGTCTGAGGTTTGCAGCTTTGAGCTTATGTTCAACCAAGATGCAAACATGTTAACATCAATTCATTGCAATAAATTTATGTTCCAATAAAGACCCTTATCAAAGCTCAAAACTCACATCGTGAAATGAACAAGGCAACTTGAGTGAACAAGGTAGTAAATAAAGCGCTTGTGTATCCTTTGACATCACTGGACAACAGAAAATCAATAACTTAGATAAAGGTCGAGGTTACACCAGCTCAGTTCAAATCATGAACAGTTCAAATGCACATATGTGCCCGAGTAATGGCCCTTGTCACAATTTTATGGTGGAGGATGCAAGAATACCCAGAGAGAACCATACAGCCATGAGCAACTTAGACTCCCCCAACATACTAACGCCACACAAGCAGGGTTAGCATTGGTTGAAGACAAGTGCACCATCTACGTGCAGCATGCCCTAGTACACAGTGACTCTGTGCCCTCACTTGTCAAACAGGATTAAATGTGAATGGAAGCTGTAAACTGTTATCTACATTTGTATTACAGTACCACCAAATGTCCGGACTCCTGGAGACACAGCAGTAAGGATTGCTGAGAAAGTTGTGTTGACTTGTTCTGTTGGTGGAGATCCAGCACCTAGAATAATGTGGCTCAAGAATGGCCGACCTGTACAACTGAGCTATCGAGTACAACAGCTGCGTAATGGATCTCTGGTCATTATAAACTCAACAGTAAGTTAAGCTACATTTTAGGGGCAATAATTGTATAACAGAGCTCTGGTCTTCATAAACTCCACAGTAAGTACGGCTGAATTATAGAGGCAACAGCTGCATAATGGGCCCCTGGTCATTGTAAACTCAACAGTAAGACAGCTGAACTGTGGAGGCAATGACCTCGGAATGGATGTCTGGTCATCAGAAATGTAGAAGTAAGTAATCTGAATTATATAGGCAACAGTTGCATTAACTTACATAACAGATCTCTGATCATCATAAACTCAATAGTAAGTACATCAGAACTATTGAGGCAACCTCTGGTCATCAAAAACTTACCAGTAAGTTCAGCTGAAAGCCCTAAAATTTAGAAAATTCCTTAGTTCACATGCTCATGCAAGCTTTTTGGCCACCAAATTGATAAATTTGTCCCTTGAGTGCAAGAAGGCTTTGCAATGCCTTAGCATTGCAAAGCCTTCTTGCACTCAAGGGATGAAATACACCACCACCCATGCTATTCTCTAGATTATGAGGCCTAAAACTTGAACCAAGAACATGAACTTTTGTTGGCAAAGAAGTAATTACTGAAATAAAAAATAAAATAAAAAACCGCTCGCCCGCATGCAATTTTACAAATAATGGCCCGAGAAACAGAAGATCTACTTTATGTGGCCTAACCACATAGTAATGTTTTTAAAGATTTGGTCAAATCAATTCTCCACTAAGAAACTTCTCTTGCATCATCAAAAACTTACCAGTAAGTTAGCTAAATTACAGAGGCAACAGCTGCATAACATACCTCTGGTCATCATAAACTCAACAGAAAATACTGCTGAACTATACAGTCCTTTGATTTTGAGGTACGCTATCTCACTTGTGCACCATAATGCTCTCAAAATTCACGATGAAGCGTGCGATTAAGAGCACAGCTCGGGAAATTTCCTCGAAGTTACAATACTGACTGGTGACCAGTGCACAAGTTGTAACTCCTCCCCCCAATTTTCAGATGTATTGCCCTGTTTTAAATAGCAGTGACACTCAACCAGTGACCCTTTCAAAGTACTCTCAGTTGCATAACTCGGTCTTACCATACCAGCAATTTGAGAGTTGAAATACACATTACAAATTACGTCAGATTTGTTGTCTTTATTTCAAGCTAAAAATTTAGTCTAGTTTACCCTTTACCTAACATGAAAAGCAGACGACACTTGCAAAAAAAATTCTTGAATAACTAATTTTTTTCATTTTTTGTCTCAAAAACATAGGTTATGACCCGTCGTTGGAACGAGCTCGATGAGCTCGTTCCAACGAGGGGTCATAACCTATGTTTTTGAGACAAAAAATGAAAATATTTTGAAAATTAATTGGCGATTTTTGAGAATAGCGCTGGCCGGTTTTGGCCGTTACGTTGGGTAAAGGGTTAATCAAACACTTCAAACAAGCTATTAATTATCCCCAGCCAAACATAGTTTATCGATGGACTCCATCCTTCTATCTGTCGTTTCTGGCTTGTATCTTCGCAACTGATGGGCATATTTCCATGGAATCTCACAGGCATACATGCTATGATAGTCATTTGGTGTCCAGTGAAAATTGACCCTGTTTGCGCATTCTTCCAAGAGTAATGCCCTTTGACTGAGAATTTATCAAATAAGTCAGAATATGACAAAATGTTGTTCTGGAGCTAAGTTCAACAATTGCCAACAGATTTCAAATATATTTGTTACGTGGGCTCATGGGATGTTGAAGTAAAACGAGTTTGCATACCAGCTGCACCTACCCATTTTTCGATGAGTTATTACTTTTGGCGGCAGCCTTATAGTAATCACTCTGTCTGTCCGTCGGCATATTCCTATGTCGTACGATAACTCAAGTTTCCTTTGACCAATTGTCATAATATTTATACACAGTATTGAAATTGATCAAACAAAGCTCTCTTTTGTTTTTGACAGTTTTCTGTGTTTTCTTTCCAGAGTTATGGGACTTGAATCTTTAAAAAATTGGCAATTTTTTTACATGCCGTATGATAACTCAGTGGGCGCGGTGGCTCAGTAGGTAGAGGTGCAGACTGCAAGCCAAGAGGTCCTTGGTTTGAATCCCACATGCAGCAACTGCATTGTGTCCTTGGGCAATACACTTCACCCGCATTGCCCACGTGGGAGCATGGTGGTGTTGTGTACTAAGGCGTATTGCACGTCGATGCTGCACCTGTCTTCAACCAATGCTAACCCTGCTTGTGTGGAGTTGGTATGTTGGGGTGCTGACAGAAAATCGGTGGTTCTCTCCAGGTACTCCATCTTCCTCCACCCATAAAACTGTCGTGGTCATGATTCGCCATTGTGCAGATATATGTGACCTCAAACACCAGGAAATAAATAAATGATAACTCAGTAATGCTTTCACCAAATCTCTTGAAATTTGTGTAGCATTGTTACATTCAGTTAAGGCAACACCCCTCTCAATTTTTATGATTCAGGTTTGTCATTCTGGAGTTATGGGACTTTAACTGTAAAAAACCCGACAATTTTTCACATGTATCATTAATCAAGTTTGTTTTGACCAATTCTCATAATTTATACACACACTGTTGAGATTGATCAAACGAAGCTCTCTCTCATTTTTTGACAATTTTCATCTTTGTCGTTCCAAGATTATGGGACTTGAATCATCAAAAATAGCAATATTTTAATTGTAATAACCAATGGCCCAGACTTAGCTGGTGCAAACTCAATATTATCAAGGGCCAAACACAAATTTTTAACCCCCCCCCCCCCATCCCCAAAATTTGCATACAGTGCCAAAAATTAAAAGACCTATCTGGCCATCCATACTTTTACTATCTGTGCATGCGCAGTACTCAGGAAGAGACCGGAATTGGCTCAACCATCATTCTTTGTTTGGCCTAAAGTCAGTAAACATCTCAACTGACATACGTGCTTTACATTGCTCATTTGGTGGATGCCAGACACAAATCAATGAAGTATATTGTGGATTCAAGGCAGTATCATTTTTGTCTTGCATCTCCTACCGGATGCATCGTTTTTTCTTCACATGAAGATCTAGCTTTGCATCAGGTATCAGTTAATTATTTACTGACTTGGGCCTTTTGTGTGCCTTTTGTCTAGTTTCCGTTTTTTCTATCCTGACTTTGTTTAGACTTTTGTTTACTTTTAATAACGCCCTTAACAGATAATATTCATGGCTTTCTTTCATTACAATTATATTAGGATACATTTATTAATATTCCGGTAGTGCAGCTTTAATATTTTGGTGTTGTCTACACTTAGGCTCTATCGGGATGCCCTTGGGCTCGTGTGGTTCCTTTTGGGAACTTAGGCATTTTCAAAAATTGTTTTCATTTAGGCCCTACAAAGTAGATCTTCTGTTTCTCAGGCCATTATTTGTAAAATTGCATGCGGGCGAGAGGTTTTTTATTTTATTTTTTATTTCTGTAATTACTTCTTTGCCATCTAAAGTTCATGTTCTTGGTTTATGTTTTTGGCCTCATAATCTATGGAATAGCATGGGTGGTGGTGTATTTCATCCCTTGAGAGCAAGGAGGCTTTGCAATGCTAAGGCATTGCAAAGCCTTCTTGCACTCAAGGGACAAATTTATCAATTTTTTTAACTTGGGTAAAATATCAGACATAAACTATTTAATTTTTTTTTTTTTTAAAGATTACATTGGTTATAAAAAGAGAGCGTGCGGCAGCCAAAATGACCATGCGGGAGGGCCTGAGAAACAGATTTTTTATTTTTTTAGGCCTTATTTCGAAATTATTATTGATTGTCTTCGTCATGTATCCTTATATTGTATGATTATATGTTAGATGTTAGGAGTGCAGTGAACTTATTGGATTATAATTATTGATGAATTATGCTCTCTGTGTAGGGCGTAATAGTCTATATTGGATTTACATGCTTGTTGCCTTGCCTGTAGTCACTGCACTTCTACTGATTCTGGTCCTATTTGTGTGGTCAGGGTCGGCTCATTAGGGCACTAATGTTTGAAGCCGGTGGGGTGCTATGTATTCGCGGTGCAGTTCTGATGTCGGGGCTGTCACTGCAAGATAATTCAGTTTCTCAGTTTCTTTTCCAGCGGAACAAGAACATGGTGATGGTATTGTGACACCCATCCAGAATGTGCTGCCGTTGTCGCGCTCTGAGGAGTAAATAGAGCTAGCTGCTAAGCTGCTCTTGAATATAAAGAATAAGGCCTCTTTTAATCAAAAGCTCATCCAGCGACGGTGGCAAAATAAGGGGAAGAAGTCTGCAAGTTTCTCTTCGGGAAGCTCGGCGAGGTCTGCATCAGACCGCGACCAGTAGCAACTTCTATAACCCAGTAATAGTTGGGGTCGACTATTTCTTTGAGAAACTTGCATTGAGTCGGAGCTAATGTCCTCCCTGGCCACTTGGGATGCTCCTTCTACACTCTAGCCGGGCCGGCTGTAGTTACGGCTTCTTCCTCCGCCTGTGCGTAGCACACTAGCTACCTGACTAGAGATGTTCATGCAGCCGAGCGAAGATGCTCCAGCCTTTACCCCCGAAGAAAGAAGAAGGAAAAGAAAGTCGGTCCATCCAGTAGCTAGTGATTCAAGGCTTGATTCATCGGGACATTCGATGAAGAGATCGGCGGCCACATCTCCGTCCCGGGAGCAACATGCGGCGGGAATAAGCTGTTGCTCCACAAGCCTCCGTAATCGCAGCTTAAAAACCTAGCAAGGGGCACCTGTCAGCAGAGCGGTAGTGAGCCGTCCGACGGTGCTGGGACAGTCCTGTCAATTGTGAAGAAGCCAGAAGTTTCTCTACGGGATGCTTGGCTAGGTCTGGGGTCAGATCACCGATTGGAGAACCCTCTCCATCCTGTTAACAGTCGGAGTCTAGACGTTTCTAAGTGGGATACTCGGCGAGATCTGGGGACTGATCGCGAGTGCAGAGCATTTGTCTTCCCGTTAACAGTCAGGGACGACTGTTTTGTGTTGCAAGAAACTTCAGTGTGTAGGAGCATCCATCCTATGTGACGAGTCTGGATGCTTCTTCCGCACTTCAGCCGGGGTAAGCTGTTGTTACGGCTTCCTCTAATTCCATGGATATGCATGATAAGGGATAGATGCATAAAAGTTTCTAACTGAATGCTCGGTGAGGTCTGGAGCAGACCGCAAGCTGGAGAACCCTCTCCTTTCCAACACCAGTCGGGGTCGACTGTTTTTGGTTTAAGAAACTTTAGTGAGTTGGGATGCCTGTTCATGCTTGCACCTCAGGATGCTTCTTCCACAATGCAGCTGTATCTGGTTGCAGCTATGGCATCTTCCCCTGCTTCATTAATGAAACATGTTGACCGCAGACTAGCTATCCGACTTCACATGTTCGGGTCAATAGCTAGTCATTCAAGGCATTTTTATAGGGACATGTGCCGAGGATCTGGGGCCAGATCTCTGTCCAGTGAACAGCTTATGGTATCAAGCGGACCGGCTGCCACAGATTGCTGTGCTTATCGCAGCATTCCAGTGGTCGCTGGTACTACCATTTAACAGGTTCTGATGGTGAGCTGTCGGATGGTGCTGCGTTGGTCCAGTCATCCGTTCAGTCGGATGGAGTTGACCATATTTTCAGATGGAACATTTGGAAGGTGAGAGGGCTACGGAGTGTGAGTCTCCATCCCTCACAGAAGGGCACTTTTAGACTATGAAATTTTAGTCATAATCTCTTAGAATCTTGTTCCATCTGAATAAAAGTCTGCGATTGCTAGGCAAAAACAGCTTATCATACCGGCCGATGGAAAGACGAAGATCTTTTGACTCAGGTGTGGAGTGCTTTTGTCCTGATTAACAATGCCTTCCTTGCCTTCCTTGCCTTAGCAATAGTATAAGAAATGCTATGCCCTATTCTTTATGAATAGAAGTTCCATAGTGCATAGCTGGGCTGAGACAGCTGTCTTGTTTGGAATAGAGGTATTAGAGGGAATAAGTACGTCTTTTCCTTCTTGGTGTTGTATTCCTTGGCGTCAGGACATTTAATGCCATTGTGGATGCCATAGTAGCCCTTTGTACAGTTACAGCAGTCTTTTCTTATACATTTGCGGCTAGTGTTGTAAGTCTCCCTTTAGTGAGCTTTCAAAGGCCGCAAGTGACACAGATATGTCTTCACATAGATGAAGACTCATAACTGCATAGCAACCTTGAGACTACTGTCTCTTTGGGAATTACTGCTATTAGAATAGCGGCTTGTCATTCCCTACTTTGCGCGACGATGGTTGTAAATCTCTGTTTAGTGATCCTCCAACGTCGCAAGTTACACTGAGATATCTCTTCACAGAGATGAAGACTTCTAAGCTACGTTAGCTAGGCTCTGACCGCTGTCTTTTGGGAATAAAACCACTAAAGGAAGAGTGCTTTTCGGTTTGTTTTCCTAGGTATCATAGACTTGAGTCTTATTGTTTACACCAAAGTAGCCTAGCTAGAATCATGAGTGATGTTTTTCAGTAATTATGCAATGACATAACTGAAATAATTATCTCTTGAGACTACTGTCTCCTTGGGAATTTAGGGCTGTTAAAATAGCAGCTCTTCATTCCCTACCTTGCGCGACTATAGTTGTAAGTCTCTGTTCATTGAGCGTTGAAGGTCGCAACATACACCAATATATCTGTAGACTTATAAGCCACGGCTGGCGTTGTAAGTCTCCTTAGTTAGCTTCTAAGGCCACAGTTATCAGCCTTTTAATTGTCTTCACGAATAGGAAGACCTTTAGCTGCTTCAGCTAGGCTGAGTTCATTGTCCTATCGGATATAATACTGTTATATTAGAGAAGGTTATTCTCTTCCTACCGGTATGGTTTGGTGTTATATGAAGCGATAAGCCCTATTGATGATGCCATATTAACCTAGTGTGATTAATGAGCGTTTCTTCAAATGTCTTTATAGCGGGGGAGGAATTCGTCACATACAGGTGAATTGTGCACTTGGTGATACCTTCTTGAAATTTGGCACACTGTTAGTGTAGGCTATGAGGTTCTCAAAAACGATCGGCTACAAGTTGACACCGACCGGTGGCGACCAGTAGCGGCACAATCCAAAATGGCCGCCAGCGGCTGAAGGGAACCTCCTTTTCGACGGTCTACCGACTATACATCCGATTGTAAGGGCGCGAAAGTGAACTCTGATCCACGCACGTGTTGGAAACAGACGTGGGAGATGATGTAGAATAAAACGAGATTCTCTATACGGACGCATCAATTTCTTGGAACTTGAAAAGAGCGTTGTTTCTCCGGGATCAGCGTCATTCAGGCAAACCTGAATGACGCTGATCCCGGAGAAACAACGCTCTTTATGAAGCAGTCTCTTTGCCATACAATCTCTTGTTTGGCGTAATTCCGCAAGCAATTCTGATTTGTCTGTCGAAATTAATTCGAGAACGCGATTGTTCACAAAAATCATTCACAGAATGAGTGAGAATCCTCTTCGTGTACGGACTAGTACTGACTGGGAACGTTGTTGCTTTTGCCAGCAAGACAGTTCCAAGAAATTGATGCGTCCGTATAGAGAATCTCGTTTTCATGACGCCTATAAAGCTATTGAGGAAGACATAACGCGCTTCCTAGATAATGGCGTTGAGCTTCCATATAATTTGACCATTGATTGTTTGATGAGAGAGAGTGATGAGTGTATGTCGATGTCACTGTTGACGAATAAGGCAATATATCATAAGACATGCCGTGACAGTATTCGGACTCACATCGTACAGCGCGTGCTACACAAGCGAGAGCGAAATGAGGCAGTGGCATCCTGCTCCACGCTGAGTCCTAAAAGAACACGGACAAGTTTTGAATCTGGCTGTGACAGGAAACTGCCCCAGTGTGTTTATTGTCACAAACGCGAAGGTGACAGCAGTGAGCCTATTTGCAGATCAATGTCTGATAACAATAAACTCAAAATTATGGCAAAGGAAGCCGAGAACTGGGTTGTTTTTTCTCGGGTCAATGCAGCATTTGATTCCGCTGCTAGTGATCTTTACTATCACAAAACCTGTTATTGTAAGCTTGCCAATGAAGCACGAGCGGCTAAATCTAAAAAGTCGAAGAACGCCGAACATTCCGCGTCAGGCCTGCCCTATGACCCTCTCGTTATGGCAGAGCTCATAACATTTGTTGAACACAACGATTCCGCGATGAAGCTTGTCGATCTCAAGAATCTGTACAGTCGGAGGTTGAAGCAAGTCGGTTCTGATTGGCTTAGTGAAGAAATACATTCCACTCGATTCAAAGAACATTTGTTGCAGAAATTGGGCGATGGCTGGGACGCCTTCACACAGGGTAGAGATGTGTTTATTTCAAGTAGGTTTCGAGTTGGCTCCTTGTTGTCCGAATCTTCAACTCGTATAGTGTCTGAGGAAGAGGCAAAAAAGATAGTTGATGTGGGTCTTCTTCTGCGTAAACACATACTCATATCTCAAGCTCCTTTCACGGGATCATTTTCATCTTATTGCTTGAGCGAGCCTGTACCCAACTCACTCCTGACTCTTCTTAGAGTTCTACTTGAGGGCACATGTAGTATACAGAACTTAGGCGATGATGAGACTGTTAATGCCAAGACTCGAGTGGCTTGTACTATTTCACAGATGTTGATCAGCAATTCAGCGAAACGCTCCGAACATGCACAAAATGTTCACCAGAGACGTGACAGAGAAACTCCAATGCCTCTTTATGTGGGTTTGAAGTTGCATGCCCATGATCGTATGAAAAATCTTATCAGAGATTTTCATCAAATGGGACTCTCTGTCTCTTATGATCGCGTAATGGATGTTCGCAGGAGTTTCGCGAGAGCTGTTTCACTGCGGTTCAAGAACGAAGGTGTTGTAGTCCCAGCTAACTGCAAACGTAATGTTTTCTCGATAGGAACCACTGATAACATTGATGTATCTGGTAGATCTGATATGCATGGTACGTCCATCACACTCATTGGTCAACTGAGCAGGGACAATGTGGGTACTGATCCCCCACCACTGAGTTTAGATGTTCCAGAAGACACACAAATTGAACTCCCAGACGACTATGCATTTGTTCCTTTCGTTGAAGACTTTGGTGGGGACATCAGGCTTGAATCTCCAGATGAATGTAATGTACGGCCCAATGAATATGCAGATTTGAACGTGGGAGAGAATGACTGGTTGTCTCATGTGTCACAGATCAGCAATAAAGGGAAGGTTGATGGCAGCTGGCAGCTTGATGAAGTCCCTGTGACCTTTTCAGGCTTCTTTTCAAAACATGAAGATCAAGACAATGTCAAACCTCGTGCAGTTATTGGGGTATTCCCTGTTTTCAGTGAGCAGAAAGCGGACTCACTCAGTATGCAGAAGCATGCTATGTATGTGGTCAGGGAAGCTACTGCTTTCGTAAACCCCGGCCAGATACCTGTCATTGAAGGTGACTGTCCGTTGTATGCCAGGCAGAAAAAATGTCAATGGCTGTTCCCAGAGGAGATAGGTGAGGATCGAATGGTGTGTATGATTGGATTCCTGCATCTTGAAATGTGCACCCAAGAAGCTGGTGGTAAGCTTATGGGTGGTTCTGGTTGGGAGCGAATGTTTCACCTCGCAAAGATATTCACACCCGGTGTAGCATCATCCCTACTTGGTGGGAAACATGTCAAGAGGACGCGACAGGCATATCTTCTCACTCTAGCTTGGCTTGAGATCCTCAGAAAGAATGCTTATGAGATTTACTGTCAGCAGACTGGGCCCCATGAGTCATTTGAAATGTGGGAACAGAGGATTCTTTCACAATCTCCAACTGCGCGCTATTGGGGTGAAATCGTTCGGAACTTTCTCTTGACAAGCTGTCAATTCGTTCGGAACCAACGAATCGGTAACTGGCCTGGTACACTGTGTTCTATCGATGAGTTGTGCAGTTACTTTTTTGCCCTAGGACATACAAATTATTGTCGGTGGGTCCCCGTATTTCTGAGAGACATGTCTCAGCTACCCAGGCGGCATCCTTCAATCCACAACAAATTCATGGAAGGCCATTTTGTGGTCCAGCGTAGTGAGAGGAAGTTCAGTATGATGGGTTTAGATCAGAGCCAAGAACATAGTATCCAACTACTCAAAGAAGACAGTGGTCCAAAAGGTCTCTATGGCCAGGCTGAAGAGAAAGTCGTTATTGAGCTTTCAAGGTCAGAAGTTCTGCGTGTTATAGATGAGTATGAATATGCAAGTTTCCACACAACATCATCAGATAACACGGAACACCCGGAAAGTTCGGTATCAGAGCAGAAAAAATTTCTGAATCAATTGAAATCTCTCCTCGATCTGGTGAATCAGGGACTCATTATCAACCCTTATGATGAAACTAGTGGTCAGCTGGTGACATTAGATACTGGTGAATATATGGACCCCGAAGTTAGTAAGAGTTTACGGTCATTACCCGAAAGGGGCAAGCATTTATATTCCACTTTCTTGAAGGAAAGGCTTGTGGAATGCACCGTACCCCTGAATGATGTTATTCCCAAGGCAAATATATATACCTTCCTTAACCCACCCCCAGCCAACCTGGACAAAGGCCGAGACAAACTCATGTCAAGTAAAGCAACTGCCGCAATAGTTACCCAGATGTTCGTTTCACTGCAAGCCCGGCCTGATTCAAACATGGATGAGTTTTTCATGCACGAGAATGCACGTGATCCGCCAGCATTATCCGATAGAGGTAAGCTACGGAGTGGGACAAAATCTCAAATTCTCAATTGTTTACCAGCTATTCCTGCACAAGGGAAGAATTCAGCAGCTAGACAAGCTTCAGTTGTCATCTTGGATATGCCTGCTGTAGTCCATGTAATCAAACCACAGAAAGCGGATCTGTTTGGAGAATATGCTCGATTGCAATTATTGCCATACATCGAATCTCTGATTAACACGAACACCACAAGGGTTGATGCGATCTATGACTGTTACCCCGAAGGCAGTTTGAAGAATCAGACGCGAGCAAAACGCCTCGGTGAGACAGCAGTTAGGTTGATACGGGTGTCCGAGAACGTCCCTTTACCTAAAGGGAAGAATTGGCAGGCATTCTTGAAAGTTAGTGAGAATAAAGACGAATTTTTCAAGTTCCTGTCTGCTGAACTGCTGAAATTAACATCAACATCCGAGTACCAGTTGTTAACGACATCAGGAGAATATGTACTATGCAATAAGGATGTTAGCTTATGTGACATATCTCCATCGAACCACGAGGAAGCAGACACGCGCATGATGCTTCATCTCAACCATGCAGTCTCACAAGGTCACAAAATAGCTTTTCTTCGCACGGTTGATTCTGATGTCGTCATTCTGTCTTTGCACCATTTCGCAACATTCCGTGACCTTGGACTCAGTGAGCTGTGGATTGGGTTTGGAATTGGAAAGGCATATAAAGATATGCCAATTCATGAGATAGCTTCACAACTTGGACCTGATTACTGTAAGGCCCTGACTTTCTTCCACGCCTTCACAGGTTGTGATGTAACATCCAGCATGCTCGGCATTGGGAAGAAGACAGGATGGAATGCATGGATGAATTTTCCCGCATCAACTGAAATGATGATAGAATTGACTGAGAATCCGCAAGTCTTTTCAGAGGATTCCCCTCATATGCAGCATATCGAAAAACTCACCATACAGATGTACAGTAACAGTTGTGTCAGTACACGTGTCAATGATGCGAGACGGCATATGTTCACACATGGCCTTAAGTCTATGGAAAACATCCCGCCCACCAAAGCAGCTCTGTATCAACATGTAAAAAGGGTAATTCTTGTGTCATCTTTCATTTGGCATCGTGCTCTGCAGAAACACTTATGTGTGCCAGACCCATCACAGTACGGATGGGAGTGGAATCCACGTCTCAATATTCTGGTCCCATTTTGGACTCACCTAGGAGACGCAAGTGCTGCATGTGCACTGATGCTCCACTGTAGTTGTGCCAAGGCCTGCAAGGGCAATTGCAAATGCTTGAAAGCTGGATTAAGGTGCACACCTTTGTGTAAGTGTGAAGGTGGCTGTTGTAACAATATTGAGTAGTATACTGTCATGTTAGGACCAGTCATCTCCTATTCTGGTATTTTTTTTTCCATTTTCGGCCAGTTAACACATGTCATGTTTCTAGTTGAGTTGATTTTGCTAACAAATGTTCATCCCATGTGGCTTGCTACATTGTCCGGGGTATAGGAATACAGTTTTAGATTTCGGAAAATAGTCTGTTATTTACTGCACAAGACGGTGTTAATTCATGCATAGCATGATACAATATCCCCAACTATTTTGCCTCTGTACAACAGTTGATACCTTCGTTCACCCGTGTGTTCATCTATGGTATCCTTGTCTTTCTCTGGCCATAGGCCACATGTGACTAGTCAGTTCCTACTCCATAGCAAATCAACTTGGAAATCCTTCATCTTGTAGCGCACTCATGTCTCAATGAATCCATACCTGAGTTGATCTAATAAATCTAACGTAAGGTATCAAATTGCCATACCGGATCATATTTCGATAAGTTATTCGCTAAAACATTTCGACCACTCATCGACATCAAAGGTCATGTTTTGGCTCCCAGTGGTGGCTATATCTCTATATCCCTGGTAAAGTAGCATACCATGAGGGATGGGCATTAAGTGTCGGCAACATTAATCCTGACTTGGAACACACCACATCTTAACTGGCCGAAAATGAAGAATACTACTTGTAGTCAAAAAATATTCCTGTACCTCGAATGACTGCAAACATACACTCACCCCTTCTAGTCCCATTTTGCCAATGTTCTATACTGGCAAGATAACATTGTATAATTAACAACGGGAACTAATGCATCCCGAGTTCATTCCAGCACTGCCCTTGCTGGCAGACGTGTCGCTATGGTGTTGAGATTGAACCAGAACTCCTCTAGAAATTTGATAGTTTTATTTTCTTAGAAAATAAATCTATCGAAAATGCCGGAAGTTGAGAATAGACTGTCACTTTAATTGGATTATCAAATGTCCAAGTATCCCCACTGCTGCATACTATCGAGTACCCTTGTTCATGTGTTGACAGGAATCTCTCATACCATGTTCATTTGACCATTGCATTCCCGAGAAACATTCAACACTAATTTATCTACGGACGGACGATCATACTGACAGTCAGACACACAGACGCACACATCGACGGAAATTCTGATCCCATTATCCATTAATCTTCCCCCCAACTTGTTCCAAGGGCTTCACTCCATCATTCACATCAATTACAGCACATGTATGGTGTTAGGTTTGGAGCTTCAGTTGTGCGATCGGCGAAAATAGCTTTTTTTCGATCCGCTTGGCGGCCATTTTGGATTTCGCTGCTAGTGGTGGCTAGAGGATGGTGCCAACTTGTAGCCGATCGATTTTGAAATCTCTGATGCCTACCCTTACATCATGCCAAATTTCAGGAAGGTATCACCAAGTGCACAATTCTAGCGAATTCCTCCCCCGCTATTACTAAACTCCTTCTCAGGAATATTTTTCCTGATATCAGATTGAACATACAGACGTCATCTAGGTTTTTATGATCAGGTGTCGGAGCTTGGTTTTTGTCTTCCTTTTCATTTCTATCCAATCTATTGCTGTGGATTATATTTCCACCTTAGAGACTGGATATTATGTTGACCCACCCCCCCTCCCCCCTCCCCTTTTGCCAATGTGTTAAGAGGCGATTACAGGGCAAGACATAGTTTTCTTCCTGTAAACATCCAATGCATTCAAGTATGTGCATATATGAGCATATGATTCATTATCAATAAAAATGCTAGCCTTTGTGTACCCATGTGGCTGACATGTTGGCTATCTGGGCAGCATTGTCCAATGTGGCAATTAGTCCACTCTGAAAAGTTTTCAGAGCGGTCTGGCCTTTTCGTACGAGGTATGAGTTTATAACTCAGTTAACTGCATAATAACGTCGTAATATTCATTCAGTTTCTTGGTTATACTTGTATCACTCTGTCATACCATGGATACAGGCTGTATTCAGATGTACCTGCAGGATTTCATTGCTCGCATGCATAATATATGTATTTATTAGGCAAACGCATTATTGACCAGATTATATAAATTCTTGCTCTGCTTTAGAGAGCTCATGAGAATTTTGGGGCTTCCAATAGTCCGTCTATACATATGTTCTCAATTTTTGGCATCATTATTCGGAGTAGTATATTCTTTCTCCGAACAGTCATTGGTTGTTACGGACCTAGGAACAATTAATTATTTTGGGGATGGTCCTTGATGAGTCTGTTAATCATAGCTCGTTCCATGTTCTGAGTCCAGGTTTCTACCAGAGAAGGTACACCGGAGAATTCACATTCTCGTATATTCACACTGTTCAATTGAAGTTTTATTATTGGAATTAATTGTACACCTGAACGGGGTCGCCTGTTGGTTGCCTCAGAAGCATGTTTGCTCTAACGGATACTTTCCATTGGGATTCAATTGGACAAGTGTATTGTTGTGCACATTATATCACCAGTTTCCGACCTATCAACGTATTCCGACTCCGGTATATGTTAGAAGCGTGCGCTGTTAATAACCGGGATAGCCTTAGCTTTTGAAGTGGTGTTAAGCACCAATAATTAATAATAATTAATAACTGGGTGCCTGTTGGGCGAATATATATTGATTACTTGGTACCGCTTTTCACTGATTCCATAGCGCTTCCCTCTTTGTTTTGAAGAATATTCCTTCAAAAAAAGGTGGGGGGTGATTTTTCTCTTCCAGCTTGATGAATGTGTAACTATGAGTGAAGCTGTTTTGTCTGTAGATTATTACTGATTCTAGATACAGCTTTTTTATTATTAATATATGGCGTGTGTTTGTGAGTGTTAGTCTCTCACTCTCGAATATGTCATCCTAATTTAAGGGGTGTAGTCCGGACTAGCCTTAAATTTGGGGTCTCGTTACACTCAATTAGCATAATCATTCATGCTAAGATTACAGAATTACTTGGATATGGCTCCTTATTTATGATATGTCTTCTCTATTATTGTATAGAGAGACATTCATATAATTCCTTTTAAATTCAATCTCCTTTTCACCTTAGAATGCAGGCTTGGGAGCTATATTTGGTCTGCTAATTCTTAAGTCCTATGCCCTCCACCTTTTTATGATTCAGCTAAGTCTGGGCCATTGGTTATTAGTATAAAAATATGATAAATTTAAAGTAATTTGTATATTTTTTTATACTTACCAATGGCCCAGACGGGGATGGCCCTCCCGTGAGTGGACAGCCATACCTCCCTGCTGAGTTATTATTTTAGTAGGCTCGTCTACAAAGAATGATGTTGGCGCCAATTCAGGTCTCTTCTTGAGTACTGCGCATGTGCAGATAATAAAAGTATGGAGGACCAGATAATTGTTTGGCCCTTGATAATATTGAGTTTGCACCAGATAAGTCTGGACCATTGTTGAGTATAAAAAAATATACAACTTACTTTAAATTTATCATTTTTAGGTCATCAGTGTTGAAGGCTAGTGTGAACTTGAAAAACTTCTGATCGGCTTTGCTATACATGATTGCAGGCAACCACTGGTATCCTAGGGCGTTCAAATTTCATATGTGTGTTAATTGCTTCAATATAAGTTAAAATTAGCCCTTGGCCAGACAGTTTTTACAGATTGTGGAGATTTTTAATGCACTGTTGAACTTTTTTTCTTAGTTTAGTCTTAAGAAAAATTCTGACCTGTTTTACTGTGTACATGAATGAAGGCAACCACTGGTTAACAAAGTTTTGGTGAGGGTGAACCTGATGTGTTTCATAACAAGAGCGCACGTATCGCTGAAGCAATACAATGTCCCCTACCGGACTAATGAGCTTTAATAATTATACAAATGTTATAACCTATATGTGATCAGCATGAATTCCGTTGAAGCATTTCCAAAAAAAAGTACAGAAAACTGTTATTTTGGCACTTTTCCATATTTCCAAGGGCCATAACTCACACAAGAATAATGCAATCAGCCTGAAACTCAAACTTGATCTGTAAGTCATCGTTCTATAGTAGTTTACCAAAAATGAAATGATTCCGTTGAAGCGTTTCCAAAAAAACTCCGGAAAACTGAAGTGTGACTGACAGTCGGACAGACTGACGGATGGACGGAGTGCAAACCTAAAGTCCCCTCCGGCGATGCCGGTAGGGGACTAATAAGCCTGAAGATATTGTATGGGTGCTGTTGGTGAGCTGATGGGGATGGAAATCCCCCCCTCCTCTGCCCCACCCCCCTCCCCCCTTCCCCCATTCTTGTTCCACATGTCTTGTTGGTCAAAAGTTATCGGGCTTTGAAAAAGAATGGGATATTTTCAAAATGTACAATAATGCAAGTTTGCTTTGAAACATTCTTTTTAAATGATATACTGCTTTGAGAGACAGAGAAGAACATAAAAAAGACGGTTAGTTTTTGAGATATCTTACAGTAACACGAGTTTGCTTTGACATGTTTCCATTCAAATACTTACCTACGTGGAGCTACATTTTTTTGATCTTTTCTTTCATAGTATGTTTTCTCTCAAAGTATATTCCCCAGCGGGCCCTTTGCTGATATGTCAGTTTTCTAGTTTCAGCAATTACCAACCGATTTAAATATTTCTGGTATGGCGGCTAACAAGATGTTTTAGTGGAACAAGGTCATTTATCAACTTTTCTCACCCAGTTTTATCTCAGTTATGCCCCTTTGCCTTTGATTTTTTTCAATTTTCAACTCAAGTAAGTCAGCATATGACTTAACCCTTTACCCAACGTAACGGCCAAAACCGGCCAGCGCTATTCTCAAAAATCTCCAATTAATTTTCATTATTTTTTCATTTTTTGTCTCGAAAACATAGGTTATGACCCCCCGTTGGAACGAGCTCGTCGAGCTCGTTCCAACGAGGGGTCATAACCTATGTTTTTGAGACAAAAAATGAAAAAAATTAGTTATTCAATAATTTTTTTTGCAAGTGTCGTCTGCTTTTCATGTTAGGTAAATGGTTAAAGTTGTCCTGGTTTAATTTCGTCAATTACCAACTGATTTCAAATATTTTCGGTATGTGGGCTCATGAGATGTTTAAGGGAAACAAGTGCACATATCAGCTTTGGCAACCCAGTTTTTCAGGAGTTATGTCCCTTTGTCTTATTTTTATTCAAATTGGCATCTTTTGAAAGGTTGTCTGGGGTTTTTTTCCCAGTGATTACCAACTGATTCAAGTTATATTTGGCGTGACCTTAAAGGACAATAAAATGAAATGAGTTTGCATGCCAGCTTCACCCGACCTATTTTGCCAAACTTCGCCCCAATTCACTTAAATTTTTTATATTTTAGTAAATTGGCACTTGACCAGAAGTTGTCCCTGGTTTTTTCTAACTTTTTGTGACTAATTACCAACCAATTCCAATATTTTTAGCTGCGATGAGCAGCTCTGTATGTGGCAATGTCGGTCTGTCTGTCGGTCAGTCTGTCACAAACGAGTTTAAAAAACACCATAACTCCTAAAATACTTGATGGAATGACACCATCATACTTGGTATGCAATTGTATCTTCATGATGTCTACACCCTTTCAATAGTGCATGTTATTCAGATAATTTCTGTCACATTTATGGACTTGTCACCAACGAGTTTTTTTGTCACCAACAAGTTTTTTTTGTCACCAACGAGTTTTAAATCATCATAACTCCTAAAATACTTGATGGAATGACACCATACTTGGTATACAGGTGTATCCTCATAATGTCTACACCATCTCAATAGTGCATGTCATTCGGATAATTCGGTCTGTCGTTCTGTCACCAACAAGTTTAAAAAACACCATAACTCCTAAAATACTTGATGGAATGACACCCTACTTGGTATGCAAGTGTATCTTCATGATGTCTACACCTCTCAATAGTGCATGTCATTCGGATAATTTCTGTCACATTTATGGACTTGTCACCAACAAGTTTTTTGTCACCAACGAGTTTTAAAACGTCATAACTCCTAAAATACTTGATGGAATGACACCATACTTGGTATGCAAGTGTATCTTCATGATGTCTACACCCTTTAAATAAGTCATATCATTCGGATAATTTCTTATCAACCTACCTACAGGCTTGCACTACAGTGGAAGTCCCTAACTCGGAATATATACACTCTATTTTGATCTTTCCCAAGAAAAGTGGTGTAAAAACACCAAGAAAAAATAAGCCAAAACTGTGTCGAGTGCTACCGAGGCACACCCAGTAGGAGACGCTCTCCTCCAAGTACAACTCCACGACTTCCGTTGCCAGTGCACATATACGTTGCTAATGACTCATTCTTTTTTTCGTCCACCATGTTGACGAGACATTCTTCTCAGCACTAGTTATCAGTGATCAGCCTGCTCGTTGATTGTGTGTTTCCTGTATCAAGTTGTTGGATCAAAGTATCCTTTTTCTTATCAGGACTGATTTTCATTATATTCACATTTGTAAATTATTCTCCATAATGTATTATATTCAGACATGTTAACTCTCCCGGAATGCCTGGGAAAATCCCGAAATTTCAGTGCAGTTCCCGGCCTCCCGGACAGGAATCAGTTTTGGACCAAAAATCCTGGAAAACAACAGTCAATTATTTCGTTCCCATTGTAACTTATGAAAAATGTTCGGAGTCAAATCACATGCATTTCAAACTCGGGTAAAAATTGACGAAGCAGTAAAATGTGGATTTAAGTTAAGTGTATTTTATGATATATATTTCAACTGTGTTCATGTTTATTTCTGGTTTTTTTCTTTGGAGATTCGTGATCAGTGTGCGAGTGTCGAAGTGAAAATAGGTGACTTACTTTCAAAAAATTGAAAACTCCACCTTCATTTAAATGCATAATTTTTACCTATTCCCACACTTTCATACTTGAATAAAGATTATAAAAATTTCATTCAATTCTTATAATTATATTCCGTAACTGTTTAAACTACTTTTTACCAAACAACAAAGCAGAAAGACGAAATAAAACATGTACGAACGAACGAGACAAAAAACCACCCTCACACAAAAGACAAAGCGCACAACTCTGAGTTGAGCGCCGGTTCCGTCTAAATGATATCCCAAAGGCAAATAAGCTTTAATTTTCACAACTTTAGAAATGGAAACGAGTATTTTAGTAACAGGCTTTATGCCACAGTTGGGAAATGTCACCAAAGAAACAGCAACGGAGTTGATCACTGCGAGAGGCGCTAAAAGTTAAAAACCTGCCCGAATTACATTCTGTCAACTGCACTCTACCGTAAATGCAGGTCAAAGTTCGACCAAATGTATTCATTGGAAAATGAATTACATTTGGTCATGACGTTTTCATCCAGCTGACCAATGTCACCATTGAGTATTTGGACCCAAAACGTATAACTACATTAACAATGTAATTATCAGATTATGAATGCAGGATTTACAGGTTAACTGTTCTTATGCACTTCATACAACTTAATACACCAATTCTACATTCATACTCCCAACAAAGTTAGAGATAATTCATTTCAATTCTTGTGTGAAAAAAGCTAGGTGTGTGATATTTTTGTTTCTCGACCTCTCTAGAGATTCAGATTTGGCTTCCATGGAATACCGCTTTTTTAGAGCTCTTGTAGTATAAACATAGAATGATTTCTAATAGCACAGAACTAATGAAATGCTTTTATATTTTTATTTTTCAGAGACATGATGCCGGCGAATATCGATGTATAGCAACAAATGATGTTGGATATTCTGAAGGAGTTGCTATGTTGACTGTCAGAAGTGAGTGTAAATACAATTTCACACTTTCGAGCCAGATTTAATAGATTGTCACATTCCAGTTCCGAATTTAGTGGTCTGGATGTGAAGAATAGAGCTGGGAAGTTTTGTTTTTTTCAGATTTAGTTTCAGTTCAGTTTCAAGGATAAAAAACTTGGTTTCGATTCAGTTTTTCTCTGTTAGACCACACAAAGTAGAACTTATGTTTCTCAGGTCATTATTTGTAAAACTGCATGTGGGCGAGCGGTTTTTTATTTTATTTTTTATTTCTGTAATTATTTCTTTGCCATCAAAAGTTCATGTTCTTGGTTTATGTTTTAGGCCTCATAATCTATGGAATAGCATGTGTGATGGTGTATTTCGTCCCTTGAAAGCATGAAGGCTTTGCAGTGCTAAAGCATTGCAAAGCCTTCTTGCACTCAAGGGACAAATTTATCAGTTTTATTAGCTTGGGTAAAATATCAGACATAAACCATTTAATTATTATTTTTACCTGCGTCGCCAGCGGCAGAGCAGGTCTAGTAACCGCTCGACTCCGTCCGTCCATCAGTCCATCCATCAGTCCGTCTGAAACACTTCTTCCGTCAAAGTTTTCTTGACTTCTATGAAAGGGAATGATTTTATATTTGGTCTGCTGCTTCATAATGATGAGTTGTATCGTGTATCTAATTTTCAGATCTGCCGTGCAGCCACTTCCTGTTTGCCGATACTTTGAAATTTTACGGTACCGACTGAACATTGAAATTTTCCGTCAAGGTTTTCTCGGCTTCTATGCAAGGAATTGATTTTATATTTGGTCTGCTGCTTCATAATGATGAGTTGTAGCCTGTAAGCAATTTTCAGATCTGCCATGCAGCCACTTCCTGTTTGCCGATACTTTGAAATTTTACTGTACCCACTGAACATTGAAATTTTTCGTCAAACTTTTCTCAGCTTCTATGCAAGGGATTGATTTTATATTTCATCTGGAGCCTGATAATGATCAGTTGTATCGTGTATGCAATTTGCAGATCTGCCGTGCAGCCACTTCCTGTTTGACGATTCAATTGCATGCAGCGACGCAGATCCAGACCCGGTATTGGTCTTGGCTTGTTTTAAGTTTACATTGGTTATAAAAAGAGAGCATGTGGCAGCCAAAATGACTATGTAGGAGGACCTGAGAAATAGATTTTTTTTTTTAGTCTTTAAGAACATATAGTGAATAACACTGCAGGTGCCTAAACATTTTTTCAGGGATAAAAAACTTCAGTTTTTCTCTGTTAAGAACATTTTGAAAATAATACTCCAGGTGTCTTAACCCTTTACCTAACTTGAAAAGCAGACGACACTTGCAAAAATAATTCTTGAATAACTAATTTTTTTCATTTTTGTCTCAAAAACATAGGTTATGACCCCTTGTTGGAACGAGCTCGACGAGCTCGTTCCAACGAGGGGTCATAACCTATGTTTTTGAGACAAAAAATAATGAAAATTAATTGGTGATTTTTGAGAATAGCGCTGGCCGGTTTTGAACGTTACGTTAGGTAAAGGGTTAACTTGTAAGAAAATTCGTAATCGTTTTGTACAACACATCTCATCACAAAAAGCCCTGTCTGCAGGTATCTCCATTGGGTTCAGCCTCCTTTCCTTTTGATCATTCATATGGGTTCCAGGGGGACAGTTGCTAAGCGTTTTGAGTGAATCAAAAAGAAACATAAATTATTGTAACAAATGAATAAAGGTCATCTAATCTATGTTGTGTTCTCATTGTCAAATTGTCTCCCTTATTGACTCGTCCAGATGAGTCAATAAGGGAGAAAACATGACATTGACAACATAGCATATTCTTCCCTTTGGGTGGTATTCGGGGGATTTTTTTTTTATTTTAAAATGTGTTTTGAAGTACAGTGGAGCCCACTTAATTGGATATCTCTTAACTGTATATCCCTGAATATAATTTTCAAACACAAAATCATTTACCATACCTTCAGTACAAATTTTGATCTGTTAATTGCATATGGGTTGTAGAGTAAACTCCTGTTAATTGTATATGAATTTTTGTAATATGGTGAAAAAATTACTGTGACACGCACCAAATTCCCCTTATTTATCAATCTTTTTGGCCTCACTACATCCAATATAGGCATTTATTCTATTATATCTTGTTTGACAGAGCTCTATGAGCTCTGTCAAACAAGATATAATAGAATAAATGCTCAGTTTACCTCCAGAACACAGGAAACTGACCAAACCCTGTTAATTGTGTACTCCTGTTAATTGAATAATTTTCACTGGCAAAATGGATATTCAATTAAGAGGATTCTACTGTATATCAATTGATTTTATGCAAAAAATTATTTCCCTTTGTGATGGTTGCCTGGATGGGTGAGGTCCATTGGGTAAGAGATGTTGTCTGTTCCGACATAGCCCTATCCCTTGACCTGGCACTGTTTGGGGTATGTCAGTACCTCTGGTGCAATCTTTTGTTTATTATATGCTATAGAGTATCTTTATGAGCTGTGGATTAAAACTGGCTTCGCATTTCTAAAAATGTTCTTAGTGTAACTAAACAAATCATTAAAAAGTTCTTGCGTCCAACCTTTTCTCCATTCTCTGAAGATAATTTGAGACAGGGGAGCATTTTTGGGTCACTTGAGCCTCCAGTTTTTAGAGCCCCCTTTATTAACTGGTAAAGTGCTGAGTTTTTCTGACAACAAATCAAAGCTCATCATATACTGCTCTATTACATTTAATTGGATAGTGCCTTATAGGCACTATCCAATTAAATGTCAGAGAGCAAGGTATTGTATAAAAAATCTAATTCATATCGTTGACAATAAAGGCTTCCTCAGGCAGAATGTAGCCACAGACAGTTATTGCCTGTCACTTTTAGTAAAGCCCAAAATATGGCTTCCAGCACTCTACCAGTTAAAGTGGAGCTATAAGTTGAAATGTCTGACTTTGATATATATGGATATATCTGTTGTGACTAAGTGATTTGCACCTTTTGGGTTTTGAATCTGTAGCATTTTCTTTATAGGGCCTCCATCCTTTAAAATTGAACCCAGAAGTAAACGAGTGCAACTTGGAGAGCCTGTTATTTATAACTGCGAAGCTGAAGGTGAACCAAAGCCAGAGTTGGCCTGGTGGAGAGGATTTGAAGAAATCACATCTCATGACAGAATAACAATTCTTGCAAACAATTCTCTCAGGTAAAGAAATAGCATCAGGTAAAATGGATTAACCCTTTACCTAACATGAAAAGCAGACGACACTTGCAAACAAAATTTTTGAATAACTAATTTTTTTCATTTTTTGTCTCAAAAACATAGGTTATGACCCCTCGTTCCAAAGAGGGATCATAACCTATGTTTTTGAGACAAAAAATGAAAAAATTAATTGGTGACTTTTGTGAAGAACGCTGGCCGGTTGTGGCTGTTACGTTGGGTAATGGGTTAACTATTTACTACAATCATAACACAGAATAAAACCTTTTATTTGGTCATCAGAGATGTGTTGTATACAATGTATTGTCATTGTCATTTGGTTCATTTAACTGTCTGAGAATGTGTCACTTACCAAAGTTAGGCCACTGCATCTTTATTTTACAGTTAACTTCAAGTGAGAGAATATTGCTATCTGGAACATAAGGTCCCTTCCAAAAATTGTTTCATTTTTCAGCTTTCAGATCAGTGAGGAATGAAGGGTTTTGATTTTATGTTATTATCCCCCCACAAGGGAGTGATATTGCGAAGACCTTCATCCATCCATCCATCTATCCATCTGTCTGTCTGTCCGTTTCTTCGTCCGTCCATCCAAACTTTGTTTATGGCATAACTTGAACAATAGTTAATGGATTTCATTCTTTTAGGTGTATGTCTCTATTGCAACAATGTCTATGTCAGGTTCCATGACCACCAATATCTCTTGTAAATTATGTGAGTTATGGCCCTTTGTTATAAAAATATCCTGTAAACCTTGTTAGTCCCCTACCAGCATCGCCGGAGGGGACTATAGGTTTGCACTCCGTCCATCCATCAGTCTGTCCGTTTGTCAGTCACACTTTAGTTTTCCGGAGTTTTTTGGAAACGCTTCAACGGAATGATTTCATTTTTGGTAAACTACTATAGAACGATGACTTACAGATCAAGTTTGAGTTTCATGCTGATTGCATTATTCTTGTGTGAGTTATGGCCCTTGGAAATATGGAAAAGCGCCAAAATATCAGTTTTCTGGACTTTTTTTTGGAAATGCTTCAACGGAATTCATGCTGATCACTTATAGGTTATAACATTTGTATAATTATTAATGCTCCTTAGTCCGGTAGGGGACATTGTATTGCTTCAGCGATACATGCACTCTTGTTTATGGCATAACTTGAACAATAGTTAAAGGATTTCAATTCTTTTTGGTGTATATTTCTACAGTAACCATGACTACATCAAGTTCAGAAACACTGCTATCTGATGAAAATTATGGGAGTTATTCCCCTTAAATAAATATCATGTTAAGCTTGTTTATAGCACAACTTCAACAATAGTAAGTGGATTTCAATTCTTTTTGGTATATATCTCTACAGTAACCATGTCTACATCAAGTTCAGGAACACTGCTCACTGCTATCTGATGAAAATTATGGGAGTTATTTCCCTTAACTGGTAGAGTGCTGGAAGCCCATATTTGGGCTTTATTCTGAAGTGCAAGTACCACAACTTAAAGGCTCCATATTCTGTGGATGTGCTTCATATTATTTCTGAAGTAAAATTATTTAGTCTCTCTGGATTTGTCTTGTTACAATTTTTGGGAGAGTGCCCAAAGGCACTGTCCCATAAATTGTTACAAGACAAAGACAACTGAACAAATTTAGATGACCAAAAATAATTTAGCACTGTACCAGTTAAATAAATATCATGTTAAGCTTGTTTAAGGCATAACTTTAACAATAGTAAGTGGATTTCAATTCTTTTTACCATATGTCTCTATAGCAACAATATCTACATTTGAGTGTCAAATTTTCAATGATAAAACGTCATCCATGTAAATTTTTATGAGGCCTGATTGTGATTGGTTTCGAATATATTTGATTGTGGGAGGATTGGAATCGCTTTGTGATGCTTTTCTTGTTATGGTATAAACATGAGATATAGCACTGTATTTGCCTTCTTCTTGACCAACCCTATTTGAACTGAATACAAGTGATGTCATGTCCAGATTATGTGTAACTTGCCCAGATTAAGTGATGCACCTTTGCATATTTTGCCAAGTCAGCCAAGCCTCAACCAGGAACAAGTTGACTCGGAAAAGTATTTGAGGGTGCATGACTAGATCTAAGGCCAGCTGCATATAACATGAGCAAGACAGTCATATATTCAGTTTGCAGTACGCTGTTCATTCCACTTCTTCTAATGCTATTCATGTTTTTTCCCACTGTTGGTACAAATATAATGCAACTTCCCTGTAATAATATCACAGTGGGGAGCAAAAGATCAACAGTTCGATACTGGCCAGCAGAAACAGCATTATGTCCTTGGGCAAGGCACTTAATCCTTTTTACCCAATTGGGGGCATGGTGGCACGGTGTACTAAGTCGTACTGTATGTCGATGATGCACTTTTCTTCAACCAGTGCTAACCCTGCACGTGTGGAGTTTGTAGGCTGGAGTATCTGATAGTTACTGGGTGGTTCTCTCCGGATACTCTGGCTTTCTATTTTAACACTGGTTGAGTACTAGAAACCACAGTCAGGGCTTTAAAAAAATTGAGGGTACCAGAGCAAAAGCCATTATTTTCCGTGCTCATCTTTCATATTGAGTCAGATTTGAACAACATTTTGTTCATTTAAATTTGTTTTATTACAATTTATTGGAGAGTGCCTGAAAGCACTCTCCAATAAATTGTAATAATAACAATTTTGAATAACAAATTCAGACCACCAAAAATAATCTAGTCCTCAACCAGTTAAGGAAAGAGCTGAGACCAATCATGAATACTGCAGGTTATTAATGAGTTTCTTTCATTTGGTTGATGACATGTTGCGATGTAATACCCTGTTGGGAAGGGCTCAGAGAGCTCATAGAGCCCTTTCCAGCAGTGTGTTATATCACAGCATTGCGGAGCGCGGTGGCTCAGTTGGTAGAGGTGCTGGCTGCAAGCCGAGAGGTCCTCAGTTTGAATCCCACCTGCGGCAACCGCATTGTGTCCTTCGGCAAGACACTTCACCCCGATTGCCTACATGGGGGCACGATGACACTGTGTACTGAGGCGTACTGCACGTCGATGGTGCGCATGTTTTCAACCAATCTAACCCTGCCTATGCTGCGGTGCAGAGTTCAGAGTTACGATGTTGGGGAGCTGACAGCTGCTCGTTGTTGCTCGGTGTTTCTCTCCGGGTACTCCGGCTTCCTCCACCCGTAAAACTGTCACGGTCACGATTAGCCATTGTGCATACGCATGTGACCTTAAACTCCAATAAATAATAATAAATAATCACAGCATTGCAATTCAAAAAATTATCATCATAATCAAGTATAGCATGGTTCTGGAAAAATGGAATGATAACCGTTGTTGACAGTGATATTAAACCTCAGTAATTAAATATCTGTGATTTCTCCTCCCCATGGGAACCCTGGGAAGTGTAGCAGTGCTTGTTTACTGTGGTAAACAAACTCTGTTTTAATTGAAAATAGGACCCAGTCACCAATGCCTGGGGGTGGAAGTCCTCTAAAATGGGCAACATGGGTATAAATGATTTGCTGGACTTAACTTTACCTCCATGTTGTGGTCACGATTAGCCATTAGGCAGATGGATGTGACCTTAAACACCAATAAATAAATAAATAATGATTTCTCCAATTAATATTGAATTTTATTTTTTGGTTGTTACTTTGCACTCCCAAATTTTGTGGGATCTGGAAGTGACAATACATGGATACTTATAAAAGCATCCTTGCTACGGTGCCCAAGAATCCAATCTTGAAATTTTTGTTTTGCCAAACTTCAACAGATTTTGTCCCAGGACCAACAAACTTGCACCTCTGGCACACAGAGATGTAAGTTTTTTGCTTGAATTTTTGGGTTTTTACCTGCGTCGCCAGCGGCAGAGCAGGTCTAGTAACCGCTCGACTCCGTCCGTCAGTCCGTCATTCCGTCAGTCTGTCCATCAGTCCGTCCGAAACACTTTTTCCGTCAAAGTTTTCTTGGCTTCTATGAAAGGGAATGATTTTATATTTGGTCTGCTGCTTCATAATGATGAGTTGTATTGTGTAAGCAATTTTCAGATCTGCCGTGCAGCCACTTCCTGTTTGCCGATACTTTGAAATTTTACTGTACCCACTGAACATTGAAATTTTTCGTCAAACTTTTCTCGGCTTCTATGCAAGGGATTGATTTTATATTTCATCTGGAGCCTGATAATGATCACTTGTATTGTGTATGCAATTTTCAGATCTGCCATGCAGCCACTTCCTGTTTGCCGATTCAATTGCATGCAGCGACGCAGGTCCAGACCCGGTATTGGTCTTGGCTTGTTCATTTCATCGCAGCATCCATTTTTTTCTGCATTTGGAACTGTCCGTTAGTGAAATGGATTTCCGTTTTTTCTTTTCTTTCCGGCATCCATTGTTTTCCACATTTTCGAAATGTCCATTTAATTGTCGGGTTTCCATATTTTTGTCGTTCCCCTGCTGGAAATAAATCTGTTTTGCTGAGTGTGTGGGTACCCCAAAATTAATGTTTTTTACTTTCTCAGGTGCGTGTTTACAAAATTCAGTCAAAATCAAATGAATCTTCTGTTATGATAGCAATAAGTGTTTTAACCCTTTACCTAACCTGAAAAGCAGACGACACTTGCAAAAATAATTCTTGAATAACTAATTTTTTCAATTTGTTGTCTCAAAAACATAGGTTATGACACCTCGTTGGAACGAGCTCGACAAGCTCGTTCCAACGAGGGGTCATAACCTATGTTTTTGAGACAAAAAATGAAAAAAATAATGAAAATTAATTGGTGATTTTTTAGAATAGTGCTGGCCGGTTTTGGCCGTTACGTTAGGTAAAGGGTTAAATCGCTATTCGTCGATCAAGAACGTTGACTGGATTACAAAATAAATTTAAGTGAAGCTGGCTCAAAGATAAACATGTACATGAAGCTTTTTTCTTGTACATGAGGAAAATGAATGAAAAGGGCAAAGTTTTGTACAGATATTGTGGTTATTATTATTTTAAGCACAGCTCTGCAGGAAAGAAAGCACTCCATACTCATTCTAAGTTTGAAAAGCACAAAACTAGGAGGAAAACTTGTGTTGAAAACTAGTCACATCCATGTGTGCTCTCAAATACAAAGCAATTGGAAGAAGGAGCTTTGCCTGACAATAACCCATGAATATGCCCTACAGTGATTCTACCAATGTGTTGGCATCAACTGGAAACAATTTCGCCCCTCACCAAAATTATAACCTGAAAATTGTATTTTTAGCTGCGACTAGCAGCTCTATAAGTGGCAATGTCGGTCTGTCTGTCGGTCGGTCTTCTGTCGGTCGGTCTGTCGGTCTGTCTGTGACCAACGAGTTTCAAAACTCAATAACTTTTGAAATACTTGATGGAATGACTTTATATTTGGCATGTAAGTGTATCTTATTGATGTCTAGCCACTGTTCAATGCATGTGTTGTTCCAAATATTTTTCTTGGAGTTATGGCCCTTGATGGACTTAGAATTTGGTGAGATTGCACCACCCGTCGCAGCTACGGCGTCGATGTCGCGATTTTTTCATTGATCATTTCCAGCAATTCTCTGCTCAGGATAGCTCCAAATACGTTCTTAGAGAGAACTTCCAAAATTCTAAATTTTCTTGGGGTGTTCCCAAAGTAGCCCTCCCTCTCCAATATCCTTTCCCTCCTCGGCTATTGGCCGAGGGTTTCAGTTGCTATTAACTGACAAAACAATGTCACTTTCTTTTCATTGAGGATTTGCAATGTAAGATTTGATATCACTTCATTCAGTGTGCAGAATTGACAAAGGAGTTTAACATCATGGCTGTATGGTGGTGCACAGAAAAATTTGTGTGTAAGGTTAACCTTTAGTCCTCATAAGACTTAGGCATGGTGCTCTGAGCATGCACCTTAAATTCTAGAAATGCAGCTGTAATAACCTATTTGAAAAGATGTGATGTGAACCCATCAAACAATTTCCTTATTGTTGTTTCCAGAGGTCACAGAGAATGATTAAAGTTGACTTTTGGAAATTGAAAGTCGATTATATGTGCTGGGTATATTGTCCTGCAAATATTCAAGATTCGATTTGATATTGATATCATACATCTGCTTTGAGATCAATCGCTAATCAGTCTCAAGATTCGATTTGTTTGAATCTCTCATGCTCAATGCAATTTGTTACATTTCCAACGAAATTGGATAAAATTGACATTAGAGAATTCATTCATATAGACCCAATTCATATTTAATTTGAGTAATTGCAATGTTTAACTGGTTGAGGGCTACATTATTTTTGATGGTCTGAATTTGTACATCAAAATTTATTTTATCACAAATTATTGAAGAGTGCCCTCAGGCACTCTTCAATAATTTGTGATAATACAAATTTATATAAACAAAATATTATTTGGGTTTGACTGAATGTGAAACATGAGCAAGGAAAACGTGGGCTATTGCTCTAGTACCCTCATTTTTTTCAAAGCCCTGATAGTGGCTTCCAGCACTCAACCAGTTAATTGTTAGGTTAGAAGTATAAAATACAGAAAGCCCACAGATCATGCACGACATGCACTTAATTTCTCAGACCTCCTTATCAATGAATAATGATCATCTGTTAGCAAAGAGTTCAGAATATCCAGTTTGATGATGCGACTAATTGTGCATTTTTGTGGTGATTGGAACACGTTAACACTGCAAACTATAAAATCTCATCTGCGAAAATAGACTCAAAATTTAAAGTCAGGCAGTGCCATGATGACTGCCATCGATCATAATCATCTGTATTAACCCTTTACCCAACGTAACGGCCAAAACCAGCCAGTGCTATTCTCAAAAATTGCCAATTAATTTTCAAAATATTTTCATTTTTTGTCTCAAAAACATAGGTTATGACCCCTCGTTGGAACGAGCTCGTCGAGTTCGTTCCAACGAGGGGTCATAACCTATGTTTTTGAGACAAAAAATGAAAAAAATTAATTATTCAAGAATTTTGTTTGCAAGTGTCGTCTGCTTTTCATGTTAGGTAAAGGGTTAACAAAGTGGTGCCTTACAAAGCCTGTCGTGGGGCATAACCGACCAATAGGGTGTCGGGTAGTTTTGTTCCTTCATTAGTTCTTTCCCCTCCCAGGTCATTTCCTTCCTTTACTATTTCGTACTGAGTCATTTTGTATCTGTATAAACAGACTTGAGTAAGAGAGTAATGTGGTGACCGAGTGGATTCTTGCGCTGGTCTCTGCCAGAGGTCATGGGATTGATCTCCGGTCAGGAGACATTCTGAGATGACCGAACATTCTTTGGTAACATCAGTTGTGGTATTGATTCTGCTACAGCATACAATCCTTTCGTACTATAAATACAAGTATGGATGGAACGCTGGATGTAATGAACAGAAGCAGCAGTGCACAATTTAATATACATCCCCAAACTTTTCTATGCGCCGAAATGAAGGGACAATATTGATTGATGCTAAGGATGTAAAATTTTGTGGCGAATAGTAACAAGCTAAGCCTTCAAAAACTCAAACTTTGGATAATAGGCTTGCCTGTTTTAGCAACGATGCTCCAGAGAATATTTATTTACTGGTGTTTAAGGTGTTCAATCAGTGCTGTAAGGGTTATCATAGTATTCCATAATTTCCGTTTCGTGCAATACGAAATAATATGTCTATTAACCCTTTACCTAACATGAAAAGCAGACGACACATGCAAAAGAAAATCTTGAATAACTAATTTTTTTAATTTTTTGTCTCAAAAACCCAAGTTCTGACCCCTTGTTTGAACGTACTCAACGAGCTCGTTCCAACGAAGGGTCATAACCTATGTTTTCGAGACAAAAAATGAAAAAATAATGAAAATTAATAGGCGTTTTTTGAGAATAGCGCGGGCCGGTTTTGGCCATTACGTTGGGTAAAGGGTTAACCCTTTACCTAACATGAAAAGCAGATGACACTTGCAAAAAAAATTATTGAGTAACTAATTTTTTTCATTTTTTGTCTCAAAAACATAGGTTATGACCCCTCGTTGGAACGAGCTCGACGAGCTCATTCCAAAGAGGGGTCATAACCTATGTTTTTGAGATAAAAAATGAAATTAATTGGCGATTTTTGTGAATAGCGCGGGCCGGTTTTAGCCATTATGTTGGGTAAAGGGTTAACCCTTTACCTAACATGAAAAGCAGACGACACTTGCAAAAAAAATTATTGAATAACTAATTTTTTTCATTTTTTGTCTCAAAAACATAGGTTATGACCCCTCATTGGAACGAGCTCGATGTGCTCGTTCCAACGAGGGTCATAACTTATGTTTTTGAGACAAAAAATGAAAATATTTTGGAAATTAATTGGCGATTTTTGGCCGGTTTTGCCGTTACGCTGGGTAAAGGGTTAAGATTCGATTTGAGATTCAATTCGATATCGATATCAAGAGACAAGATTCTATTCGAGATTCCATTCGAAAACAAAAATTGTGATTCGCAGATCTCCAGCTGGGTACCAGTGGTTTATATTATAGTTGACTTTTTATTTTTAGCATAATTGGAACCCAGATGGAAGATGCTGGTGTCTACAGATGTGTTGCTAGCAATAACATTGGTAAAACTTTAGTTGAAGCCACTTTAACAGTAATTGGTATGTACTTACTACAGTTATTTATGAAGGATTACCTTCAAAAGAATTTAAACTATTTCAATAAGAGACCAAATGAAAATTAAAAGTTCTTGCGTGAAAGGATCAGGCCTGGCATTCTTAAAAATGCAGGAGTGGTAAAGATCGCTCTCCTTACATGGCCTAGGAGAGCGATTAGCTCTCCTCAAGCTTCCAAAAGCTGAAAGTGGCAAAATGAAGTTGTGCTATTAATGATTTTGCCTTGTGGGTTTTGTACATTTTATTTGGTGCTGCTAACCAGGTAGTGTCTGTGAGATGGCTCCCGGAGGTGTAGGAAGGGTAGTGTGGCCATATTGCAGAGACCACTAACATAGCAGAGATATGAAAACCAGTGGGTTTTAGGAATAGGCTGTTGTGGTAATCATTATTTTCTAAGGCTAGGAGGGCTATTTTTCGCCCTCCTCAATTTTTTTAAGGCGAGCAGTAGGCGAGTGAATCGATGGCTTCTGAAAATGCCAGGCCTGAAAGATGCAGAGGTCAGTTGACTCTGACAAGACCCAACACTCCTCAATTATTTTTAAGTTTAGTTGAGAACATATTTATTATTTAGACCTTGAAACTCACATTGAACAGGTGTCAAACAGTAAATTAAGGCTTGTCCCTGCAGGGATCTGCAGCAATGTCTGGTAGTGTGTTGTGGGGTGTCAGGAACAAGAATATGAATTTGGTTTCCCTGTGGGAGCCCCGAGAAAAGAAGCATGGTTGTTCACTGTCGTAAACAAGCTTTGCTTTACTTGTAAAACAAAAGATTGGAATTTTATGCCCCTGCCATAAAATGGCTGGGAATAGATGATGTTACCCTTTTCCACCATCATTCCATCTTTCTGTCCTTCTAAAATAAGTTTTCCCAATTTTATTCCACCAAACATTCAGATAATTGGCTGATTTCTGGTATGTGGCTTTGTCATGGGTATCTATAAATTGGGTTTGGTTATGGTAGGATCATTTTTCGCAGAGTAACTGACTTTGAACTTTGAGATATTGCAAACAGCCAATCATGCCTCAGGCATGTAAAGCCAATCCTTAATGATGTAACCTCATGGGGCATATGTGTCATACTGACGCATCTAGTTTTTTTAGTCTAACAAGTATTTAATATTTCAGTTGATGGTGGCTGGTCTGACTGGTCTGACTGGGGGCGGTGCAGCGTATCTTGTGGCTTTGGTATACGGGACAAAGAGAGGCACTGTAACAATCCGTTGCCTGTTAATGGTGGTAGGCCATGTTCGGGACCTTCAAAACAATCAGAGTATTGCATGGATCGAGAGTGCTCAGGTATATTACCATGATATAAAACTAGTTTTTCTTCACAAAACATACATTACATTTGAGAGCTTTATTGACCAAAACTTTTGCCAACGGAATATTTTAAATTCGGAATGCAATACACCCTAATAGAATAACCACAGTTCCTTGAAAGCCCTTGAAGAGCCTTAAGTCCCAATGGTCCTTTAACCCTTTACTCAATGCAGACGATATCCAAATTTATTGTTTTAAATATCATTTTTTAAATTTTTTAAAAAGATTACAACAAAACCATATCATGTGACCCCTCTTTGGAACGAGCTTGATGAGCTCGTTCCAAAGAGGGGTCACATGATATGGTTTTGTTGACATTGTTCTAAAAATATTTTTTCAACTGCTGAATTTGTATATTACGAGGGCGGATGTGGGAGATTCGTTGGGTAAAGGGTTAAGTACTTTTTATACGTCCAACATTTTTTGATGGACGTATTATGTTATGGCTTTGTCCGTCTGTCCATCTGTCTGTCTGTCTGTAAACAATTTTTGTGTCGCTTACTCCTCCAAAGGTTTACATGCTACATTGTTTAAACTATGCATTCATGTTGATCAGTAATTGCCCTTGTGCACTCCACTGTGTATTTCCAGAGTTATGCCCTCTTTTACTACTTAGAACATTACAGTATTGTGTCGCCTACTCCTTCAACATTTTACATGCTATATTGTTCAAACTTGTTGTTCACACATGGTGATCACCAATTGCCATTGTGCATGTGACAAGAACAGGTAACTCCATTTTGTATTTCCAGAGTTATGCCCCTTTTAGTACTTAAAACATTACAGGATTGTGTCGCCTTCTCCTTCAATGTTTTACAGGCTATATTAATAGTTCAAACTTTACACACATGTTGATCACCAATTGCCATTGTGCATGTGACAAGAGCAGGTAACTCTGTTTTGTATTTCCAGAGTTATTCCCCCTTTTAGTACTTGAAACATTACACTATTGTGTCGACTACTCCAACATTTTACTTGCTTTATTGTTCAAACTTTGCACCCGAGTTGATCATCACTTGTTGTGCATGTGACAGGATAACACCATTTTATATTTTTATACTATAACCCAATGGCACAGACTTAGCTGGTGCAAACACAAAGTTATCAAGGGCCAAACACAAATTTTTAACC
Source organism: Pictodentalium vernedei (assembly GCA_031216915.1). NCBI lineage: Eukaryota > Metazoa > Mollusca > Scaphopoda > Dentaliida > Dentaliidae > Pictodentalium > Pictodentalium vernedei. The sequence goes on along the minus strand of CM062291.1, from coordinate 42,802,680 downwards.
CCTCAATCCCCAAAATGTGCTTGCAAAACCGAAAATTAAAAGTCCTATCTGGTCTTCCATGCTTTTACTCTCTGCGCATGTGCAGTCGCCAGGAAGTGACCGATATTAGCGCAAACATCATTTTTTGTTTGGCCCTAAAGTCAGCAATGAAATAACATCTGTGCTTTTAAATCTCCTTTTTTGAGGGTGGCAGACACAAATCAATGCAAGAATTGGTGGATCCGAGGCTGTTATTGGATGATGGAAGTGTTCAATGGTGGTTTTAGACATTCAGGGCTGTAACTTTATAAATAATGTTTCCCAATTTTGGGACATTCGCCTGGCATCATCATTTTTGTTAATGATTATTCCACTGTTTGTTAAGTATTCCTTCCCCATCCTTCCATGAGCCCTTCCTGTTAAACTCCAAAGCTTTTTGGCTGTTTTTTATTGACATTTTTTATTAAATTTCTTGGGAGTTTAACATTTATTACAGAATATTATTCTGTTTTTCCCCTTGGTTACGTCCTCACCCTAGGGGTGTTTAGGTCGTTTAGTCTTGCATCTTCTATCCGATGTATCATTTCTTCTTCGTAGTGAAGATCTAGCTTTGCATCTGGTAGTATTTTAATTGTTTTCTGACTTTGGGCCATTTTGTGTGCCTGATGTCTTGTTTACATTGACGTTGTTTATTGTGGATTTTGTCCACACTTAGTCTCTATCGGGATGCCCTTGGGCTCTTAATGTTCCCTTTGGGAACTTAGGCATTTTTTTCAAAAAAATTTATTTCCAAAAAATATTTTGAATTTAATTTTGATTGCTATTATTCATGTATCTTAATTATATATATATTTGTTGTGGAGTCTGGAGGTCTGATATCGATGTTAGTCGATGCACTCCTGCAGATGCTTGTCATTCATGTGTTCAATGGAATGACTAATGTGGAGACGGTGTTGCAGTACGTTGTTGGCAGTAAGGTTCTGAGGACAGGGCCTCTCACCACGTTCTAATTTATTTTGTCAGTTTCTTTTTCAGAGGAACATGAGCATGGTGATGATATTCTGACACCCATCCAAGTGTCCTACCGTCATCGTGCTCCGTGGAGCATATAGAGCTAGCTGCAGTGCTCATGTCTGCAAGAGTTAGGGTCTTTTGTTAAGGGTTTTAATTTGTTGCAAGCAGCTACAGCTAGCTTGACCGGTGAAGCATTACTCAGTCTGTGGGTGCTGTGATGCCGGGTAAGTCTGTTGCGTTCGAAAGAAGGAAGTGGATTGGGTAGAGCGAGCACTTTAATACTAATAGTTCACCCAGCAACGATGGAAATAAGGAGGAAGTAGCAAGTTTCTTGTGCTCTGTGAGGTCTATAGACCGCGAGTGGGAGAGGCCCCTCTCTAACCTTACAGACATTTGGGGCCAGATGTTGTTATGAGAAACTTGCATGAGCTGCGGAGCATATGTCCGTCCTCCACTCGTGACGCTCTGTTTAGTCTGCAGCCAGGGTTGGCTCCAATCACGGCTTCCTCCGCTACTTTTCACAAGCCGAAATGAAGTTTTCTGGTTGTAAACTTGCACGAGACAGAGCATACATCCACCCACTGCTTGGGATGCTCCGTCTAGTCTGCAGCCGTGGACGGCTTCAGTCATGGCTTCCTCCGCTACATTATTAAAGCACACACAACTGCATCCTAGCTAACGGACTTTGTTTATCCAGCCTGCTGCATGAAGAAGGAACTACTCTTCGCCTGTGAAGTTGGATCATTCGGTAGCTAGGGAGACGAGGCCTCGATCATTGGGACGCTAGGAGAAGAGATCCATCTCGGACATAATATCCCAGGAGCAGCAAGTGGCTAGGAAACAGAAGACCGCTGCTCCTCAGGCCTCGATGATGGACTTGCTGTCGCAAATTGCGCAGCTGAGCGCAGCATCCCAGCAAGTGCAGGTGCAGCCTCCCTCAGAATCTGGCGGACGGTGCTGGGTCGATCCAGTCGTCTGTTCACACAGATGCAGTGGACTGAGATTCACATCTGATTCTCTCGGATGGTGAAAGGGATAAGGAAGAGGATTACCCTTCCCTTTCGGAACAGTACATGGTTGCGATGGCTTTCATCCATCAATACTAACCTGATTTAGGTTCTCTAGGATTCTGTAGTCACTTGTTACTCGTACCGAAGCCATAGAGCTCGTTCCGACAGATAATAGACTAGAGCTCGATAACAAGTTTATCAAAGCTCTAAAAGTTTATTTATAGTTATCATTTAGTCGGTTAAAATGAGGGTTCGAGTGATTGACTATGCTATAAGCATAGATCTAAGGATAGCTTCGGTCTGAAGATAGTGCCCTGCACTGTCACTCGAATATTAGCTTGGTAATGTCTCATAACAATCTGGATCATCTGCTGTTATCCAGAATGAAATTAGTTTTACGTGACTGATGGGGTTGTACTGAGCGACTACGCATTTTGTTTAGATGGGTCGCTTATGCACACGTCCCCTCCAGTTATTCTTAACCAGAACTGGAGTGTGATAATGCATTCGCTCAGGACCAGTATTGTTTTAACGGATCTAGTAAACAAAAGGGTCCATATTGGGGTAGATATTCAGTGGTTAACTCATGAGTTCTGCTGCAACTGCCAGATCCGGCTTTCACGATTATGATGGGTATGAGTCAATAGTTTGGGGCATGACCCTGAGTCCGACAGACTATATAACTGCAGGGGTCTTGGGTTCCTCGGTTCCTGGAGAAACACATAATCATCAAGAATGATGTCAATATTGTTAGCGCTACATCAGTGCGGACACGCTTGTTCAGATATTGTTGGACAACTCAATAGTGGTAGCATACATCAGGAAACAGGGTGGCACCCATTCAGTTTTGTTATGATACCTAACGGAGAAGAATTTTCATGTTCATCTCTCTATCCGTCATATACTGGGTCGTCTGAACGTACTAGCAGACTCGCTCCTCAGAAAGGTCGCCTGTTTCATTTGTATGGACGCTCAACATGCGTTTATTTGTACAGTTTTGCTTCCAGTGGGATGACCCCATGATTGTTCAGTTTGCGACGCACCGTAACAATTAGTTACCATCATTTGTGTCGCTATGCCCAGATTATTGAGCACAGCCAGTAGACACTCTGCAAAATTCATGGGGAGGAATGATAGGATATGCGTATCCTCGTATTCATTTGATTCAACAGGTTACGTTTAAGTTTTAAACAGTCTCATGAGTCCTACTAGTAGCACCTCTGTTGTCACAAATCTTGGATCAGTATTCTCAAGTGTCTGTTATGGGACGCTCCCCAGAAGCTTTCTCCATGAGATGGTCTTCTTTCAGGGGAAGTTTTATTCTTCACGTCCTTCTCTGACCATAGTGGCATAATGGAGTCAGTAAGACGTGAAGGAACCATCGCGGTGCCTATATTTTTCTGTTAACTGACACAAGAACAATTAAATAATGCGGGTGAGGAGATTTCATTATGACTTCGAATTCCCCCCCCCCCCCCATACCCCCACCCCCACACTCACACACACTGCCTTATGTGTTTAGAGGCAATTACCGGGCAAGACGTAGTTTTCTTCCCGCTAACCTCATATAATTTAATACATGCATACTATGCATTTATGTCGTGTTCTATGGCGACCTCATGGGCCCATCTGCTTTTTAGCTGAATTAATGCCCTGTTATTTTGGTTGATTTGTTAAACACAAGTGCTTATTTATAAATCATCACAATTAAATTGCTACTTTTGAGTACCTCACAAGCTTCATAACTAGTTAACTGGTATTCAGATGATTGCATGCTAAATATAAATGCTCTCGCATATTATTATTATTCGGCTAATGCTTTATTGTATTTGGTGGTCCTTGAAATCATAATCTATTTTGGGGGCGGTCCGTGTAGGAGCCTGTTAATCATACCTATGTACATCTCTAGATCCAAGTTTATATTTTGTTTTGTACTCATCTTACATGTGTCTTTACGATCATAGATATCGGATAATACACATTGCAGAGTGTTGTTACTGGAATTTATTGTACAATGGCTGCCTATGGATTACGTAGGAAGTGTGTTTTCAGGAATCGTTCAGTGTGACTTGATTGGATATGTGTATGTTATATTTTTATATATCACCGGTTTTCGACGTATCTGTGTACGTCGTCTGCGGTGTATGTTATTTAGTGTGCAATGTTAATTACCAGGATTGTCACTATAGCCATAACTTCTGAAGTAACATTAAGCACCATCTATTAATCTTGAATTAATACCCGAGTGCCTGTTCGATGATTATATATATTGTTTTTTGGGTACCGCTCTTATTGTTTCCAGAGCTCTCTCCTTTTTCTTTTGAAGATTTCTTCAAAAAAGGGGAGGGTGTGTGTTTTTACCCATAATCTGGCTTAAAATGTATGTATCTTTGAAGGATGCTGTTTTATCCATATTTATATCCTGCCTACAGCTGAAATGTTATTGTAAGGCGTATGTTTGTGGGAGATTTTCTCTTATTCTCAGATATGCCATCCTAATTTTTGGGGCCTTAGTCCAGACTAGCCTTAAAAATTGGGAACTTGCCTTCATGCTTACAATAAGGAATTACTTAAAATTGGGCTCCTTATTTAGAATATGTCTCCTCTATTACTGTGTAGAGAGACACACATGTAATTCCTAACTATTCTAAGTTCCTTCATTGTGGATTGCAGGATTGGAATTATTTCAGAAGTCCTAGGCCCTCCACCTATTTACGATTCAGCTATGTCTGGGCTATTGGTATACTGTGTAAAAATATGATAAATTCATAGTAATTTGTATATTTTTATACTTACCAATGGCCCAGACGGGAAGGGCCCTCCCATGAGTGGGCACTCATACCTCCCTGCTGAATTATTATGTAATACTCTCTTTTACAAAGAATGGTGTTGGCGCCAATTCCGGTCGCTTCCTGGCGTCTGCACATGAGCAGAGGGTAAATGCATGCAGGACCAGTTAGAACTTCTAATTTTCGGTTTAGCATGCAAATTTGGGGGATTGGGGAGCAAAATTTGTGTTTGGCCCTAGATATTTTAGAGTTAGCACCAGCTTTGTCTGGGCCATTGGTAAGTATAAAAATATACAAATTACTATGAATTTATCATTTATACTATCCCTGCGCAAGGTACTTTATTTTTTTCATTAACAAAGCAAGTCATTTGTGCTTTCATGGCCAAGATAAAAATGATGATGCTTAACTAGTCCACTATCAGTTTCACTTGGAGGCATTTTATTTCAAGTGTTGAGGCAATTGATCACACACTTCAGAATCTGTGGTCTGCTGTGAGGTGACCCCCCCCCCCCCCCCCACCCGTTATCAGTATTATTCCAAAGTCAGGAATTCCACCTGAAATGTCTCAACGCAATATCGACTGCAATGTTTGCTGATTAAAATAATTTGTATATTTTTAGCTGCGACGAACAGCTCTATATGTGGCAATGTTAGTCTGTCTGTCGGTCAGTTTGTCACGGAGTTTAAAAAACTCCATAACTCCTAAAATACTTGATGGAATGACACCATACTTGGTATGCAAATGTATCTTCATGATGTCTACACCCTCTCAGTAGTGCACGTCATTCGGATAATTTGTGTCACATTTATGGACTTGTCTTTTTGGTCACCAACAAGTTTTTTTTGTCACCAACGAGTTTTAAAACATCATTGACTTTGCACGAATCGTCACAGCTTCGGCACTGTGACAGTGCATCTTGTTTGTCATTAGTTACAACATTTACCGCAGTATCATTTTCTGAATACTGGGGTATTTAATGCTTTATCTAATGAATTGCCCGCATCCACCTGCATAATTTTCAAATTGAGCACTTGGAAAAAAATAAATTGTTCAAAATATTTCAACAAAACAATATCATTTGACCCCTCATTGGAATGAGTTCATTGAGCTCATTCCAGTGAGGGGTCACATGATACATGATCAGTCCTCGGAATTAGCGATGGCATTCGGCAATGCCTTTGCAAACGCTGCCACCGTGGGGCATGACGGCAGCATTTTCTTGCCGTCGCAAATTGGCAGCCACAATATTTTTTTACTTGTCCCAATTACCTGAAGTCCATCAGAACTGATCATCCAACCCTACATAACATATGTTTTATAGGCGTAACTGGTGTATAAAATCAATATTTGTGGAAATATCTAATATTAATTAATTTGAAAGTAAGTTTGTACAAAATGTATGTGGTTGAAATACTGTTCATAACCAGTTGTTTTTCGTTTGTTTGTGTTTTTTCGAAAGAACCCCGTTGTTGACTGTGATGCACGTTTAAAATAACCCAGGAATTCCTGGGCAATTCCCTTTTGATGTCACACCTTACATAAATACAACCAATCGAATTCTTCGTTTCATGAAAGTATGCTAAATTGGTGTACTGGGACAATGCGGCAGTTCTATTGGTCACTGATGTAATCTCAACAGAGCACATGGTCATGTTCCATTTTAATTTTAACATTCTCCACTTGTGGCATAATGTAAACTGTACAATCTCAAACAAACTGAATTGGAAAACAATCAATCGGTTCAATAAAAAAATAAACGCATTGAGCACAAAACAAGGGTTCGTGGGAAAATAATTCTGGTTGTGTTTATCAGGTCAGAGTCAACTTACCCCGGTTTGATGTGCAATGCAAATATTTCTGTCTCTAACAGTTACTGTCAAAACCGATAGGCTAATAATGCATGGATGCGAGTTACAACCAACCCCTAAAATTAGGACAACCAGTCAATCAATTGATCACTTAATCGAACTACAGATTGTCCAACTGACCACCCACCAGAGATCTCTTGTCCATTTGAAGTCAGCTGTTCTGATTAATGATTATTATTCACTTAGTGTCACAATAATACTGTCATCCAAACAATTCAATTCAAATGTGCCGTCGCTGATAAAAATTTGCCGTCGCAGAATTTTTGGCGGCGGCAATGTTGTGCCATCGCAATATTTTCCTAATTCCGGGAAAGGACTGCATGATATGGTTTATTGAAATTTTTTTGAAAAAATTAAAAAATTAATAATTAAAATAATAAATTTTGATATTCTCTGCATTGGGTAAAGGGTTAATTATTCTGATACTGTTATCAAAATTTGTAATTTTAATTATTTTGTTTCCAATTTTTCGAAAAATGTCAACAAAACCATATTTAACCCTTCATTGGAACAAGCTTGAATGAGGGGGTCACTTGATTAAAACCAAGTTCATTATAAGTTGTTTCACTATATTAATCTTTTTAGTCAATGGTCAATGGAGTAGCTGGCAGTCTTGGGAAGAATGCAGTACAACATGTGGTCATGGGGAAAAAATGCGACTTCGTAAATGTGATAGTCCTGCACCAGGAAATGGAGGCCGTCAGTGTGAGGGACATAACATGGAGAAAGTTCCATGTAATGTAGCAAATTGTCCAAGTAAGTGTTTCCGTAAACCAGTATTGTAATGAAAAGCAATAATACCGATTGACTGTTAGTAACAGATACTATCTGGCCTGATTTATATATTTATTTATTTAATGAAAGATCGTCTTATGTCTAGTCCATGTGAATTATTGATTGTGCGACACAGGGATGGTCAACTCACTTTCTTGCTGTATGTTGGATGTAACCTAAGCTTCATGTTATAGGATAACTGGATCAAAAAAATAGCGACATCCTGGTCGATCCTAATTTTGATCCCGAGTGGTTGTAGTGTATGCAAAGTGTAGATCCAGTGTTTTTTCTCTCTGTTTTCTGATTCGTTTTTGTCAGTAATCGGATCACCCGGGAGTTTTTTAATGATTCAGACAGATAAGTCTTTTACTGTTCGGTTCGAAGAGTTAAAATGATTGGAGAAAGGTTTGTCGAGCTGTTTTCTCGTGTCATACAAATGCTAATTTTTCCGTACTCTGAATTCTCTTTTTGTTTCTCATACGTATTGTAGACAGCATCATTTGCAAGAGATCTTTTTCATGTTTGGATGGAACCTCGTCAAAATGGATGTTCTCTTGAGTCTTTTTGGAGATGTAGACCCGTTGGTGGTATTTTATTTTCGATGCATTTTCAAAGGAATATTAACTGTTGTTCAAGTCTGACCATTCGTGTTGTGGCGTTCCCATATTTGGAATAGTGTTCTTTGTGCTCTTTGTTCACTGGTGTTGGTACATATTGTCATTTGTTGCGACTTTCTTGAATATCTTGAATATTGTTTTGGCTTTCTGTTGAAGCCCTCTTTGGTGGCCTATTTGTGGCATTGTTGATGACTATTATTTTGGAGTTGCTTGTCTCTAATAATGATTTGGTGGTGTCTTCCCACTAGACCAATTCCCTTTAGACCAATTCCCAAAAGACCACTTCCCAAAAGACCAATTCCACTTAGACCATCTACATACTGTTATTGATTAAGGGTTGATTAAGGACAATTAAGAAAACATTTATTTATTGATAAGCACTTTATTTGATAAAAAAAATAATAAAAAGAATCACAGCCTTTGAAAGTGTGTGATTAGTATAACAATTGTTATGAAAGATCTGCCCAACATCTATAAAATATCAACAAGCCAGAAAATAAGCAGACTATCATCTGAAAAATGAGGTAACCAGAGGGTGAATTTTGTGATGCTACCCTGCACAGCAGGGTAGCATCACTAAATTTACCCTCTGGGAACCTCAACCTGAATCAGGGTCTCAAACATAAACAGAAAGAGGTACCCAGAGGATAAACTGGCCCACTGCATGGGATAGCATCAGGAAATTCACCCTCTGGGGACCTCATTCTGCAAATGACAGACTGCTTATTTTCAGGCTTGAATATCAATAACATTAAATACATTTATAAATATTTATAAATATATCAAATTATTGATACAGAATTATTTTAAAAGTAGAACACATCAGTTGGTCTAAGGGGAATTGGTCTTTTAGGAATTGGCCTTGTGGGAATTGGTCTAAAGGGAATTGGTCTAGTGGGAATGAACCGATTTGGTTCTAATGGACATACATGTACTTATTATACTACCATTAGTTCTTGTTTCTGTAGCACTCTCTTTTCTGGTAAATATAACTTACAAAATATTGGGTGGCAGTGTAGTACCCTTATCTGACTACTTAGATGGCTAAAAATACCTCCAATGCTCTAAGAACAATCAAAGGAAAATTTATTCAGCAAATCTCACTAAAAGAATACGGCAAAATTTTCCATCTGTAACAAATAAATTATCTGTACACAAAAATATAAAAAGCACTCATTCAGAATCATCATCACTTGAATCTACACACTTTTCAGACTACACCGCCACCTAAATTTTTATAGGGTAACTGGTTACTAAGTTCTTATTTAGTAATGGAAGTCTTTATCATATGACTCGTACGTTTTGTTCACTTTAAAACATTTCATATTTTGTTTTCATATTAAACAGTGATAAATAAAGCCTTCCGTCAATTTCATTGGTCAATTTCAAATCTAGACAATTTGATTGGCTGAACAAAATACAACTGGGCAACAATTTCATAATTTGCATAATTAGAGTTGGGAGCTTTCATTGGTCAATTTCAAAACTGGACAATTTGATTGGCTAAACAAAATACAACTGGGTCACATTTGCATAATTTCAGTAGGGAGAATTTATATTATCTGACCTATTTAGGATGGGTTATATTGTATTAATCTTTTTACCTACAAGAAAAACGCCATTCATTTTTTTTTAACATTTTCACTTTTTGCTTCCAAAACATAGGTTATGACCCCTCATTGGAACGAGCTCGTTCCAATGAGGGGTCATAACCTATGTTTTGGAAGCTAAAAATGAAAATTTTTAGTTATACGAGGATGTTTTTTCCAAGTGCCGTCTGCAACTCAAGTTAGGTGATGGGTTAAAAAGTCATACTAAGTTGCGCGTGTGTGTGTCATATGATAAACAGAATATGAAATGAGTGTTTTCTCATATAATATTTATGAAACTCATCCGAATTTTCTGTTTGGGCTCGCCCAAATGGAAAATTCTTAGACTCGTTTCATAAATATTATATGAGAAAAACACTCATTCCATGTCCTCTATTTATCAAATGGTTGTTTTGATCCTTTAGAATTTTTGAGTATTAAACAACTGACTGTATTTAGGATTACTTCATTTGTGTCTTCCCTATTTTGTGATTGATATTGAGTAAAAGGATACGTCTGTATGCCTACAGCACTGTCATGTTCTGAAAACCAATTCCCATCAGATCAACGTTACGATGTTGGGCCCATAGGGTAACTGCATACCATCAGCATGAGAGTGTCCGCTGATGTAAACTAAAGTAGAATCACTCAGGACTCACTTGAGAACAGAATAACAAATGTCCTGCGTTATTATTACCGTTTACTTGTACATGTATATCATCTCTTGAATACAACAAGGTGTCATCTGCAATGCTTTTGTTGTGAGTTTCCTTGAGCAAAGTTTGTGTGGATACAGCAGCTCCGGTTACTTTATGGAAGTTTCTCTGCAGAGATGTAGGATTGATGTTGCGGTACATGCTGCTCTGTGTTAACAATATAAATGTATTAATAAACTGTTGTAATCCTTTAATGACCTGCATCATGTTTTCTCTCAGCTCCAGATATGAACTCATTCTATGCTGTACAGAGCACACTGTGGCTTATCCTAAGGCTGTGGAATTTCCGCCGAGTTGTGATTTTTGCATTTAGTGTAAAATTCCAGCTCCATTTTTCTCAAGAAACCATATTTTTGTAAGATCCTGTTTTTCTTTTGCCTTCTATCAATAATATAACTTCACTATCCATTGGGCGAGTAATTAGAATTTTTTTTGTGGTTTAACAACTCTTTAAAACAGCCAAGATCACGTCGCATTGGCAGTTTTAAGGGTGGAGGAAGCGGTAGCACCCTGAGAGAACCTTCAAGCAGTGGCAAGTGATGGTCTGACTCCCAAACAAACTTACTCTGCACAAGCAAGTATTAAAAACATATATTTACCTTTTAAGAACAAATATGAGTACCGTATTTACTCTATGTATTGGGACAGCTAAAAATAATTATATTCACAGGTGTCCCAATTCTTAGAAAATGGTGAAAGAACAGAGCCTGGTCTTGAATTGATGCTGAATAAAGTTGTGTGTGATTCGTTTTCCATCACTATATACGAAAATCGCCGTCCAATTTTTTTTTATATTTTCTTTTTTTGCTTCCAAAACATAGCTTATGATCCCTCATTGGAACGGGCGTATTGTGCTCGTTCCAATGAGGGATCATAAGCTATGTTTTGGAAGCAAAAAATGAAAATTTTTAGTTACTCAAGAATTTTTTTTATGAGTGTCGTCTGCTACTAGCGACGGGCCAACTGGAAACAAATCTCCTGAATGTCCCAAAGTTTGGAGCATAAAAAAAATATAGTTTTCCAGGGAGGGTGGGGGTGGGGGTCTTCAAAAAAATTCCGGACACAAGGCCGGGGTGGGTGGGTGGTCGGATGGGGGCCAAAACACCTTTTTTCCTGGAGTTACAATTTTTTTCCTGGTGATTATTTTCACATAACAAGGCTATATTGTTGTTTAGTAGTCTAATAGGCACCTGTTTGTCAGGTAGGGTTAGTGAATAAGGCCCCACTAGGCTGATTAGGGGATTTGTTCTCTTTTTTTGTAAATTAAATTAGATGCATTAAAGAATTGTGTACTCCAGTTTGACTAAAAACAATCAGTGGAAATTGATGAATTTTAATTTGGGAATGGTTAACATAATTTTCATAGCTGAATCATCACGGCACAATTTGGATTTTACAATGAGTAGCAATGTGTTTAGCAGAACATCTAAAATAATGTAAAAAATTTACAGAAAATAATCTAAATGCCCAGTTTCTCTGAGTAGAGCTCTTGTAACCTGAAACTAATGAAAATTCTCACTGTGCATCTTTGATATAAAACCCCACTTACTTAATTCAAGCTCATCGTGTTAGTACCAGGGTTTTCACAGAAGGTTTGTCTGGCTATCTCGTGAAAACATGAAACAAAAGTTACAGTTAATATTTGAACTGAAAACTGACCCTGACTGAGCCAGAGTATATAGATGAGTAGCTGAGCATAATACTATGCAGCAAAAGAAGATTACTTGAATCCTCTATTTGATGTTCACAAAAATAGTCTAATTCTTACATTATATGCTGTTATATGCAGAAATCAATGCTGACATTTTTTCGGAGATGGACCAGGACGGACAGTGAGATTTACAATAGTGTTAGGTGACAGATTTTCAGCTTTCCTATGCTATCTACTATCTTTTGAGTAATGACAATTGGCTGAAACCTCAAGCCTAGACACTTAGCCTGTAGTCAGGTCATTAAAATTAAAACTTCTTCACTAAATTTAAACTGTTTCTTCAGTCTCGGAAGTTAACACATGAATGATAATTATTATGAGAGCATTGAGGCCAGAACTTTCAGTTCAGCATTTGTAATTCATGCACTTCAATAATATGCCAGTATACAAGTGTATATAGGCATATTATTGAAATGCATGAATTACAAATGCTCAACTGAAAGTTCTGTCATCAGGTATTAGAACCACCAGAACATAAAGATGTGAAAAAAAACAGTTATCGGATTAGGATTCAAATTAAGGCAAGGATTGACAACTGGAAGCTCAGTGCAATAATTTTTCATTACCCGCTGTGGTGATACACTGAAAAAATATAGGTGGTGGGGTGGGTGTCCAAGTGGTGAGAGGAAAAAAATATTTTTTTTGCACGTGGGTGGGTGGGTGGTGGTCAAAAGGTGGAAAAAAATATTTTAGGCCTTGTGTCCGGAATTTTTTGGAAGACCCCCCCCTCCTGAGTTTTCTGGAAAAAATGTGTGTCCCAAATCATAGAATGTCCCAATACATAGAGTAAATACATTAGTGTTAATCCTTTGCAAATAAGTAATATATATATTCACTCTAAAATATAGAATTGATTATTTATTTTTGACTGATTTTTTAAATGCCCATTTGAAAAATGGTTGTAATTATGTAATCACTCTGTCTGTCCATCCATTAACAATTTGGGTGTCTGACCGATAACTCCAATTCGCATTATGTGATCTTAACCAAAGTACGTATGTGTATTACCCACCTAGTAACACAGGCCAAATTCGAATGTGGCTTCCGCCCAATTATTTTCTACATGAGTTGCAGCCCTTTTTATATACCCATTTTATAAAAACAGTTGTATTATATTATGGCATTGGGTTCCCTCCGTCCGTCCATCTGCCCGGCATTGTTTTCCAGACTTTCTTTTCGTTATGGATAGACATATTGAGAAAATGTTTGGTATACAGCTTTGTTATGGATACTTACAGATCAAGTTTGAATTTTGTTCCGCTCAGTTAATTTTTGATGGAGTTACTGCCCTTAAACTTAGTTTCCGTTTTCCGGACATTTTTTCTCTATCGATTGACATATTGAGAGAATTTGTTATAAATACCTTTGTTATGGTTACTTACAGATCAAGTTTGAATTTCGTTCCACTTGGTTGTTTTTTTAATTTTTGGTATACAGCTTTGTTATGGATACTTAAGATTAAGTTCGAATTTCATTCCACTCAGTTGATTTTTGGTGGAGTTACTGCCCTTGAAGTTAGTTACCGTTTTCTGGACTTTTTTTCGGTATTGATTGACATACTGAGAAAAAATTGTTATATATAGCTTTGTGATGTATACTAACAGATAAAGTTAGAATTTTGTTGAACGAAGTTGATTTTTGGTGGAGTTACTGCCCTTGAACTTAGAATTTTTAGCTCAACTTGACAAAGTCAAGCTGAGCTATTGCCATCACTTCTCGTCCGCCGGCATACGTTAGTACGTACATCCACAATTTCATTTGGCACACTTCACAGGTCGCATTTATGATCAGATCGCTTTGATACTTGGTGTGCTTGTTTGGGGTGACCTCTAGATGGGAGCTATCGATTTTCTCTGGCACACCCTACAGGGTACATTTATGATCGGATTGCTTTGAAACCTGGCATGCTTGTTTGGGGTGACCTCTAGATGGGAGCTATCGATTTTCTTCCATTTCCGTCAAAAAATGTTGCCGCGGCCAACGTTCTTAGAACTTAGTTTAGTCAGACCTCAATATTTCCCTTTGGCATACCGTACTGGGCACATTTATGATTAGATTGCTTTGAAACCATGCATGCTTGTTTGGATTGACCTCTAGATGGGAGTTATCAATTCTCTTCCATTTCCGTCAAAAATTATTGCCGTGGCCAACGTTCTTAGAACTTAGTTTAGTCAGACCTCAATATTTCCCTTTGGCACACCCAACAGGGCACATTTATGATTGGATTGGTTTGAAACATGCCATGCTTGTTTGGGGTGACTTCTAGATGGGAGCTATCGATTTTCTTCCATTTCCGTAAAAAATGTTGCCACGGCCAACTTTCTTAGAACTCAGTTTAGTCTGACCTCAATATTTCCCTTTGGCACACCCTACAGGGCACATTTATGATCGGATTGCTTTGAAACCTGGTATGCTTGTTTGGGGTGACCTCTAGATGGGAGCTATCGATTTTCTTCCATTTCCGTCAAAAAGTGTTGCTGCGGCCAACGTTCTTTGAACTTAGTTTAGTCAGACCTCAATATTTCCCTTTGGCACACTCTACAGGGCACATTTATGATCTGATTACTTTGAAACCTGGCATGCTTGTTTGGAAAGACCTCTAGATGGGAGCTATCGATTTTCTTCCATTTCCGTCAAAAAATGTTGCCGTGGCCAACGTTCTTAGAACTTAGTTTAGTCAGACCTCAATATTTCCCTTTGGCATACCCTACAGGGCACATTTATGATCGGATTGCTTTGAAACCTGGCATGCTTGTTTGGGGTGACCTCTAGATGGGGGCTATCGATTTTCTTCCATTTCCGTCCGTCAAAAAAAGTTGCCGCTGACAACGATCTTTGAACTTAGTTTAGTCAGGTATCAATATATTCCTTTGGCATACCCTACAGGGTACATTTATGATCAGATTGGTTTGAAACTTTGCATGCTTGTTTGGGGTTTCTTCTAGGTGGAAGCTATCGATTTTCTTTGATTTCTGTCAAAAAATGTTGCCACTGTCAATGACCTTCGATGAACTTAGTAAAAACTTAGCATCAATATTTCCCTTTGACACACCCTGCAGTGTACATTTATGATTGGATCGCTTGCAAACTTGGTGTACTTGTATGGGGTGACATCTATATGGGAGCTGTCGATTTTCTTCCATTTCTGTCAAAAAATGTTGCCGCTGACCTTTGAACTTAGTTTAATTAGGCCTCAATATTCCCTTTAACACACCCTTCAGGGCACATTTATGATCGGATCACTTTGAAACTTGGTATGTGTGTTCGGGGTGACCTCCAGATGTGAGCTATTGCTTTTTTTCATTTCCATAAATTATTGTCGTTATCACCAGCCTTTGAATTTACTGCATTTGTGCATCAACTTATCCCTTTTGAACTCTCAGCAGGGTATATTTATGAATTTCCATAAAAAAACAAAAAAAACCCCAAAAACCATTGCCACAAGCAATGACCTTCTACTGAGTGCATTTGTGCATTAACATCTTCATTTGGCATGCCTCAGAGGTTAGCAACAATCTTTGAATTTATTGCATTTGTGCATCATCATTCTTTGACATGGCCTACAGGCCACATTTATCTTAGGATTGTTTTTGAACTTGGTGTGCTCATTAGGCAAGATCTTTAGATAAGAGCTATTGATTAGCATTCATTTCTGTGAAAAAAGTTGCCATTTACAATAACCTCTGAACATACTGCATTTGTGTATCAACATTCTTCCTTCAGGCAGTCTTACAGTTTACATTTAAAAATGCATGGATTACTCTGACGTTGTGCACACACAATGTTGTTATGTTGAAATTCATCAAATAACATTGGTACCAATGATCTTCAATTTTGCCGTTTCATTTATAACTTACCAAGTTCAAGTTTGTCAAGTTGAGCTACAGTGTCATCGACACTTTCATTCGAGTTTTTTTTTTCATTTTCCAGACTTTTTGAATAAGTTAATAATAATTAACTAAAATGGAGAAACTGACAGTAAAGTTCAATTGGAACATGAATAATGTTTTATAATTTCTGGAAGTGCTGGCGTATTATGCACTGTCCAACGGTGTCCTCTGGTTTGACTTAGAATTTGACCGTCTATTAACTTTTTTGATTTCCGACCGATAACTCCAGTTTGGATTATTTGATCTCAACCAGATTTGGCATGTGTATTACCCAGCTGGTAATATAGGCCATGTTTGTATATCCATTCCATTCAATTATTTTTACATGAGTTAAAGCACTTTTTTGACTTCGAATTTCACTGTCTATTAAAATGTTTTGTTTCCGACCAATAATTCCAGTTTGGAATACTTGATCTCAACCAGAGTTGGTATGTGTATTACACAACTAGTAATACAGGCCAAGTTTGAATACGGGTTCTGTCCAATTATTTTTACATGATTGACAGCCTTTTTTCGACTTGGAATTCAGTCGTCTATTAACATTTTTTGTTTCAGACCAATAACTCCAGTTTGCATCATTTCACCTCAACCAAAATTGGTACAATTCAAAATGGCTAACGGGCGTATTGGCCATGCCCTGTGGTGTTCTTGTTGTCTTTTGACATTTTTCAGTCTTTCCAGGGCTTGGGCCCTAAGAAACTTCTAAATTGTCGAATTTTCCAGACCTGACATACTATTGAGAGATAAGCAGATTGTGTCATTGTGGTAGGTACAGTACAATCCTCTTAATTGAATATCCATTTTGCCAGTGAAAATTATTCAATTAACAGGATTGTACAATTAACAGGGATTTGGTCAGTTTCCTGTGTTCTGGAGGTAAACTGAGCATTTATTCTATTATATCATATTTGACAGAGCTCATAGAGCTCTGTCAAACAAAATATAATAGAATAAATGCCTGTATTGGATGTAGTGAGGCCAAAAAGGTTGATAAATAAGGGGAATTTGGTTCGTGTCAGTAATTTTTTCGACATATTACAAAATTTATATACAATTAACAGGAGTTTTCTCTACAACCCATATACAATTAACAGATCAAATGTGTACTGAAGGTATGGTAAATGGTTTTGTGTTTGAAAATTATATTCAATTAACAGGGATATACAATTAAGAGATATCCAATTAAGTGGGCTCCACTGTATATGCAGAAGCCATTTTTACTGGAAAAATTTAATTTTCATATTTTTCAGTTGATGGCAAGTGGGGCAACTGGGGAGTCTGGTCACCTTGTAGCATATCTTGTGGCCAAGGTTATAAAGAACGACACAGAGAATGTAACAATCCACGACCACAAGACAAGGGTCGATACTGTCCAGGACGAGCAATTCAGAGAAAAATATGTAGAGCAGGGGACTGTGCAGGTATCAAGTACTTTTTAATCATCTGCATCTTCAAAATACTTTGGAAAATTGCTATTCTTAACCCTTTACCCAACGAATCAACCGCATCCGCCCGCGTAATATGCAAATTTAGCAGTTGAAAAAATATTTTTCCAAAAATTTCAACAAAACCATATCATGTGACCCCTCGTTGGAACTAGCTCGTTTCAACGAGGGGTCACATGATATGGTTTTGTTGAAATTTTTTGAAAAATTTTAAAAAATTATATTTCAAATAATAAATTTTGATATCATCTGCGTTGGGTAAAGGGTTAACCCTTTTGAACCCTGGTGGTATCTTCCATGTCAGTTCCATGGTAGCAATAGGAAGAGTCCATTTTTATTATTTTGGGGTAGACCAATTAATATTTTCAATGTTCAGCCTAAGGGCTGCACGTTGAAAAAATTGATTTGTCTACACCACACATTTACCTTGCAGTCATCCGCCTTAATGACATTATGACATAGCTTTTGACCTGGCTGGAAAAACAGCCTCTGGAGTTTAAAGGGTTAAAAAAAATCTGCATTTAATAAAAAATTATTGTCCCAAACTTTGTAAATCCTTTTCAAAACCTGTTGCACTAGTTTTAGTTTTCAGTGCAAAAGTTGATCTGACATCATTTCTCAAGTTTTTTTTTATTAATATTGAGAGCCATTCCCAACAGCCCATCAGATTCAATTAACCCTTTACCCAACGAATCGCCTAATGTGCAAATTCAGCAATTGAAAAAATATTATTTTTCAAAAAATTTCAACAAAACCAGATCATGTTACCCCTCGTTGAAACGAGCTGATTGAGGGGTCACATGATATGGTTTTGTTGAAATTTTTTGAAAAATTTGAAAGAATGATATTTAAAATAAAAAATTTTGATATCGTCTGCATTGGGTAAAGGGTTAAAGCAGAGAAACACAAAGATCTTATTGCATGCAAGATCAGAGCACTTACAGTTAACCCTTCACCTGATGAATCTGCCATATTCACCTGTTGAATTTACAAACTGAGCAGTCGGAAAAAGAAAAAGTTTCCCCAAAATTACAAAACCATATCATGTGACCCTTTATTAAAATGAGACACATTGAGCTTATTCCAGTGGGGGGTGGGGGGGGGGGGTGGGGGGTGGGGGGGGGGGGGGGGTGAAACATGACATGGTTTTGTTAAAACTTTTTAAAACATTTAAAAAAAAAATGATTCAAATATCAAATTTTGAGATTGTGTGCATGGGTTAAAGAGTTAATGAAAATAATATTCACTTGTTTTCAGCCAGGCCTTTAAATTGCCCCCAAAAGCTGTGCCCAAATAAGGTAATTGTGCACAAATTATGCGGTGTTTAAAAATTTTGCAGTTCACTCAAGTTTTCCTGATGCATGCAAGATAGTTTAGGGTCTCCTTTCAACTCAGAGCTCGTTCCAACGAGGGGTCACATGATATGGTTTTGTTGAAATTTTTTGAAAAATAATCTTTTTCAACTGCTGAATTTGCATATTACGCGGGCATATGCAGCCGATTCGTTGGGTAAAGGCAGAAAAAGAAAAAGTTTCCAAAAACTTACAAAACCATATCATGTGACCCTTTATTGACATGAGCACATTGAGCTCATTCCAGTAAGGGTTATTTCAAGCTTAATTTTGTCTCCCCTTCCCAGAAGGGAGACATATTGTTTTAGTGCATATTCTTCTTCTTCTTCTCGTTCTTCTTCTTTTTCTTTTTCTTTTTCTCATACAAACTTTGTCCGGGGCATAACTTTTTTGTCTCTTGACTTAGACCTTAGATATTTGGCATGTGGATGTATCACCATGAGCAGGTGTGTCGCTTACCATAGTGACCTTCATGTGACCTTGACCTTTGACCTGAAGGTCAGATTTATGTGCTTTTTAAGGGAAACTTTGTCCGGGGCATAACTTTTTTGTCTTTTGACCTAGACCATAGATATTTGGCATGTGGATGTATCACCATGACCTGGTGTGTCACATACCATAGTGATCTTCATGTGACCTTGACCTTTGACCTGAAGGTCAGATTTATGTGCTTTTTAAGGGAAACTTCGTCAGGACCAGAACTTTTTTGTCTTTTGACCTAGACCTTAGATATTTGGTATGATTGTCAATATTATTCATGTATATATAATTTGCAGTGCATTAAATAGAAAGGAAGGGGAGACATATGTTTTGGTGTGCTAAAACAGTTTCTAGTTTACATTTAAATAGGAGTTTGTCTTGACACCAGAAAAACTAAGAATCCTTTCAAGCAAACTGCTGCCCAGCGGGAGACATGAATTCACTGAATTTGCTTGTTCATCCCTTGAATGTAAGAAGGCTTTGCAATGCTAAAGCATTGCAAAGCCTTGTTGCACTCAAGGGACAAATTTATCAATTTTATAAACTAAAATAAAATAAAATATCAGACATCAACCATTTAATTTTTTTAAAAATTTGCATTGGTTATAAAAAGAGAGAATGCAGCAGCCAAAAGGACAATCCGGGAGGGCCTGAGAAACAGATTTTTAAACTTTTTTAGGCCAAAATTGCTGTAATTTTATTTTCTGTAAATCTACATGAAATCTACATGAAAATGGTCTTTAAAACCATTTTCATGTAGATTTATAGAAATGACATGTATAGCAAGTTATACCTTAAGTATATTTCGAAGAGCTCGTTCCAACGAGGAGTCACATGATATGGTTTTGTTGAATTTTTTTAAAAATTTGAAAGAATGATATTTAAAATAAAAAATTTTGATATCGTCTGCATTGGGTAAAGGGTTAAAGCAGAGAAACACAAAGATCTTATTGCATGCTAGATCAGAGCACTTACAGTTAACCCATTACCTGATGAATCTGCCATATTCACCTGTTGAATTTACAAACTGAGCAGTCAGAAAAAGAAAAAGTTTTCCCAAAATTACAAAACCATATCATGTGACCCTTTATTGAAATGAGACACATTGAGCTTATTCCATTGAGGGGAGAGGGGGGGGGGGGGGGGTCACATGACATGGTTTTGTTAAAACTTTTTGAAACATTTAAAAAAAAAATGATTCAAATATCAAATTTTGAGATTGTGTGCATGGGGTAAAGAGTTAATGAAAATAATATTCACTAGTTTTCAGCCAGGCCTTTAAATTGCCCCCAAAAGCTGTGCCCAAATAAGGTAATTGTGCACAAATTATGCGGTGTTTAAAAATTTTGCAGTTCAGTCAAGTTTTCCTGATGCATGCAAGATAGTTTAAGGTCTCCTTTCAACTCAGAGCTCGTTCCAATGAGGGGTCACATGATATGGTTTTGTTGAAATTTTTTGAAAAATAATCTTTTTTCAACTGCTGAATTTGCATATTACGCGGGCGTATGCGGTCGATTCGTTGGGTAAAGGCAGAAAAAGAAAAAGTTTCCAAAAACTTACAAAACCATATCATGTGACCCTTTATTGACATGAGCACATTGAGCTCATTCCAGTAAGGGTTATATCAAGCTTAATTTTGTCTCCCCTTCCCAGAAGGGAGACATATTGTTTTACTGCATATTCTTCTTCTTCTTCTCCTTCTTCTTCTTTTTCTTTTTCTCATACAAACTTTGTCCGGGGCATAACTTTTTTGTCTTTTGACTTAGACCTTAGATATTTGGCATGTGGATGTATCGCCATGAGCCGGTGCGTCGCATACCATAGTGACCTTCATGTGACCTTGACCTTTGACCTGAAGGTCAGATTTATGTGCTTTTTAAGGGAAACTTTGTCCGGGGCATAACTTTTTTGTCTTTTGACCTACACCGTAGATATTTGGCATGTGGATGTATCACCATGACCCGGTGTGTCACATACCATAGTGACTTTGACCTTTGACCTAAAGGTCAGGTTTATGTGCTCTTTTAAGGGAAACTTCGTCCGGACCAGAACTTTTTTGTCTTTTGACCTAGACCTTAGATATTTGGCATGATTGTCAATATTATTCATGTATATATAATTTGCAGTGCATTAAATAGAAAGGAAGGGGAGACATATGTTTTGGTGTGCTAAAACAGTTTCTAGTTTACATTTAAATAGGAGTTTGTTTTGACACCAGAAAACTAAGAATCCTTTCAAGCAAACTGCTGCCCAGCGGGAGACATGAATTCACTGAATTTGCTTGTTCATCCCTTGAGTGTAAGAAGGCTTTGCAATGCTAAAGCATTGCAAAGCCTTGTTGCACTCAAGGGACAAATTTATCAATTTTATAAACTAAAATAAAATAAAATATCAGACATCAACCATTTAATTTTTAAAAAAATTTGCATTGGTTATAAAAAGAGAGCATGCGGCAGCCAAAAGGACAATCTGGGAGGGCCTGAGAAACAGATTTTTAAACTTTTTTAGGCCAAAATTGCTGTAATTTTATTTTCTGTAAATCTACATGAAAATGGTCTTTAAAACCATTTTCATGTAGATTTATAGAAATGAAATGTATAGCAAGTTATACCTTAAGTATATTTCTTATTATTTTCTGAAGAAACATCATTTTCACAAATTATTGGTTTTAAATTATGAGAGTTTCAGCTTATTTCCAATAATTTAGATACCTTCCACTCTACTTCCTGATTTAAAATTTGACGCAAAACCTAATAAAAATGCATACTAATATATATAAAATCCAAGAGGTGACACACATGCTCCCCTAATGTGAATAATAAGTGAATGAATTTATTGTGCCTGACCGGTTTCGTCTTTTTGAGACTCATCAGAGGTAACAAACCTTTGGAGCATCTCCCTTATATACTTTATTGATTATGACGTCATAACAGGGTACCGGCGGGTATTCTACGTGTAGACGACGGGTATATATGGTAGTACCCGGCGGGTATTTTTGATGGTACCCAGCAGGTGTTTTTCGTGTACCCGGCGGGTATATGTGGTAGTACCTGGTGGGTATATTTAGTACCCGGCAGGTATATTTAGTAGTACCCGGCAGGTATTTTTAGTGTACCCGGCGGGTATCTTTTAATGTGTCCGACGGATGGTTTTGTTCCATTCCGGCGGGCACATGACTACAAAAAGGACCAGTATTCTGTATACCCATCGAGTGTGATGTTTTTATGGTGTTTGTAAGGTTACAAACGGGAGATAAGTATAAAGGTTCTATGTTGATGATTAAAATTCATAAAAGAAGAAAATTGCACGAACTCCACTTTATTTTAGGAAACTGTTGATGCTTTTGGCTGCAAAGTCTAGGAAAAACAGTGCTTCCTGAACAGCTTCAAAATTACATTGTTAAAAACATTGTGTTGTTTGGCAGAGTGTCCACTCCTCTAAGTAGTCCCAAAAGGTTACATATTTAGGAACATTCAAAAATAGAATTTTATTGAAATGATGGTTCAAAACCTAAAAAAACAGGAAAGCTGTATTTAATCTATCAATTTATTTTGTTCCCCATGAGACCCAAGGAAGTGAAGCAGTGCTTGTTTACTGTTGCAAACAAGCTCTGTTTTACTTTTAAAATAGGACTCGGTCTCCAGTGCTTGGAGTAGAAGTCCTCTAAAATGGATACAATCGATTGACTAAACTTGACATTATCTCCATGTTGCTATCTAGGGCTGTCACAATTATCAATTTTAATAGTCGCCAGCATTAGTCGACGGTTAGTCAATTAATAGTCGTTTCCCATGAATTCAACAATTTCTGATATACTTACAAAATAAATTTGAAAACCGTCTACTATGTCAACGGTTAGTTGATTAATCGAATAATCATGACAGCCCTATTGCTGTCATGTTTAGCCATTCAGAGGAAATATGTGACCTTAAACACCATTAACTGGTACAGTGCTAAATTATTTTCAGCCATCAAATCATGTACACGTGTCTTTGCCTTGTAACAATTTATGGGAGAGTGCCAATGGGCACTCTCCCATAAATTGTAACAAAGCAAACCCTTACAGACTAAATAATATCACTTCAAAGATAATACAAAGTACATCCAGTGAATATGAGCCTTCAAGTTGTGGTACCTACACTTCAGAATAAAACCCAAATATGGGCTTCCAGCACTCTACCAGTTAAATAAATAATAAATTTATTTTGTTTGGCCTAATCTGTATATCTGTTATTGTTTCTACAGTGAATGGCGGGTGGAGTAAGTGGTCACCATGGTCACACTGTACACAGTCTTGTAATGGAGGCAGCAGAAGAAGGAATCGTCGCTGTGATTCTCCATTGCCATCAAATGGTGGAGCAGAATGTCTTGGATTGTCCTATCAGACTGACTTCTGTAATAACGAAGTATGCCCTGGTAAGGTTTTCAATATTCCATTGTCAAGTTATTGCCCTTTATTATGCCCCCAACCTCCCACAATACCTTTAAGGCTACTTCAAACATGCCTACCGGTCGGGGGCAGTGGCCCGCACTTTGCATAGTTCTTGTTGAATTAGAATATCATACATATAAAGTTTCTGGATGATACATCCTATAATTTGAACAGCTCACCATGGGCATATTATTCCAAACACACCTCAACCTTCAAAGGCCTCTTTCAAGCTTTTGCGATCTCAGAACATGAGCCGTTAACATACCATCATTATGAGGTCCTGCTGACAAAAGATAAATCACCTGAGGAGTGATTTCTTGCCCAGTCTTGGCTGCCTGGACTAGGAATCACTGCTAAGCAACTGGACATCTAAAGATTGTATAGTGTAGTGGGAATTTTCAGGACAATTTCCTCAGGCCCTTGAGGGTTAAGAAAACTGAGAAGAAAATCAGTTACTTGTTTCGTGAAGATGAACCCTTGAACTGCTCGCAAGTTTCAACATGGTCATGTAAGTAGCGAATGCAGGAAAATTTTGAAAATTCAGACAGTCTCGGTTTTCAGTGATGAGTTCGGTTCTATTTTTCGGTATCCCATATCAGTATCAGTTCATTTTTTCAGGTATTTTGCTCATCACTGTCAGGAACTATCACTATAAAAAATTGGTCCTCAGTTTGAATCCACCTGCGGCAACTGCGTTGTGTCCTTGGGCAAGACACTTCACCCCGATTGCCCATGTGGAGGCATGGTGGCATTGTGTACTAAGGTGTACTGCACGTCGCTGGTGCACCTGTCTTTAACCATTGCTAACCTTGCTTGTGTGGAGTTGGTATGTTGGGGAGCTGGCAGTTGCTCGGTGGTTTTCTCCGGCTTCCTCCACCCATAAAACAGTCGTGGTCATGATTAGCCATTGTGCAGAATATGTGACCTTAAACACCAATAAATAATGAAACACTATAAAAAATTGTGTGAATTTTGATGAGTAATGTTCAGACTTGTTAATTTTCAAATTTTTTCTTACATAGTACATGGAAAGTGGGCAGCCTGGAATGATTGGGGACCGTGTACAGTTACTTGTGGAGGAGGACAGAGAAAGAGGTTCAGAACATGTTCATCCCCAACACCAAGCAATGGTGGCAGACCATGTATGGGAAGAGATGAAGATATGTCTGAGTGTAATGTTCTTAACTGTCCAGGTATCCATCACTTTTACATCTTACTTTATAACCTGATATGTTTGTGTGTTGTACAGCACACCAAGTTAACCCTTTATACAGTGCACACAATATCAAAATTTGTTATTTTAACTCCTTGCATGCTGTAGGCGGATATTCCTGCCAGGACTGGATTCCTCTTGCCACTGAAATTAGTATGAAATTTGATGCAATTTATCAAAATCTCTCCCTGTAAATTACATGGATTTTTGCACCAATGATTTCTTTAAATTTGGAGGAATTTTACATCAAATCTGGTCATGGCTGCTTCAGAGCAGCCATGACTAGATTTGATGAAAAATGTATTGAAAATACTCAGCAGGTTAAGAGTTAATTACATTTTTTGCAAATTTAACAAATTTTTTTATAGATCCATCTCATGTTACCCCCTGGGGAGCACGGTGGCTCAGTAGGTAGAGGTGCAGGCTGCAAGCCGAGAGGTCCTCAGTTCGAATCCCACCTGCAGCAACCGCGTTGTGTCCTTGGGCAAGACACTTCATCTCCATTGCCCACGTGGGGGCACGGTGACGCTGTGTACTAAGGCATACTGCACGTTGATGGTGCACTTGTCTTCAACCAATGCTAACCCTGCTTGTGTGGAGTTGGTATGTTAGGGAGCTGACAGTTACTCGCCGTTGCTCAGTGGTTCTCTCCGGGTACTCCGGCTTCCTCCACCCGTAAAACTGTCACAGTCATGGTTAGCCATTGTGCAGAAATATGTGACCTTAAACACCAGTAAATAAATAAATAAATTCCAGTCAAAAGGAATTTGTTTGAATTTAGTAATAAACTCGGTATTTATATTTGTGTTTGTTTAGTGTCCTGGATGGTGTCTGGGAGCGTGGTGTTGGCCCTTCTTCGTTGAATGGAATCTGGTGGAAATTCACTTTGCGCTCTTTAGTAGACTTCAAGTTACAACATTCAACGAAACTGAAATGGTACTGTAAGGCTAAAGAAAATTAATGTTTTGATTCTCAGGCAGCGGTGCATTCATTTATTCGGCCCACATTCGTCATATTTATTTCGGAGGAAAAATTCAAAATGTATAAAACTATCATAGGTGTGATTTTAGCGATATCACATCGTGATTTGCAATGGAGTATGTCGAATACATTGATACAGTATTGTTATTCTCTTCGCATATATTCAGTGGAGCCCACTTAATTGGATATTTCTTAACTGAATAACCCTGTTAACTGTATATACAGTGGAGCCCACTTAATTGGATATTTCTTATCTGAATAACCCTGTTAACTGAATATAATTTCCCAACACAAAACCATTTACATATCTATTATCACAATCAAATAGCTCATTATATAATATATCATTCACAACACGTCCAATACGGGAATGACGCCAGAAGTAGACGTGGTAACGTTGTGAATGAGGTGGTTTCAGAAGTAGAATTGAATCAGTCTTCTCTTTTATTTCATCAACTGTTTACTTAATACAAATAGCAGACGACAGTTGTAAAAAAAACTCAAACATTTTCTGAATAACTAAACATTTTAATTTTTTGCCTTGGAAACAAAGCTTAGGATGAGCTCATTCCAATGAGGGAGCCATAAGGTTTGTTTTCAATGTGAAAATTGAAAAATAATACAATTTGTTTGGCGATTTTTGTGAAGAGCACTGACCAATTTAGTCGTTACATGAGGTAAAAGGTTAAATTACACATTATGTGATAAAAAGAATCTCAAATTTGTCTTGATTTGAATTAAAGTTCTGAACCTTGTTCACTAAAATCGATCTTGGCCTCAGCAAACCTCACCTCAGGTCGATTTTAGTGAACTTGATACAGAAATTTCATATGAAATCACGACTCATTAGAGATCCTCTTTTTATGGTTTGCAATGTTTGCTGATAAGGCCACACAAAGTAGATATGTTTCTCAGTCCAGTATTTGTAAAACTGCATGCGGACGAGTGTTTTTTTATTTTATTTTTTATTTCTATAATTATTTCTTAAGTTTTTCTCGGTTTATGTTTTAGGCCTCATAAGCTACGGAATAGCATGGGTGGTGGTGTATTTCATCCCTTGAGAGCAAGAAGGCTTTGCAATGCTAAAGCATTGTAAAATCATCTTGCACTCAAGGGACAAATTTATCAATTTTTTTAACTTGGATAAAATATCGGACATAAATCATTTAATTTTTATTTTTTTTAAGTTTACATTGGTTATAAAAAGAGAGCATGCGGCAGGTTATAAAAAGAGAGAATGCGGCAGCCAAAAGGACCATGCAGGAGGGCCTGAGAAACAGATTTTTATTTTTTTTTAGGCCTAACAGTTGTATGTTTTTACCATATTATGACGATGTCTTATGATGGTGAATCATTATTTCCCAAGCCACTAATTTTTTTTTTCAAAATATACAATTATGCTTTCTTCAGACCTTTACTTTGATAAGTGTTAATCTGTTTTTTTTTATTTTAGTTCATGGAGAATGGAGTGAATGGAATCAGTGGACACCTTGCTCAAAAACATGTGATAAAGGAACTAGGAAAAGAGATCGAGTTTGTTATAACCCAAGACACGGTGGACAGGAATGTGTAGGCGATTCAGTTCAACTCTCAGATTGTTTTAAAACATCATGTGATGGTAAGTTACAACATGGGGATAACCAAGTTTGGCCTCAGTGCATCCAATACTGGTATTTAATCTATTATATCTTGTTTGACAGAACTCTTGGAGCTCTGTCAAAAAAGATATAATAGAATAAATGGTAAGTTTATCTCTAGAATACAGGAAAGTGACACAGTCCCTGTTAATTGAATACTTCTGTTAATTGATTAATTTTCATTCACAAAGTGGCTGTTCAATTAACAGGGTTCCACTGTATTTTTAGCTGCGACTAGCAGCTCTGTAAGTGGCAATGTCGGTCGGTCGGTCGGTCTGTCGGTCGGTCTCTCTGTGACCAACGAGTTTCAAAACTCAATAACTTTTGAAATACTTGATGGAATGACTTTATATTTGGCATGTAAGTTTATCTTATTGTTGTCTAGCCACTGTTCAATGCATGTGTTGTTCCAAATATTTTCTTGGAGTTATGGCCCTTTATGAACTTAGAATTTTGTGAGATTGCACCACCCGTCGCAGCTAGGGTGTCGATGTCGCGATTTTTTTAAAAACCTTCCAATCTCTTTGAAAAGAATCAATAGTAGTGATGAACCCATTATATAAACTTGCTATGAACTGATTCCCGATTACTTCACCAAACATTCTGTCAATTCCGATGGATTGCATAGGGCACAAAATAATCTGTTGCTCCCTATTTGACCACTATATTTCGTTGATAGATCACCAATTACACCAAGTTTAATAGCAAATAAGTTCTCAGACTATACATGTTTAGTGCTGGGCAATATTAGGCAAAAAAATATTTGTGAGTTTTAGTTTGGTAAAGAAGATTGTGATTAATGATATTGTTCTCTTGTGAAGGTTGTGTTTATTCTGGTAAATAGTGTTAATATAGTTTTGTGTATGAATACAATACATTCGTCTGTAGTAGCCAGAAATACACTGAGCACACATACTTAGTGTCTCCAATTTAAAAATAATTTTGATGTAAATATGTGTTGTGTCCATGCATGGTCTACAGATTGATAGGCACAGGTTGTATCAGAATTTAATGTTCATTTTTCGTTTTACCTCCCTTTACATGTTACTCCAATATTTACTTTGCATTCAACATTGGAGAGAAACCTCAAGGGAGGTAACTGAATTGGCAAAAACTGGCCGCAAAAGCTATTCGGCAGTCAGAAAGACCATGCTGTATCTTTTTACTGGTTGAAAATAGAAACTTGTTGTTTTTGTTCATACAACTCAGGATAGACACCAGATTCTTTTGCCTGAGTGAAATCCAAGGGGAGATCACTCTTGTTTTCTGTTTAAGGTTCCGCTCTACAGTTTCGCACTATTGCACAGGGGTGAAATTCTAAATATAGGGCATATGTTTAAACTAAGGCCATGTAAAATAGAGATATATTTTTAGTATCAGATAGGCCACACGAAGTAGATCTTCTGTTTCTCAGGCCATTATTTGTGAAATTGCATGCGGGCGAGCGGTTTTTTATTTTATTTTTTATTTCAGTAATTACTTCTTAGCATCAAAAGTTCATGTTCTTGGTTCAAGTTTTAGGCCTCATAATCTACAGAATAGCATGGGTGGTGGTGTATTTCATCCCTTGAGTGCAAGAAAGCTTTGCAATTGCAAAGCCTTCTTGCACTCAAGGGACAAATTCATAAATTTTTTTAACTTGGGTAAAATATCAGACATAAACCATTTAATTTTAATTTTTTTAAAGTTTAAATTGGTTATAAAAAGAGAACATGCGGCAGCCAAAAGGACCATGTGGGAGGGCCTGAGAAACAGATTTTTTATTTTTTTAGGCCATATATGATTACATTAGGCATTTTGTTAGACAAGAGAATTTGAAGTTTTGGTCCCAATGTTGGAGTCTGATACATAGGGGTAAAATTTTGGCTTCGAAAAATTGGCTATTTTTTAAAATGTAATTTTTACACGGGTTTGTTACCAGATGGAAAATTCTGCTTTTGAGGCTGCTGGGTGGCTGAAAATGACTGGTTTCGGCATTTTTTCATGCAATTTTTCATGTTGAAGCCTTTGACAATAAATTATTCCACCCACATTCAGATTGTTTATTTCTACTTAGTCAGATAGTCTTATATGTTTTTTGTGGATTTGGGAAAAGTAATACATGTTATGGGTTAGATAACTAAGTTATAGAATATTTGCATTTGAAGAGAGTGTATGGCATGTCATTTTTAGAAATTCCTGGAAACTGTGGAGCGGAACCTAACAATCATCTGACGTTGAATAAAAAATTCTTTTTGAGTTTTTTCTCAGATTTTATTCTCCTGTCTTTTGATATCTGCATCATGAACAGGCCTGAAAATAAACAGTCTGACATTTGCAGAATGAGGTGAATTTAATGATGCTATCCCATACAGTGGGTCAATTTATCCTCTGGGTACCTCTTTCTGTTTAGTTTTGAAACCCTGATTCAGATTGAGGTTCACAGAGAGTAAATTTAGTGATGCTACCCTGCTGTGCAGGATAGCATCACTAAATTCACCCTCTGGGGACCTTATTTTACAGATGACAGTCTGTTTATTTTCTGGCTTGATCATGAAATACTGCAGACTGCCAGTTGAACACATTGTATTTATTCATTAACAATATGTACTCAATGCGACGTTGTGCAGCATCATGGTCGAAGGCCATTGACTTCAATTAGCTGGGAAACAGTGCCGATCTCGTACTGATTGCAGGCGGTATTTCCTATAATATCTCAGTATTACATATTCTTACGTTCTGCTATGCTCTTCATACGTTTTTAACCCTATACCTAACGAATCGCCTGCATCTGCCCACGTAATTTGCAAATTGAGCAATTGAAAAAAATTAATTTTTCAAAATATTTCAACAAAATCATATCATGTGACCCCTCATTGGAATGAGCGGGATTGTTTAGAAGTCAGCATAACTAGTGCTATCTGAAGCCTATTCTGAGCCTCTCTTTGTCATCATTCTGTAAAGCACTTTGTAACTTCGTATCATCAAGCTACAGCTGCAGCTGAAATGAGAAACAAGATAAACAAAAAAAAAGACTTAAGTTACCCTCTTCTTTGTTATCAATTCCAAACCTAAATATCTCTTCTCATGGAACTCTCATGAATAGCTTTTCCAAGGCTTTTACTTATTTACAAGGGAAAATAATATGGAAATTTGCTTACAGTATTCGTACAACTCACTGAATGCATGAAAATTCCAGTTTGTAAAGCACATTTTTATCTTTGACAGCAATTTTCCTACAGGCAGGTTTATTGGGGTTTGGGATCACGCACTGGCTCCAGACCAACGTTTTACCTGAGTTGTCCTGCACAAGTGAGCACATCACCTCACATCGATACACCCACACCAGTAACTTCCTCCTGCCAACACACACTGCCCCAATAATGTTTCTAGGTCACCTTGAAGAAGTCGTGCTGAGCTTATCTAATCGCTCTGATGGGGGAGGGGGGGGGGGGGGGAAACTTCAATCCATTTTTTAAAATGGGTACAATGACTTCATATTTGGTATGGAGCTTTCTTTTGAGGTGTAGAATCAAATTTGTTTTGTGGAGTAGTATTTGCCTTTATAATGGGAGGGGCAAGATTTTTGGCCCTGCCAAAATTTCTATTTTCTGAACCAGATTTGGTATGTGCTATTATTGGGTCATAAGTGCTTGACTTGTGCAAAAAAAAAATTTCCAGTGTCCCCTTGGGAACCCCAGGAGCTAAACAAAGAAATATTTTCAAACGCCCATAACCTGTGTGAATTTTATTTTGGGTTTTCAGGAACTCCAGGGAATTCCGGGAGAATAAGCAAGACAAACCTTGGAAAAATCAAGAAAAAGAAGTAATTATTTGTGAAAACATTTTTCCAGGAAATTCCTGTATTTTTCCTGAGTTTAAATTCCTGATTTCGCAGAAAAATCAGGATTTCTCATAAAAAGCATCTGTTGACTGTGTTTTAAATTCCTGGTTTCCCGGAAAAGTCTGGAATTTTTACTCTCTTGGAGTAGAAATATATAATGTAATGTATATTAATGTCATGTCCCCATTGGATAATTTAAAATTGGAAGGAAAAGTTTCACATCTCTGCCATGTTGTATTTTTGGTGAAGGGACTGTTCTGAAAGGAAAGAAACTTCTTCGTGTGAGTATTCAATCTTTCAGCTTGATAATGCTCTTCTGAATTATAAACAATAATCTTCAGAGCCTAATGGATAAAGGTTGGGGAAATGTTAACTGTTCAACAATTTGTTTCATCAAAATCTTTGTTTCTCACCTCAACACATCTCATGGGTGGTTTCATCAGTTGGATTTATAATTCCTGATTCCAGCTCGTTTTCCCAACAGTCTTTGATGATTCCCTTTTAAATATTGAATATTCAATGCATTTCTAAAATCTTGTACGACTATCTGTATTTTTTCGAGAGCCTGGGTTAATATTTGGGTTCCCTTTGGTAGCCGGAATTGGCCATGTAGCAGAATTTGCTGTTTGCCTCGTAAAATAGCCAATTTTTTGTCTGTTCGCCTCGTATCTCAGGTTTGGGGTATTGAATCTCAATGAAATTTGGAATGATGATTGTTTATGGGAAAGGCTTTCACAGTATCATGGTTTATTTCTTTGTTGCCATTGTTTGGCAATATGCACCGAGGGGGTATGCACCGGAGCAGTGGCCCATCTCTTGTTTTATATATTTGTATATTTTTATATTTTCAGCAAGTCCAAAAGTAGCTTTGGGAAATGTAATGGGATACATAAACAATGTCGATATTAAAAAAGGAAAACTACGTGCTGAAGTGTCTCCTGATGAAAATGGCATGAAAATTACAGCAACCATATCAGACATCCCAGAAGAAGTCTGTAAGTATTCTGATGACTGAGGTAATACTGAAATGGTTAACCGGATAATCAGTTTGAAACCAGTTAGCCACCTAACCAATTAGAAAACCTGTCTACTGGTTATCCGAAATATCGATAGTGATCGTCATTCCTCGTTTAAAACGTAGTAAATCTGTCGTTTCTCCTTTGTGATAGACTACACCTCGAAACCGCGTTGGAAATATTGAAAAATAATGACTTTGGAGTTGAATTCTTTGTTAATGATTGACAGTTTCCTTGAGTAATGAGAAATCTCAGTAACTATTCTGTAGTATATATACAAACAAACGTTGTCGAGTCGGACTATTCCTTTGTGTGCATACAAACGAACGTTGTCGAGTACTCAACAACGTTCGTTTGTATGCACACAACGGAATAGTTTGAGAATACTGCTCTCCAATTCCTATAGTTTTGATCCCATATTCTGTGAAATAATGGCCATGGATAACCAGATATTATCCGGTTATAGCTCTCGGTTAGTTGGTTACGAAAATGAGCTAACCGTTTCAGCCCCAGACTGAGGATTCCAACTCAAGTGAGTCCAATTAGCATAATCAATCATGCTATTAAAGAATACTATTAAAGAATTATCATGCTAAGATATGGAATTACTTGGATATGGCTCCTTATTGATGATATGTCTTCTCTATTATTGTTTTGAGAGACATACTTGTAATTCCTATTAAAATTTAATCTCCTTTTCACCTTGGAACGCAGGCTTAGGAGCTGTATTTGGTCTGCTAATTCTTAAGTCCTAGGCCCTCGGCCATTTTACAATTCAGCTAAGTCTGGGCCATTGGTTGTCGTATAAAAATATAAATTTAAAGTAGTTTGTATTTTTTTTTTTTTAGACTTACCAATGGCCCAGGTGGGGATGGCCCTCCAGTGAGTGGGTACTCATATCTCCCTGCTGTGTTTTTATTTTAGTAGGCTAGTCTACAAAGAATGATGTTGGTGCCAATTCCGGGTTCTTCCTGAGTACTGTGCATGCACATATAATAAAAGTATGAAGGGCCAGATAGGACTTTTAATTTTCGGTTTTGTTTGCAAATTTTGGGGATTGGGGGGTTCAAAATTTGTGTTTGGCCGTTGATAATATTGAGTTTGCACCAGCTTAGTCTGGGCCATTGGTAAGTATAAAAAATATACAAATTACTTTAAATTTATCATTTTTTGGTATTCTTTTTTAACTGGACAGTATAATTATGTAGCTGAAGTTTAATTTTGAACTATTTCCAACTTATTTTTTTATTGCTCAGCCTGACAAGTGTCAGCAGTGCTTTCCTTGATACGATTTGTCTGTCATATGCCTATCGTCCACCCATTGTCCATCCATCCATTGTCTCTCATACATCATCTGTCTGTCAATAGCATTTTGTTTGTCTGGGCTACAACTTCTTAACCACTGAATATTTGACAAAACTTGATAACAATATGTGTTTTCAAAAGACAATGTGTTGCGAATTATAATATGGCATGTGCCCTTAAGGCCAAGGTAACAGGTCTCCGCCAGGACTAACTGTGTTGTGTCCTTGGGCAAGGCACTTAATCCCGATTGCCCATGTGGGGGGCACAGTGGCACTGTGTACTAAGGCGTACTGCATGTCAATGGTGCAATTAATGTCTTCAAACAATGCTAACCCTGCTTGTGTGGAGTTAGTATGTTGGGGTTTCTGGCAGTTACTTGCCATTGTTTGTGATGGTTCTCTCTACTTACTCTGGGTTCCTCCACCCATAAAACTGTCCAACACGATGTGACCATGGCTTTTGAAGGTGCCTTTAAAACCTGAATAAAAAAAAATCAGGGTTTTTTCAGCAATAATGGTCTGAAATATTAGAAATATTTGTTTCTGTCCATTATACCATGATTGTCATGAATATTCAATTTTACAATTGAAACATTTTTTTTTTTTTTTTTTTTTATTGGCGTTTAAGGTCACATACTAATGCACAATGGCTAATCGTGACCGTGACAGTTTTACGGGTGGAGGAAGCCGGAGTACCCGGAGAGAACCACCGAGCAACGACGAGCAGCTGTCACCTCTCCAACATCGTAACCCTGAACTCGGCACCGCAGCACAGGCAGGGTTAGATTGGTTGAAGACATGCGCACCATCGACGTGCAGTACGCCTCAGTACACAGCGTCATCGTGCCCCCATGTAGGCAATCAGGGTGAAGTGTCTTGCCCAAGGACACAACGCGGTTGCCGCAGGTGGGATTCGAACAGAGGACCTCTCGGCTTGCAGCCTGCACCTCTACCAACTGAGCCACCATGCCCCCCGATTGAGACATTGCAAAATGTTCTAGGTAACCATGTACGGAATCTAGATTGACCAGTATTTTCTTATCTTTTTATACCGGGGGTGTGGGGGGGAGGGGGTCTAAGGTTATGCTGGATTCATCTTGTCCATCCATCCAAGCAAACAAATCCTGTTTATGTGCCTAGTTGTTGGTACACAGCACTGTTATGTGTCTTGTCTGATTTATGTGACTAGCCACATAAAGTTGGACTAACAAATGGTGTTTATGTGTCTAAAAAAGTGTGTTATATGGTTAAAATGTTTTTTATGTGGCTAAAATGGTTTATGTGGCTAAAAAGTGACAAAAAGTGGATACAGTCGAGCCCACTTAATTGGATATCTCTTAATTGTATATCCCTGTTAATTGAATATAATTTTCAAACACAAAACCATTTACCATACCTTCAGTACAAATTTGATCTGTTAATTGCATATGGGTTGTAGAGTAAACTCCTGTTAATTGTATATAAATTTTTGTAATATGTCGAAAAAATTACTGTGACACGAACCAAATTCCCGTTATTTATCAACCTTTTTGGCCCCGCTACATCCAATACAGGCATTTATTCTATTATATATTGTTTGACAGAGCTCTGTGAGCTCTGTCAAACAAGATATAATAGAATAAATGCTCAGTTTACCTCCAGAACACAAGAAAGTGACCAAATCCCTGTTAATTGTATACTCCTGTTAATTGAATAATTTTCACTGGCAAAATGGATATTCAATTAAGAGGATTCTACTGTATTGTAGTTTCAGGGATTTTATGCAAGGGTTAGTTTTAGGGTCATTAAGCTGAAAGATTTAGGGTTTGCTACCACCCAGAAATTAGACTTTAAAAAAAGTTTTTATACCCCCACATAACGAAGTTTAGGGGGGAGGGGGTATATAGGAGTCCACTTGTCCTTTGGTCAGTCTGTCGTTGTCGTCGGCCCGTTGCACATGTAAACTTGTGGAGCAAACTACTTCCACAGTTTTAGCTGCATTTTCATGAAACTTCACAAAAATGATCAACATGATGAGGGGAAGTGCATGACATAATTTTTTTCCTGCTCGGTTTCAAGATGGTCGACTGGCGGCCA
Organism: Pictodentalium vernedei; assembly: GCA_031216915.1. Lineage (NCBI taxonomy): Eukaryota > Metazoa > Mollusca > Scaphopoda > Dentaliida > Dentaliidae > Pictodentalium > Pictodentalium vernedei. The sequence goes on along the minus strand of CM062291.1, from coordinate 42,766,960 downwards.
TATTGGATTTTTTTTTTACTTAGAAAAATTGAATGCACCTTTTCAGTCACCCACACTAGGCAGTATGCCGGGGGGGGGGGGGGTATACCGGGCGACAGACCATCTCTAGTTGATGGTTGCGCATGCATTTTAAATTCCGCAAATATTCTAGCCACATAAACCTGATTTGTAGGAGTGTCCATCTATCAGTCTGTCCAGCCAGCCATCTCTGTCTGTCCATCTATCCATAGACATAATTTTGTCCGGAGATTTTCCCAGATGTTTATGGACCAATCGGCTCAAAATTTGGTAGGAATGTTCACCATGGGAACCTGTAATTATAGTTCCAGTCGGATTATTTTTTCCAGAATTAGGCCCCTTTTCATCTTGAAAAATCAAGCCTAGAATTTTGTTCAGAGACTTTTTAGGGACTTCAGTTGTTGTCAGAGTTATACTCCTACCGATTACTAGATTTTTTTTTTCATTTTATTTTTATATGCAATTAACATGGCAAATTTGTACTGAAAGTATGGCAAATGGTTTGGTGTTTGCAAATTATATGAAATTAACAGGGTTATTCAATTAAGAGATGTATAATTAAGTGGGCTCCACTGTTCGTTCATTAGGGAGAACAAAATTTTAACTTGATGTGATCTACCTTGTCTATATTTAACCCTTTACCCAACGTAACAACCAAACCTGGCCAGTGCTATTCTCAAAAATCGCCAATTAATTTTCAGTATTTTTTTCATTTTTTGTCTCAAAAACATAGGTTATGACCCCTCATTGGAACGAGCTCATCGAGCTCGTTCCAATGAGGGGTCATAATCTATGTTTTTGAGACAAAAAATGAAAAACATTAGTTATTCAAGAATTTTTTTTTGCAAATGTTGTCTGCTTTTCATGTTAGGTAAAGGGTTAAATAATTTTGAGACAACTTTACTTTGTGTTTTTTCAGCATATCATTTACAGCACTTGGTTTCTGTCCTTACACCAGTTTACTGGACAATGGCATCTGAAGAGGAGAATGCTTTCAATGGCTTATCTTTGACTGATGGAAAGTTTAAGAGAGATACTCAAGTAGAATTTATTACAGGTAAGTATAAGCAATGTTATCCCCATCGATGAAGTTGGGAGGAGGGGTTATTGAAATGGTTTTCAGCCTCTGTGTATCACAGATGTTTGTCCAGTTAACTCCTCCTGCATTTCCCATTAGATTCATATGAAAGTTGGTGTGAAGTATAATTTTGAAAGGTATATGTGCGCATAGAAAGGAATTTTTTAGTTCTCAACTTTTTCCTGAGTTAAGGGCCCTTTTATTGTTAAATGTCCATCACAAATGTTTGTCCGCTTAACTCCTACATTGGATTTTTACGAAAATTGTTGTAAAGTATATATATGTACACATAGAAAGAAATTTTAATACTCAACTTTTTCCTGACTTATGGGCCTTTTTGGTGGGTTAAATGTCCACCCCTCCCCCCCTGCCTGCGGGAACACCGGGAAGTGAAGCAGTGCTTGTTGACTGTGGTAAAGAAGCTCTGTTTCATTGGTAAAATAGGACCCAGTCACTAATGCTTGGGGTGCAAGTCCTCTAAAATAGGCAATGTGGGGTAAAGGCTGTACTGCTTGTTCTCTTGGATTTGTCAGCAGCATTCGACACAGTCGACCATGATATTCTTTTGCAGACATTGACACAGCATGGCATATGTGGAACTGTCTGATCATGGTTTGCATCATATCTAGAAGGTCACAGTCAACAAATATATATCGACAAGACCAGTTCAGAAAGCAAGATGTTAAAGTGTGGTGTTCCTCAGGGCTCAGTTCTTGGTCCACTTTTGTTTACTCTGTACACTTCTTCTCTGGGTCGTCTTCTTAAAAGGCATGGCATATCATATCATCTGTATGCTGATGATACCCAACTGTACATTACATTTAATTCATCTCTTCAAAGTGACTCAATCACTGCAGTCAGCAACATGGAAACTTGCATAAATCTGGTGCGGGAATGGATGATAGATTTTAAACTGAAAATGAATGACTCTAAAACAGAATTCTCAGTGATATCCGGGGTTCGCATGCCTACACCCACTGTTACATCAATTCAGGTCGGAAACAACATCACCATGAAAAGTGAATCGGCCAGGAATATTGGACTAATTATGGACTCAAATTTAAAGTTAGACATCCATATAAATAAAATATGTCAAAAATGTTACTAGCAGCTTCGGAATATTGGAAGACGGAGAACTTATCTTAACCAGTCAGCACTTGAAAAACTTGTGCATTCCTTCATCACCTCACAACTAGACTATTGTAATTCAGTGTTAGTGGGGCTGCCGCAGTATTTGATTCAGAAGCTTCAAAAAGTTCAGAATATTGCTGCTAGGATAATTACTGGTACCAAATGCTCTGAAGACATAACACCTGTTTTAAGACAATTACATTGGCTTCCAGTTAAACAGAGAATTAATTTCAAAATATTGATCTTAGTATTCAAATGTATCCACAAACTGGCTCCAGTTTACCTGCAAGAGCTCATCACTGTATATACTCCATCACGCAGTCTGAGATCTAAAGATCAAATTCAACTAGTCATACCTTTTAGCAGATCTAATCTGGCTAATGATCGTGTGTTCTCCATCGTGGGTCCAAGATTGTGGAATGCGTTGCCTATTAGTGTCAGAATTTCAGAAACTATCAACATCTTCAAAAAAAATCTTAAAACTTTCCTATTTACTGAAGCATTCTCCTGAACCTCCCTAGAGGAAACTGAAGCATGTGACTCTTTATTTTCAGAAAAGTGTATTTTATTTCTGTGAAGTGTTTTAGGGCACTCTTCGTGGTTTTACGCTTTTACAAAATCAGTTATTATTATTATTATTATTATTAAAATTGATTGACTGACCTTGACTTTATCTCCATGTTGTGGTCAAGATTATCCATTGTGCAGAAGTATGTGACCTTAAACACCAATAAATAAATGTCCATCACAAATGTTTGTCCATTTAATTCCTATATTTCTTCGTGGATTTTTGCGAAAATTGGTTTAAAGTATGAGTATAACCCTGTTACCTAAAGTAATGGCCCAAACCAGCCAGAGCTACTCACAAAAATCACCATTCAGTTTTCATTATTTTTTCATTTTTTTTCTCAAAAAACATAGCGTGTGACTCCTCATTGGAACGAGCTCATTGAGCTCGTTCCAATGAGGGTCAAAAGCTAAATTTTTGATGCAAAAAATGAAAAAAACTAGTTATTCAAGAATTTTGTTTTTAAGTGTCTTCTGCCTTTCATGTTAGGTAAAGGGTTAGTATTGATATTCCTGTGGAAAGGAAATTTGGGCTGGAACAAGTTTGTTGAATAATAGGAATACAGTACTTAAAAGCTATGGTTGGTTGGGACTGACACACATCTACAGTATATCTGCTAGTACATGTGTATTATAAAACTGACTTATAAGTCCTTCCTGTTCAGGCCAAGTGGTTGTAAAGTTTTCAGTTCCAAGATCCATTTAGTTTCATTGTGACAGTGCTGATCATCAACAAAGGGTGTGTCCGGATTGGACTGTAAACACCTGTATGATGTGGTAGTCAAGGCCTAAAGTGGTATGGTTGATTGAGTTAAAATGAATCACTACTGGCATGTCTCGCTTATGTCTGATGTCTGCAGTGTGTTCTGTGATGCAGACTCTGAAGTGTCTTTTAGTTTCAGCAGTATATTATTTTTGGCATTGTAGGTTAAAAGGTATATGCAATTGCGGGGTCATACAGTTAGTTTTGCCGGGGCCACGGAAACGTTTGTGACTAACTCTGCTAGAGAACCAGTGGTTTCTGGGGAGATGGATGCATATGATTGTTACTTCTCCAGCCTTAAGCTGAGTCATTTGCCAGGTCATTCGCCAACTCACCACTTTAGTCATTCGCCAAGTATTTATCATATAAAAGGACTGGACCAATCCTTTACTTATGTCTCAGACAATGTACGAAACCGGTTAGGCCTTTTTCCAGGATAATGGACAATCAGGTCCTCTCGGACTCAAGTAGTCAGTTTCTCATATAGTACATGTATAAGTCGGTTGAGAAAAGAGCACATTTTCTTTGGTATTCTTTCTGAACAAGTATCTCATTTAAGACTTGTAAAGCACAAAGTAAGCAAACAATCGCAAAGCAGTTCTCATTCTGGCCTGAAACTGTCTATTGCCACATTTTTACCCATTCTGGATATTTTAGTTGCAAGCAAAGTATTTTGGTGCCAAAACGCTTATGGTTATAAGGTGTCTTGCCAGGGCTATTTTTAGTGCCTCAGTTCCACTGGCCTCAATAGATGAGTGAGGCCTGACACATTGCGGGGCACCACTGATCCTTTTGGGACCATGAAATTATGACATAGTTTGCTCAAACTATGCAAGTTTTAACAACATTAGGCTATCCTCACTTCTGAAAAAGATTTCTCATTTTCTAGGGTTATGCCATGACCGAGCCTAGTGCAGTTGACTAGGCTTACCATGTCATGTCCTATGTTTTATTACACACCCATTTAAAATTAAGGTTTGTTCATGACATTCTAGGATTTTTTGACTCACCAACGATAGTTGTGTGAGCCTATGGCATAGCCCTCATGTCGGCGTCCGGATTCATACATTTTTAACTTTTGTGTGCAGGTTTTGATTTTTTTTTTTTTTCTTTTAGTCAACCCTTTCCATGCAACTTTTGTGTACAAGTATTCTATATTTGAATAATTTAAATTTGGGCCTCTTTAATTAACACCTGTTTGGCTCACCAACAATAGTTGTGTGAGCCTGTGGGAAAGCCCTCATGTCGGCATCCGCATTTCTACTTTTTGAACTTTTGTGTGCAGGTTTTGATTTTTTTTCGTTTTGATTTTTCTCCAATTTAATGTTAGCATACTTTTCAGGGATAGTAATATTTTATTTAGCCATTTCCATGCTTATTTACTTGAATTTTTTACTTTTGTGTGCATGTTTTGGACAGCCATACTTTACATTGGCCACCCGTTGGTGAGCCTAGTGCTGGGTGGTTTCCCAATTAATCTTATCTAGCCGGTTATAAACAAATATGATTGGGCCTTTAAAAAAAAAGTTTATGTTCTTATACACTGCACGCGTCTTTAAACTTCTGCTGCATCAAAACTTTTTAATATCGAGTGAAAAAAAAATGTCCGCCCAGTCAAAAAAAATTTCCCCGGTTTCTATTTTCGGATGGGAATTTTGAGCACCGGTACACATTTCTCTGTAGTGTTTCACCTTCCTGTTCCCATTTTCCTCTGTATTTTCATGCTTCTAATTTCTGACTATTATATAAATGTTTTCTATGTTGGTACATGTAACAACTTTTGAGGAAAATCACTATTATCTTTTCAAATAAGTGCTGGACTGAACATAATCCTGAAATGGAGCATCTTTGGCATGTCATCAACAGCCAAGTTGATTGAAGCATTTTGCAATATATGTGATAAGATAACACCAGTCCAGAGTTTGTAAAAGATTTCTTTCTGAAATGTGAATATATTTTTTAAGGTATCTTTTTCAAATTTCAGAATAAAAAATCACTTAAAAAGCCTCCTGCCCTCATCAAAAATTTGAGGCACAATTGCCTGCGAACATAGACATTTTTTTAATGGCCTTATATTGTCAGAAATAAAAAAAATTGAAATACTGTCATCAGGCCAGAAAATAAGCAGCCTGACATTTGCAGAATGAGGTCCCCAGAGGGTGAATTTTATGATACTATCCCATACAGTGGGCCATTTTATCCTCTGGGTACCTCCTTCTGTTTAGTTTTGAGACCCTGATTCAGATTGAGGTTCACAGAGGGTAAATTTAGTGATACAGCAGAGTAGCATCACTAAATTCACCCTCTGGGAACCTCATTTTGCAGATGTCAGTCTGCTTATTTTCTGGCCTGACAGTCATGTAAAGAAATCATTCCCTGTGCCTCTACTGGATTGACAAAATTGTGACACTACTCGTAGAATGCACTTCCTGTCTGTTCCAGAAGTGATTGTAAAACCTGGAGTTAACATTAATAAGCTCTAGAGAGGTATCCAAGCTTATTTAACACAATAGTTGAGGTGTATTTGTTTTTGATAACATCTGGCACACGTTTCCAGGCCGATTGTATTCGCTGGCCTTAAATTAAAGAATTAATGCAATGTGTTAAAATCGATCGTTTGTTATATAACTTTATTATGCAGACATCAAAACACAATGGGAGAATAAAATAAAGAAAAAACTAAAATACGGTTATTTTTTTTTCAGTGACACATGATTGTTAGCAACATGTTTGTCACACAGTTATCCTGACAAGTTTTCAGTTCATTGTTCAATTTAGTTATATCCCTCGATGTGTCGCCAGTGTTGACTGCCTTCCAGTAAACATTGTAGAGACACATCAAGGGAAGTGATAAATTAAAAAATGAACCAAGGCGAATATTACTTTCTAAACACCTGAGTCTGTGATAGTCCCATGCGTATCTATCTGCAGATCATGCACAGACACAAGATCACAACACACATTTTATATCAAAGAGTTTGTATAAAAGTTATTATCAAATTGAGACACAAAGTATATGTACTGATTATATTTCTCGTTAATACAGGAAAGTCTTTTATATTTAATAAACACTACCTTCACAAGAGAGCAAAATTGTGATTATATAGTTAAGGCCTCAAATCTTGGCTTACTGTCTTGAAAATGTCAATGGTGCAAGTATTGTGTACAACAGTTTTGTTTTTTAATTCTATTCAGACATATACAAAAATTATTTGATGGGGGCCAGCAGATTTGTTGATATTGCATTTATTATAAAGTGAATTTTGTGGTCATTCTGGTAATTCGATATTATGCGCAGTATTTTAAAATATGCTCAAATTTTAAAACCGAATTTGTGGTTGTGTTTATTGGAGTGCGGTTGCAATTTTCGGTAGTCTCTCACTACTGATCCCGACTAGGGCTGTCGCGACTATCATTTTTTGTAATCGACTAATCGTGACCAGTAATCGACGGTTAGTCGATTAATAGTCGCTTCCCATAATTTTTTAGCAAATCATTCTTCTGTTCGTGTAACTCTGAAAATGACAATGGCACCAGTGTGTTCAGACGAAGTGGGGTTGTGGGAACAACAAATCGGTCCCGACTGAAGCTACATGTAGTCCAATCTTGGACCCACAGTCCGTAATATAATTTTTGGGGTTGGTACGTCCTGTAGGACGTACCAACCCCAAAAATAATATTACTGACTGCGGGTCCAAGTTTGAACTAGACTGAAGCCGATGAATTAAAATGAATTTACCAAAGAACGTTCCTGCATATGTTTCCTTTCTGCATTAAGTTTCTCGAAATTTTGAACATTGAGATCTATGCATTCCCTCGTCAGTTGTTAAAATTGGATCTTAGTCTGAAGTTCCGAACTTTGAGAAGTGATCTGACGTTCTGACTTTCGTCATAATTTTGTCACTTCCGCGCTTTGAGTTTTCCAATGGGTGCATTCGTGTGTACAAGACTGGAGAAATTCAGAAGAATCTATTCTTCTCGAGTAACTGTGAGTGTTCTTTCTTACACAGTCAGTGACAGTCGTACAGTCTTCCGGATATGAATGTTAACTGTGGTTAGATATTTAAAGTTATTCACCTTCATTGATCATTCACCTCACAAAACAATGCAATTTAGCCCCGACTTGTAGTAGACGTGTACCACCTTGAAAATGAACGACGATCGACTAAAAATAAAAAACGTAGACTACTTCAATAGTCGACGGTTAGTCGACTAATCGAATAATCGCGACAGCCCTAATCCAGACGCATGGTTGCGGTTAACCTCCCAGCTCTACTGTCCATATTAACATTTTGTATTATAACTCATTATAACATGAGCATTGGTTGTCAGCTTTTGATGTGCATTGGCTTAGTAATAGAACAATATGGGGGTAACAATATGCACCTATTGTGGATTTCATCCTTGACTACATACCAGAGTTATGTCCCTTGCCATTCTTACAAAACTGTCCCCATTAATATTTTTCATTATAACTCCAGCATTGACTGTGGTTTTTTGATGTCCTTTAGCATGGTGATAGACCTAAATGGGGGAAATGATATACAAATATTGCAGGTTTTGTACATGCATACTTATCACAGTTATGTTCCTTGTTAGAATTAAAAAAAACTTCCTGTAAACCGTTTCCATTCTTGTTTTTGTCTGTGGGAATTATTTCTTTGCATGGCTTTAGCATTGCAAGGTATTCTTGCACTGAAGGGACAAAATACACTGCAACCTGGGAGATTATGATGCTTAACCCTTTATCTAACAAATCGTCCACATCAAATTCAGCAGTTAAAAGAAATAAATGTTTCAAAATATTTCAACAAAACCATATCATGTGACCCCCTCATTGGAATGAGCTCATCGATCTTGTTCCAATGAGGGGGGTCACATGATATAGTTTTGTTGAAATTTTTGGAAAAATTTTTAAAAATAGTAAAATACTAAATTTTGATATCGTCTACATTAGGTAAAGGGTTAGAACATAAAACAAACCAAGAACATGAACTTTTGATGGCAAAGAAATAATTACAACGTTAAAATAGAAAACTGCCCACTCACATGCAATTTTACAATAAATGGCCTGAGAAACAGAAGATCTACTTTGTAGGGCCTTATTGTTCCATTATTTTGACATGAGATATTATTGAGTATTTTACAGTTGTTTGACATAGAATTAAAACATTTTTTCTCTTCAGGTGAAATTCTGAAAATGTCCCATTATGGAAGAGGTATAGACAACAATGGAGCTTTACAGGTAGATATAGTTCTCAGAGGAGAGGTGCCTGATCTGAGAGGCCTAGATAACATTGTATTAACTCCATATGAAGAAAATTATATACAGACAGGACCAGGTAATTATTCTTCTACACCAAGGTTCCCACACAAATGAAAAGTCCTTGAATTTTGGACCCTTCCTTGTAAACAGGCCTGAAAATAAGCAGTCTGACATTTGCAGAATGAGGTCCCCAGAAGGTGAATTTGGTGATGCTATCCCATACAGTGGGCCAATTTATCATCTGGGTACCTCTTTCTGTTTAGTTTTGAGACCCTGATTTAGATTGAGGTTCACAGAGGGTAAATTTAGTGATACAGCAGAGTAGCATCACTAAATTCACCCTCTGGGGACCTCATTTTGCAGATGACAGTCTGCTTATTTTCTGTCTTGCTTGTAAAGTGCTTGAATTTGTGTCTATCCTTGAAAAGTACTTGATTTTCCATCACCCCCTTTAAAAGTACTTAACCCTTTACCTAACATAATGGCCCAAACCGGCTAGTGCTATTCACAAAAATCGCCAATTAATTTTCATTATTTTTTCATTTTTTGTCACAAAAACATAGGTTATGACCCCTCTTTGGAACAAGCTCGTTGAGCTCGTTCCAATGAGGGGTCATAACCTATGTGTTTGAGACAAAAATGAGAAAAATTAGTTATTCAAGAATTTTGTTTGCAAGTGTCGTCTGCTTTTCATGTTAGGTAAAGGGTTAAATAAGTTTACCTATAACCGTGTGAGACAAGCAGTTTCATGATAACCTGCCCCATATACATGCAGTCCTACAAAATCGGTCAGGAACCACATCTCTTTTTGTCTCCGTATTATCCCTTGAGTGCCACAAGATAGTGTTTTAGCCTTGTTGCACTCAGTAGACAAAATATATGTAGCTAATTGGGTTTTCTTGGAATCTTTTTTTTTTTTTGGGGGGGGGGGGGGGGGGGGCTGAAATCCTTTGTGTTGTTAATGGCGTTGTACATTCATGTGAAAATTATAATAGTCCTTGAAAATCATGGTCACAATCCTTGAAGAGTGCTTAAATAGTGAAGTCCCCAGAGGGTGAATTTAGTGATGCTACCCTGTGCGCAAGCCAGAAAATAAGCAGACTGTCATCTGCAAAATGAGGGCCCCAGAGGGTGAATTTAGTGATGCTACCCTGCACAGCAGGGTAGCATCACTGAATTTACCCTCTGTGAACCTCAATCTGAATGAGGGTCTCAAAACTAAACAGAAAGAGGTACCCAGAGGATAAATTGGCCCACTGTATGGGATAGCATCAAATTCACTCTCTGAGGACCTCATTCTGCAAATGTCGGATTGCTTGTTTACAGGCCTGCACAAAATATTTGTCATACCAATGTTATGGTGTGTGGTCAAAAGGATGATTTTAGCTTCAGTTTGAATCTCTGATGTCTGTCGGAACCCTAGAGTACATTTTTTCAACTTTCATACTATTACCTTCTCTGAGGGACCTTAACTAATCACTTGGCATCTGCTGTCTAGCAACATTGGCCTTCATGAACTTTACATTATCCAACTTCTCCTCATTGGGTTACCACCTAAGTGCATCAGCAGGTAGAGTGCTGGAAGTCCATATTTGGACACTATTCTGAATTATTCATCTATTAAGGTTTAACCCTTTACCCAACGCAGACGATATCAAAATTTAATATTTTAAATATCATTTTTTCAAATTTTTCAAAAAAATTCAACAGCCCGCGTAATATGCAAATTCAACAGTTGAAAAAATATTATTTTTCAAAACATTTCAACAAAACCATATCATGTGACCCCTCGTTGGAACGAGAGTGTTCCAACGAGGGGTCACATGATATGGTTTTGTTGAAATGTTTTGAGAAATAATATTTTTTCAACTGTTGAATTTGCATATTACGCGGGCTGGTACGGCTGATTCTTTGGGTAAAGAGGCTTAACTACACTTCAACAGCCAAGGTCATATCGTGTCAGTGATAGTTTTATGGGTGGAGGAAGCTAGAGTACCCGGAGAGAACCATCGAGTAACGACAAGCGGCTGCCAGCTCCCTAACATCGTAACTCCACACTGCATCACAGGCAGGGTTAGATTGGTTGAAGACATGCGCACCATCGATGTGCATTATGCCTTAGTACACGGCGTCATCATGCCCTCATGTGGACAATCAGGGGTAAGTGCCTTGCCCAAGGAGACAACACGGGAGCCCGAATCGATCGCTCAGATGGTCACCCATCCAAGGATTAACACACTATTCTGAAGTGCAGGTTATAGGCTTAAAGTTTACCACAACTTTAACCCTTTACCCAACGCAGACGATTTCAAAATTTATTATTTTAAATAGCATTTTTTAAATTTTAAAAAATTTCAACACAACCATATCATGTAATCCCTCTTTGGAACGAGCTCGACGAGCTCGTTCCAAAGAGGGGGTCACATGATATGTTTTTGTTGAAATTTTTTGAAAAATAATATTTTTCAACTGCTGAATTTGCATATTACATGGGCGGATGCGGGCGATTCGTTGGGTAAAGGGTTAAGGCTTCATATTCTGTGGATGTACCTCACATCTTTCAAATGAAATAATTTATTCTATATGGATTTGCCTTGTTGCTGTTTATAGGAGAGTTACATTGTAACAAGCCCACAAATTCTGATGAACAAAAATAGTTCAGTACTCTACCAGTTAAAGAGAGGAAAAAAATTTATTGGATGTCCTATGCATCAAATTTAAAAGTAGAGGAAGTTTGAAAAGTGGTTTTAAAATTTCGGAATGGAAAAGCTCTTAAAAAAGGTGCAATAGGAACTATACAGAGCCTCATAGCATTATCCAACTTGGTCATAGAAAAACAGGAGATTCCCAAAGATTAAAGTGAAGGCACACCAGGGTAGCATTACTAAATTTACCCTCTGTGAACCTCATTCTTAATCAGTGTATCAGGCCTAAACAGAAAAAAGGTACCCAGAGGATAAATTGGGGATTCTAATCCACTGTTTGGGGTAACATCAGCAAATTCACCCTCTGGGGACCTCATTCCTCAAATAACAGATTGCTTATTTTCTGGCTTGCTTCCCTACCTTGTTAAAGAAAGCCATGTTGCAGAAATGTCTGACAATATGGATAAACAATGCATTCCAAGACTGTATCCATTCACATCTCCTCGCATTTTCTCGTGAAGAAACTGTTGGAAATGGAATATTTCTTGTCTACAGTGGTAAATGAGTGCTTTTCTGGTAAAATAGGACCCCAGAACCACTGCCTGAGGTAAAAGTCCTCTAAAGTTAGGCCCCTGCCAATACTAATCAAATCCCAAATCAAATCTTAAGGAAGATTTGAATCTGAATCAAATCCTAATCAAATCCGCCGTTGTGTTAAATACCCAGTAAAGTCGGCGAACTGCATGGTTTTTCATAATGGCAACAAAAAACGAATGCAATATTGGGAGTGCCAGTGTAAAAATATCATTATAAGATGGTTGGTATGTTCGCAAGCATGTGAGTATTATACAATCAATGATTATTATCAATCCAACTGGAACACATCGCAACAAAATGATAAGTAGTTTAACAGCACATTCTCGCTCCCATTATATTGATGCAGCAAACAGAACACGATCGCGCCAAACATTCTTTACATACATATTTTTGGCAATCTCTCGAGTGTCGAAAAGAGAACGAATTTCCACCATTTTAACTTTCGTATTTTGGATTAGTCACATTCCATGGGGCTTTCAATTAACAGTCACGACGTGTGAGCACATTATAATGCCATGACTTAATATTAATGTAAATGAATTGAGTTACACTTAAAGGCATTTGAGTTCTAACAGAAGGAATTGTGAGCAACATTTGCTTTTATTATTATACAGTGGAGCCCACTTAATTGGATATCTCTTAATTGTATATCCCTGTTAATTGAATATAATTTTCAAACACAAAACCATTTACCATACCTTCAGTACAGATCCGTTAATTGCATATGGGTTGAAGAGTAAACTCCTGTTAATTGTATATAAATTTTTGTAATATGTCAAAAAAATTACTGTGACATGCACCAAATTCCTCTTATTTATCAACCTTTTTGGCCCCACTACATCCAATACAAGCATTTATTCTATTATATCTTGTTTGACAGAGCTCTGTCAAACAAGATATAATAGAATAAATGCTCAGTTTACCTCCAGAACACAAGAAACTGACCAAATCCCTGTTAATTGTATACTCCTGTTAATTGAATAATTTTCACTGGAAAAATGGATATTCATTTAAGAGGATTCTACTGTATTGCAGTTCTGTGCCAATTTAAAAATAACAGTCGCCGAGTCGATGAGTACAGATTACAATTCAATCAAGACGAACCAAAATGTTCTTGTACCTGGTTATTATATTAGCGACGTATATTAGTTTTTGACTGCTGTATTGGAGGGAATTCTTCAATAAAATATCGTAGTAATAACTATAACAAAACTGTGCCATGGATTCAAAATTTCGAATACCCGTCGATGGATTTGAATCAAGTCGAATCTCACAGAAGATTCAAATCCAAATCGAATCTTGAAGGTTTGCAGGAGCCAAATAGAGAGCAACATGAATATCCATGATTGGTTAAACTTGACCTCACACACGTGTTGTGGACCTGATGTAGCCATAGATGCTGAAATTGATCATAAACATAAATAAATTGAGCTTGGACCATTTAATAGAGAGTAATCACTTGACTGGACTGGTTATGTGAAATAATTCATGAGAGGTGAGGGACGTTGTACAAACGCGAGTGCGCATGCGCACTAGTGTTTTAAGATATATTCCCTCGCCTCGAATGAATTACTTCACGTAACCAGTCCAGTCAAGAGATTACTCTGTTTATTACTTTTCATTATTAACGATAATTATATTATTTAACCCTTTACCTAAAGTAACGACTAAAACCGGCCAGCGCATTCTAAAAAATTGCCAATTAATCTTCATTATTTTTTCATTTTTTGTCTCTAAAACATAGGTTATGACCCCTCATTGGAACGAGCTCATTGAGCTCGTTCCAATGAAGGGTCATAACTTATGTTTTTGTTACAAAAAATGAAAATAATAGTTATTCAAGAATTTTTTTGCAAGTGTCGTCTGCTTTTCATGTTAGGTAAAGGCTTAAAAAAACAAAAAACAATGAAGTCCTCATTACACCCACGGCAAAGCGTCTTCATTTGCACACACGGATACATGACCCAATTGTTGACTGCTTAATTCACTTGTGAAGTTATCGTTTATAATCAAACCTGGAAATTCCAGTAAATCACACTTTGGAAAGTAATAATTATATTTATTTTGGTGTGGGGAAAATGTTTTATATTTACATGAAGTTTGAGAAGTGAAATTCTGCTTTGACATCAAGTTATTTCTATTTTCAGGTTCAGTGTATGCATATTCAACGCGTCTTTTTAGAGCCAATGGAATAATATTTCCCTATGCTTGGAATCACACCATCACATATGACCCTGAGAAAGGAAATATGCCATTCCTTGTAGAAAAACTTAGAACAAGAGAGCTGGATGTTAAATTGAGCCCCAACAAAGATAGTGTCAAATATGTACTAGTAGCCAATATTGCACCAGGTATGTTGAAATTTTAAACAATTATATTTTGTGCGAATTTTGATCCAAAAATTTGTGAGTATTGCTGAGTATTGAACAATAATAAAACAAATAACAGAAAATTTTTATTATCCCCTGTCGCAAGACATACCAACTTTTTCAGTATAGGTGTTATTTTTGTCAGAGTTATTGCCCTTTTTGGACTTCAAATTTATTTAATTTTTACTATCTGTTGCAGTTTAGGTGCAAAATCTCAATTTTTATCAACTGCTGTCTTCTGTTCATGTTGGGTAAAGGTTAATACTGCCCCAAGGAAAGCATAGAATTTATGAAAAATAGTTGCCAGAAAGAAGAATTTCGTTGTTGTTAACTTGTTTATATATATAGCCCCAGACAGGTAACTTTCTGATAGTGTTTATCGACACACATTTCAAGATTTGATATTGTAAGTTTCACCCAATTCAACTCAAGACCAGATTCAAGCTGAAAATTTTAGATTTGATGTACACTATTGAGGAGAAATTTTAATGAGATTTTGCAGTTGCAGCATTCTTCGATCTTTCAGCTCACCTGACTTAAAGTCAGGGTGAGCTATCGTGACCACTCACCGTACGTCGTCTGTGAACATGGTGTTTGCGTCTTCTCCGCCAAAACCGCTGAACCGATTTAAGTGAAATTTGAGATGATTGTTTATTATAACATCGCATTTTGATTTTGTTCAAATCAAGTTGCCCTGCCCCGCGGCAGGGCCACGCCAAAAAAGTGTGCCGAAATCTTAAAAAATCTTCTTCTCATGAACCAGCAGTAGCAGAGACTTGATATTTGGTGTGCAGCTTCCTTTTGAGGTGTAGACTTAGATTTGTTCAAGAGAAGTTCGTGGAGTTATTCTTGCCGTCGTTATGGGAGGGGCAAGAATTTTCACACCGCCCAATATTTCTGTTTTCCAAACTGAGAGGCGGATTTGAACGAAATTTAATATAAGGGCTTATTGGTTCATAAGTATTTAATTTATGCCAAAAAATTTTTTTCCAGTCGCCCCATGGAAACCGCAGGAGCTAAAAATAGAAAAAATTTGAAACGCTTATATCTCCAAAACTACACGGCATTTGAGAATTCTTATTTGGTGTGAAGCTTCCTCAGGACCAACAGAATGGAATGGTCCAAAAAAATTGCTATCGGTTTTATCATAGGGTACTTTTTCGGGACTTTGGAAAAATGCAGAGTCAGCATTTTTATACCCCCCCCCCCCCCCCCCCACACACACTTTCGAAGAAAATGGGGGTATACTGGATTACATGCGTCCGTCCGTATGTGCATCCGTGTGAGAGTCCGTCCGAGAATATTCATAACTTAAGTAAATTATTATCATTTTCTATAATATTTGTTGGTCATAGGTATGCCCACACTAGTTATTTTTTTTTTTTATTACCGTATATGTCCATGTATAAGTCGCCCCCATGTATAAGTCGCACCATACTTTTCATACAAAATATCCCCCCTGCGCCTATAACCCTTGTATAAGTCGCACCCCCAATTTGGGTTGAAAAATGTTAAAACAATTCCGTTAATTTGGCTAAAGGACTGGAAGTCTTGTAGACTGAACAGGGAGGTTTGATGACCGATTACAGTATATTTATAAATTATATTTGTTTGTATTCTTCATTGATACATTCAATGTGTCGTATTTATTAAAAGATATATGTCAACTGTGTTTGTTATTACTTGTGTATCGTATTTATTAAAAGATATATGTCAACTGTGTTTGTTATTACTCACGCCAGTAAAAGAAGGAAAGCTCCAATGCATGTGTTCAGGTAAGAACGAGGTAAGTTGAATTCAAATGGTAAATCCAAATGTAAAACTACAAAGAAAAATGCTTTATTCCCATGCCATTTAAACGAATTGCACGTGCGTACAAGTAGGTCATGAAGTTGGGATGCGACGGAAATTCCTGAAAGTGTGAATGTAAAGTAAAAGGGAAGTAACTGCATGATTCTTGTTAATCTTCTTCAAAGGGAATTCCCCTTAAAAAACTCATGTGGTGTGCTGTGTAAACAATTTGATTGCCTTGCTAATTTCGTAAATAACTCATACCAATATCCAAAATATGTTGAGATATACAACCATGTAATATTCTATTCTGAATTATTACTGGAGATGTTGAAGACATGAACAGGTACCGTAATTACTTTGAAGGAAATTAATTGCATGTGGTTTCGAATTTTCGATTGTTCACCACCCCTCCACTCACCGGGTCACCGAGAAAAAAAAAAACTCAACAAGAACACATTGAGTATAATCTCCTATTTTTATTTTATTTTTTTTTATATTTATTTTTGTTTAAATTTTATTTTGTGATCAAGTTAATGCACAACACAGAAATAAGAAATAAAGAGGTGAAATAAAATAAACAAATTTTCAAAGCAGGTGAATCGCTGTGATACAAACCGTCGACTTGGGCCGATCTGGTGTCCGTTCAGTCCTCATATCGCTGTTGAAAACTTGCTGAAAAATAATTACCTTTGTATAAGTCGCACCCCAATTTTGGTCCCGTTTTTCCATGCAAAAAGATGCGACTTATACACGGACATATACGGTACTTGTTCACTTAGAAATTGTGTCCGTCCGAGCCAAATTTTGTCTGTTCAGACTGTATCTCGGGTATCGAATGTTCTATTGCAATTAAATTTTCCGTGAACACTGCTTATGGTATAGGCTTTAAAAAAAAGGATTCAATGATATTTCTCACATTCTCCTTTTTAGAGTTATCCCCCTCTTTTGACTTAGAAATTGTAGGAAATAGACATTATTTGTTTGTTCAGTCTGTATCTCAGGTATGGGTTATCGGATTTCAATGAAATATGGCATGCAGTTTGCCTATGACAAAGGCTTCTGCCTTATTGCATAACACTTCCAAACACCAAACAATTTACCATACCTTTTGACTTAGAAATTGTTGAAAACTTTCAACGAAAATTGGGGGTGGGTGGTATACTGGATTGGGGTTATCGGATTTCAGGGAAATATGGCATGCAGTTTGCCTATGACAAAGGCTTCTGCCTCATTGCATAAAACTTCCAAACACCAAACAATTTACCATACCTTTTGACTTAGAAATTATTGAAAACTTTCGAAGAAAATGGGGGGGGGGGGGGGGGGTGTATACTGGATTGTGTCCGTCTGTCTCTGCATCCATCCGTCAGTCCGTACGAGAATATTCGTAAATATTATTTGTTGGTCATAGGTATGCCCACACTAGGTGGTACACCACGTGGGGGTATGCACCGGATGAAAGTCCAACTCTTGTTTAACACTGTGGATAATGGGGAATACATTTAAGACTCTTCTTCTCCCAAACCACTGCTCCAAAAGCTTTCAAATTTCACATATAACATCTTTGGAAGATTGTTTCACATGTTTATTGAAATCAAATCTCTGGGTACATATTTTGGTTCTCTGTGGGAGCCGAAATGTTTAAATTAGTGCAGTATGAGGAATATTCTTCAAAAATCTTCTTCACATCCACCAATCAGAACCTTCTGGTATTTGGTATGCAGTATCCTTAGGAGGTGAGATATAAGTTTGTTCAAGCCAGCTCCCTGGGTTCATATTTGGGCTTGGTTCATATTTGGGCTCCCTGTGGGAGCCCAATTTATAACTTAGTTCAATATGAGGAATATTCTTTAAAAATCTGGGTTCTTTTCAGAATCTTTTGGTATTTGGTACAAGCTTTTCTTAGGGGGGGAGGGGGGGGGGGGGGGGGTGTCAGATGCAACTTGTTCAAATCAATTCCCTGGGTTGATATTTAGGCTACCATGTCAGGTGAGCACCCTCAGGCCCTCTGGAGCCTCTTGTTTTTCACTTTATGACTATTGTCTTTTGATATTCAAGGTTATTTATAACTTGTCTGCAGAAGTCCAAAGAGGTGGGCAGGTATTAAATTCAGTTCAGTTCAATTCTTTATTTTACAGTTTATATGATAAACACAGCAGAAGAAATGAAAAGCTACAAAAAACATTTGCTGTTTACTGCAGAAGGTGTCATAGCCTAATTGAACGGTCTTCCTGACATTCCCTATAGGCTATTTAATTATGCTTGGTAGCATTTCAGTCATTTGGAAATATGAGTGTTACACTTTTTAAGGCTGAGGTGTAAAGCTGGGATGGCTTCATGGCAGAAAGTATATTTTTTCACACGAACAAATCAAATCAGATTGGCAAAACTTGACTTCATACTTGTGTTACATGTTCTCTAAACTTAGGGCATATCCTCTAATTTTAGTGCACTTGAAACTTTGTTCATATTCTCTAAACTTTGTTCATATTCTCTAAACTTTGTTCATATTCTCTAAACCTAAACTTTGTACATATTCTCTAAACTTTGTATATATTCTCTAAACTTAGTTCATATTCTCTAAACTTTATACATATCCTGTAAACGTATTCTTTAAATTTAGTACATATAGTGGAACCCTGTTAATTGAATAGCCAATTTGCCAAGGAAAATTATTCAACTAACAGGAGTATTCAATTAACAGGAATTGTCACTTTCCTGTATTCTAGAGATAAACTTAGCATTTATTCTATTATATCTTGTTTGACAGAGCTCCATGAGCTCTGTCAAACAAGATATAATAGATTAAATGTCTGTATTGGATATACTGAGGCCAAATATGTCTATAAACAAAGGAAAACTGGGGAGAGTAATTTCTTGACAGGTTGCAAGATTTTTTATTCAATTAACAGGAGTTTACTCTATAACCTACATTCAATTAACAGGTTCAATTTGTACTGGGGGTATGGTACATGGTTTTGTGTTGGGAAATTATATTCAGTTAACAGGGTTTTTCTGTTAAAGAGATATCCAATTAAGTGGGCAGCACTGTATTGCCATAGGTTCAATGGTTGACCTTAACTCCTGCTGGTGGATATTCCTGCTCATAACAGGATTTCTCTTGCCACTGAAATAATATAATTTGGGCGCATTAAATCATATTTTTCCACTGTAAATGGAATTGGTTTTTGTCTCCAATGATTTCTTGAGTTAAATTTAGATGAATTTTTCATCAAATCTAATCATGGCTGCTTCACAGCAGCCATGACTAGATTTGATGAAAAATATCTTGAAAATACTCAGCAGGTTAAGAGTTAAAGATCAGCTATTAAATTTTAGTCGATTTAAGTATACAGTGGAGCCCACTTAATTGGATATCTCTTAATTGTATATCCCTGTTAATTGAATATAATTTTCAAACACAAAACCATTTACCATACCTTCAGTACAAATTTGATCTGTTAATTACATAAGGGTTGTAGAGTAAACTCCTGTTAATTGTATATAAATTTTTGTAATATGTCGAAAAAATGGCTGTGACACGCACCAAATTCTCCTTATTTGTCAACCTTTTTGGCCTCATACATCCAATGCAGACATTTATTCTATTATATCTTGTTTGACAGAGCTCTAAGAGCTCTGTCAAACAAGATATAATAGAATAAATGCCCAGTTTACCTCCAGAACACAGGAAACTGACCAAATCCCTGTTAATTGTATACTCCTGTTAATTGAATAATTTTCACTGGCAAAATGGATAATCAATTAAGAGGATTCTACTGTACTACTGTACTACACTTTGAAACCCTTTTGGTTAGTAAACCATTATTTAGTTTCAGTAATATCTTTGCAGGTTCTCCAAGCAATAAATGTCCTGATGGCTTTTTCGCTGATAGTTCATTTTGTAAAGGTAAGTTTATTTTGTAGTTGTGAATTTAATCTTTTATCCAATGCACATGATATCAGAATTGATATTTAATTTTTTATGCCCCCTGACTTGGGTCGGGTGGCATATAGTGATTGAAGTGTACGTGTGTCCGTGTGTGTGTCCGAGCCAATAACTCGAAAACTGTTAGGGGCACAGTCATCAAACTTCACACAATTATAAAGGACCATGGGAGGATGTGTCACACACCACAGCCGGGTTCGTACCTTCAAGGTCAAGGACACATTTCAAGGTCACACTAAAAATTGGTCAATATTCGTGTCTCCGCCATAACTCGGAAACGAATCATAGTACAATTGTTAAACTTTTTACAAATGTTAAGGACAGTCAGAAGGTGTGTCGCGTATAATAGTTTTTGCCGCATCTGCAAGATGAAGGTCACAAGGGGGTGGGGGGGAGCATGTGTTAACTTAGTAACATTCTTCTTGTTTTTTTTTTCAAATTCTTTCAAAAATTTCAACAAAACCAAATCATGCCCCCCCCCCTCCTCCCCTGCTTCCCCCTCAGTGGAACAAGCTTAACAAGCTGGTTTCAATGATATGGTTGTCTTGAAAAATTTTCAAAGTAATATATTATCAGTTTGTAAATTATGAAGGTGAGTGCCACTGATTTATTAGCTAAAGGATTACCACTTTACCTAACATGAAAAGCTCTCTTGCCCGATTTGAAGTGCCTCTGCTCAAGACGCCGCTTGTTTGAGTCACCAAGAAAAAGGAAACTGCTTGCCGCAGGTCTCCATCTGCCTGACCATAACTGGGATTTCACCTGCTATCTCGTCCCAACTGACCTTGAATTAACCACGTTCAAAGTGTGTTGACCCTTCACCGAAATTGATTAGCGCTGAATATTACCTTGCCATTCTATAGTGATGTGATGCTTGGCCGTCATTGGAACTAACTCATGGAGCGCATTCCAGTGGGGGTCTTGGGCTTTGTTCCCTCGGCAGGAAATGATTTGATTGTCTCCTTGCTCGGTGTGGCGGGCAAAACCGGCTAGCGCTACTCACAAAATTCGGCATTCAAATTTTATTATATTTTTCAGTTTTTGTATTGGAAGCGTAGCTTATGGCCCCGCATTTGGAGCGAACTTGTGGAACTCGTTCTGGTGGGGGATCATGAGCTGTGCTTTTGAGCAAGAAATGAAACTGTTTAGTTATTCAGGAATTTATTTTGCCAGTGTCGTCTTCTATCTGCGTTGGGCAGGGGGTTAATTTAATTAAATTTAATTTTACTTAATTTAATTTGACTTAATTTAATTCAGTTTAATTTGATTTATTTTAACATTATTTAATTTAACTTAATTTAATCTAATTCACAGAATAACCATAAAATAAAATGTCTGCACATGTAGTGCAATCTTTCAATCAGGATGGGTGGAGGGCCAAATACAGGTTCGAGGTCTTTCTTTCATCAGTTAATTCTACTGTTGAGCCATAGGCAGTGGTAATTGTAGACATAATCCAGTCTACTCCATGACTGTAGTTTTATTTACATATTTCCCGGGGACAACAGGAAGACTGGCTGTGTTGTCTCCTAACAATGTACCCCTACACCTTACATATGAAAAACTCTTTGTACAAATCTAACATGTGAATTTGGTATATTGTTGAATAAACTTCATTCATTTATTCATTCATTTATTCATTCAAAAGCAGACGACATTTGCAAAAAAATTCTTGAATAACTCATTTTTTTTCATTTTTTGTCTCAGACACATAGGTTATGACCCCTCATTGGAACGAGCTCAATGAGCTTGTTGCAACGGTGGGGTCATAACCTATGTTTTTGAGACAAAAAAATGAAAAAAATAATGAAAATTAATTTGCGATTTCTGTGAATAGTGCTGGCTGGTTTTGGCCATTATGTTGGGTAAAGGGTTAAGAAAATATGCTTTCTGTATGTAAGCAAGAGAAAGTTAGCATAATGTGGAGTTGTTATTAGGGCTCTCCTCAAATGTAATGAAAGCCATTATCAGGTTTGTACTAAAATGTACGGAATGATGCTTCTTGAGCTGGACTGAATGTGCTGGGTGCCACTATCTGGATGTACTGGAATGTATAGAAGTCCTCTATGAGAACTCCACTTAAATGCATTCTATGCCACTATCGGGATGCTACTGAGGCATGCTGAATACTACTTCAACTGAATGTGCAGGATGCAAGCCACGATCAGGGTATACTGAAATGCATTACTCAAGTATACTGAAAGCTCTACTAGAACTCAACTCAGTGTGCTAACTGTACTGAAATGTGCTGGAGCCCCAATCAAGGCTCCACTTACATGTGCTTGTTACAGGTATCAGGGCCGTGGAATGTGTTGAAAGTGACCATAAGGGTCCTACTGGAATGAGCTGTAAGTCATCATTAGGGTCCTGTTGGTGGACATTCTGCTGGAATGTTTTTCTGGACCCAAAAGGACCACATTCCCCAAACCTCTATTAACTCTTTACCTAACGAATCGCCCGCATCCACCCGCGTAATTTGCAAATTAAGCAGTTGAGAAAATTATGTATTTTTATACTGTACCAATGACCCAGACTTAGCTGGTGCCAACTCTAACAAAACCAGGGCCAAACACAAATTTTGCCCCCCAATCCCCAAAATTTGCATCCAAAACAAAAAGAAATCATGTCCTAAAGGACCTCCATACTACGCCTCCACTGCGCATGCGCAGTGTGACGAACGCCCCGAAATTGGCGCCAATTATCATTCTCTGTTTGGCCCTTCATCAGTCAACATCTCACTGATCTTTGTGCTTGTAAATCTCAGTTTAAAGGATGCCAGACACGTAATTTTTGGAGAAAATGTGATTCTAAGGAGGATAGAAGGAGGAGAGGAAAAAGAAGTGACAAAAAATAATCAGGGCTGTACTTAAAATTTTTTGATGAAATTATGTTAAGTTGCCTATTTTCGAGGCATGGGCCTCTTGTTGTCATTCTTGCTAAATGTTGCACTGCTTATTCAGTGTTTCCTCTCCCCTAGCCTTCTAAAGTCCCCCTTGCAATTCTCCCATGCTTTTGGCATATTTTTGAGAAAGTTCATTTCTAAAATTTTCCTGGGAGAGTTGCTTGGATACAGAATGTTTTCTGTTATTTTCCCCATAGTTACGTTTTCACCCATGGGTGTATAACGTTGTGTTCTGTCACCGACATGATATGACCCTGGCTGTTAATGTGTCGTTAAACCCAAGTAAAAAAAGAAAAAAAAAAAAATAACGTTGTGTTCTGCATCTTCCATCTGATGTTCTGCAGATTCTCCCCTGGGAGTCTCTGTTTTGCATCAGATAGAGTGTAATTTTGATGACTGATTCCGGGCCAGTTTTTTCAGTGCCTGGAGTCATGTTTTCTGGTGTTTTACACTGTTTGTTTACATTGGCAACAGCCTTTTTTGAGGGGGGCTGTTTGCCTTTGCTGTAGTTTATCTCACTATAAGATACATTTATATTATCCGTAAGTGTCTCATTAATTATTTAATATAAATTTAAAATTTTTGACCACACTTTGCCATCGGATCCATCGGGGCTCAACGTTACTTTTCAGCAACTTGGGCTTCGCTGAAAAAATATTTTTTCAAAATTATTTTGATTTGCAATTGTTTTTTCTTTTATTAATGGATCATGTTATTATGTATCTTTGTGTCGGGTTTGTGCGAGTAACTAGGACTTGTTGTTGACTTTACACAATGAAAGGAGTTTGTTCAAATTGTAATGGGAAGAAATCTTCCTCTGACTTTCAATATCATTGTATTAATTGTAGTCAGTGTTCTCGCACTAATCCCTGTCCTATTTGTCAATATTGGGATGATAAACATTGGAAACGTGTGTCACGGTATGTTGTTTCTGGAGAAAGGGCTATGCCGGCTCTTTCTCCGCAAGGTCACTCTACTCTCTCAGTTTCTATTTCAGAGGAACAAGAACAGGGTGATGTTTCCATGTATCTTCTTCAAGTGTGCGTCCGTCGTCACAAATGAATTCAGAGCTAGCGGCAAAAGTGCTCATGGAGATTACTCAAATGTCGTCCGCTAGCTCGCCCGGTGTAGCGTCCATTCACCGAATGGTTCAGCAGCCGGGTTCGTCCGATGCGGTCCAGGAGGAAATTTTGGGTGATGCGAGCACTATAAACATACTAGGTGCACACCCAGTGACGGATAGTAAGCGAGAACGGAGGAAGCCTTTGAGTCCGGTTCCTAGCTCGTCCAGGTCCAGCCGGGCCGCGAGCGAGAGAGGCCCCTCTCTCGTACAACAACATCTGGGACCAGATGTTGTGGTACAAAATGTGTCGCAAGCGGAGCATACGTCCGTCGCTAGGGACGCTCCGTTGTATAGGCAGTCCGCGGAGACTGCTAAGGCTTCCTCTTCTCGTCAGCGCACACGACCGCACCTTGGCTGCATGACCGCCGATATATTGCCAGCTTCGCCGATCAAGGATTCTTCGGCGACCAGGTCACACCATCCGGCAGCCAGGGATTCGAGACCGATGGACTCCGGACGTTCGCATAGAAAAAGTATGCGGGAGCCATCTGATGCGGAGCTGCCCTCGGCGAAGCAGCGAAAGACTGCGCCTCCGCAGGTCTCGACGCCGGACATTCTTGTGCAGATAGCACAGCTTATCGCAGCATCCCAGCAGCCGACAGAAACGGTGTCGGATCGAGAATTATCCGACGGCGCTGGGTCGGAGCATCGGGGGCGGACGACCGGGAACATCATGAGGTCTGACCGGATGGTGAAAGGGATACGGATGATTTGGAGCTATCCCTTTCGGAACAACATAAAGCTGCCGTGGACTTCATCCGGCACTTTCTCCCTCAAGTTGTTCCGTCGGGCCAGACTGCTGCGGTTCCGGACAAGAGGATTATAGCGTCATTGGACTCTGAATTTTTTGAGCGGTTCAGGGACATCGCTCCCGAGTTTCCGTCGCAGTCCAATAATGTTGCAAGAACATTTGAATTATTGAACGACGCTATATTTAAACTTGCTTCCAAGACGGGGAAAGCAGGTTTCTTGTCCGCTAATACTCTCAACCTGCCTTTCATTAATGCAAGGAATAAATTCGATACGGCAGGGCAGGGTATCCCGAGAGTTCCTCTGCGTATGGACGACGAGGCGGAAGACTTAGAGCTATCATTACCGTCGTCGGCTTCTATTCCAACCGCGGTGTTGGAAACAGCTATTGCGTCTAACAGAGCCAATTTAGATGCCTTATCTTACGCAGATCACCTTACTAAGGCGTTATCACTGCGCCTTCAAGGGAAAGAGTTTCAGGATATACAATCCTCTTTAAGACTTCTTTCAAGGGCAGTAGCTTATTCCACGTGTAACTCCGCCCTTTCAGTGGCAAATCTGGAGTTGGTTAGACGTGACGCAGCCCTAGCTACATCCACACTCGTGGATACTAAGGTGAAGAACTCTCTTAGAGTCGCTTCGGTCTCCGGAGAACTTCTCTTTGACGGCAAGCTTTCTGCTATTTATGATAAAATTACAAAGAAAGCTTCGGATTCTCTGTTGTTCAAATCTGCTTCTAAGAAGTCGGATACAGCAGACAAGAATAAGACAGGCACTTCTGGGTCTAATGCGCCCAAGAGAGGTTCCTATAGAGGTTCCGGTGCGTCCTCTTGGTCTTATTCGAGAGACCGTCAGGGTAGCGACTCTCCTTCGGGACGTCCTTCGGGCCGGGACAATCGGTCGGACGCCCCGAGGTCAACGGGGCGAGGTGCGGGTCGTGGAGAACGTGGTTTCTCCTACACATCTGGGAATGAGCTTCGAGACGCACAACAATCTCGTTCGTCTGCCGTTAACCAGAGCGAAATTAGTCAGTTGTTACGCTCGCTATTGTCTGCACGCAAAGTCACAGCGAGGGAGTTCATGAGACTGATAGGTCTGTGCGAAGCCGCTGCGGATCTCATTCCGAAGGGGCGGTTACGCACACGTCCTCTTCAAATTTTCTTGACTCAGAATTGGAGTGTGAAAATTCATTCGCTCGACGTAGATGTTCTCTTGTCAGATCAAGTGAAACAAGAGATTCAGACTTGGGCAAACATTCAGTGGTTAACTCAGGGAGTTCCGCTGCAGTTGCCGGATCCGAGTTTTACCATTATGACGGATGCCAGTCAAACAGGTTGGGGTGCATCATTAATCCCAACAGATTCGAGATGCCAGGGTCTTTGGGATCCGCAATTCTTGTGCAAGCACATAAACATCAAGGAAATGATGTCAATTTGGCTTGCGTTACGTCACTGGATGGACATTATTCACAATGCTCATATCCAAATCCTATCCGACAATACGACAGTAGTGGCGTATATACAGAATCAGGGAGGCACTCATTCAGTTCCGTTGTTCAATCTAACGGAAAGAATCCTTCTGTTTGCGCTAGAACATCACGTTCTTCTTTCGGTCTGTCACATACCGGGTCGTCTGAATGTGCTAGCAGACTCCCTTTCACGAAAGGTTCGCTTGTTGCCGTCGGAATGGACTCTCAACAAACAAGTATTCAATCAGATTTGCTACCAATGGGAACGGCCAATGATAGACTTATTTGCGACACATCTCAACAATCAGTTGCAGATGTATGTGTCTCCGTGTCCGGATCCAAGAGCATTTGCAGTAGACGCTCTGTCGATCCCTTGGGACGGAATGATAGGATATGCGTATCCTCCAGCGCCGTTAATTCAACAAGTATTGCTAAAGATAAAACCATCTCAATGCAAGATTCTGTTGGTAGCATCTCTGTCGCCACAGAGACCGTGGATAAATCTACTCAGGTGTCTGTTGTGGGACCTACCGCGAAAGCTTCCTCCACGGGAGGATCTTCTTTCGCAGGGGAAATCGTGCCAACTCCATCACAACCCGCAAGGTCTCAACCTTCACGTTTTTCTGTTGTGCGGTCCTTCTTGCATGGCAAGCACTTTGCAGGACGAGCAGTGGACGCGATTTCTAACTGTAGGAGGACCTCCTCTTCACTAAACTATGCGGCTAAGTGGAAGGTTTTTCGTCGTTGGTGTAGGGATCATTCTGTAGATATGTTCGATCCCTCTATACCAGACATTGCAAACTTTCTAGTATACTTGTTTGACGAAATCAAACTGCAGCCTGTTACTATAAAGGGTTATAGGTCTATGTTATCTGATACCTATGCACATCATGATAGTTTACAAATTGGATCTAATGTCTCTTTATCTAAGTTGGTTAGAAACTTTTCGATAAATAGACCCAGAACTCTTAGATTAATTCCTAAATGGAATTTAGTTTGGGTTCTTCTTAACTTGAAGGAAAAGCCATTTGAACCTCTTGGGACAGTAGATTTCAAATTCTTATCTTATAAGACAGCTTTTCTCTTAGCTTTCTCTTCTGCTAGAAGAGTCAGTGAGCTTCATGCACTGTCGGTGGATGATTCTCACTATCGTAGTGTCGGGAACACTATCACCTTCACTACTAATGTGGGTTTTTTAGCTAAGAATCAGGCTCCTAATAAATATCCGGAACCTATTGTTATTAAGGCTCTTCCGTCTTCAGACAGGCGTAGGCCTTTACTCTGTCCTGTTAGAGCGTTACGTATCTATAAACAGAGATCTCAGTTTATCAGAAAGGGACGGAAACGTTTCTTTCTGTCTTTGATGCCTAATAGAAAGGACATTTCGGTCCATTCTATTGCTAGATGGTTTCAGTTAACTATCCGTACTGCTTATGAGAGTTTATCTTCTTCTCAGCAGTCTGTGCTTAAAATTTCCGCTCATGAAGTAAGAGCTCTTTCTACTTCCTGGGCTTATGCTAATAGTGTTGCTATTACAGATTTAATGAAGGCTGCTTATTGGTCTCAGCCATCCACATTTACGAATTTTTATCTCAGAAATATTGAGTCCATTTCTGGAGACCTGCATTGTTTAGGTCCGTTATCTGTTGCTCAGAATGTCGTCCACTAAACAGTTGCAACTATAGTTATGCAGGCTTTCTGTTCCGGCAGTGACTCCGTCCGGCTGCCCTCTTCGCTCTGGGCTATTTGACCCAGGGCAACTAGAAGGGGGGGGGGGTGTTCCCTTAGGTCACCTGCTTTATAGTGAAAAGCAAGGGAATGCCTCCTCCAAGTCAGTATTTCTGAGTCGCTTCCGGGATGGTTTTAAAGTGTAATATTAATGTTAAAATTCATTCATGTCTTATTTTTAAAGTGTAGCTCGGTGTGAAGCATTTGTATATGTCAAGTGTCAAACGGGCTTTAATATACAATACTCGGACACTTTTAAATGACTATAAAGAGTCTCAATTCTCTGGACTACTTTATTTATTGGCTTACTTTAAAAATAATTAGTATAAGGGTTATACTGGATGTTAATAGAGAACATGAATGTTATTGTGCTCAATTATTAAGGGTAGTGTATCTTTCTAATTTAATATTAAATAAGAAAGATACATGTAAAGCCTAATACTCCTTTTCTCCTTAAGGGGTTACCTCTTTACTATATAGTTGAGCTTATTGGATTTTCCTCTATGTCCTAGGCCCTCCAGCCTGTTTACTATTCAGCTAAGTCTGGGTCATTGGTACAGTATAAAAATGTTAAAAAATTTATAGTAATTTATATATTTTTTATACTTACCAATGACCCAGACGGGGATGGCCCTCCCTGGAGTTGGGAACTCTTGCCTCCCCGCTGAGTACATAGCGCTGACCAGGCACTGCCAGTAAGAATGATAATTGGCGCCAATTTCAGGGCGTTCGTCACACTGCGCATGCGCAGTGGAGGCGTAGTACAGAGGTCCTTTAGGACATGATTTCTTTTTGTTTTGGATGCAAATTTTGGGGATTGGGGGGCAAAATTTGTGTTTGGCCCTGGTTTTGTTAGAGTTGGCACCAGCTAAGTCTGGGTCATTGGTAAGTATAAAAAATATATAAATTACTATAAATTTTTTAACTTTTCAAAATATTTCAACAAAACCATATCATGTGACCCCTCATTGGAACGAGCTCACCGAGCTCGTTCCAATGAGGGATCACATGCTATGGTTTTGTTGAAATTTTGGAAAAATTTTAAAAAAATAGTAATTAGGCCTAAAAAAATAAAAAAATATGTTTCTCAGGCCCTCCCGCATGGTCCTTTTGGCTACCGCATGCTCTCTTTTTATAACCAATGTAAACTTAAAAAAATAAAAATTAAATGGTTTATGTGTGATATTTTACCAAAGTTAAAAAAATTGATGAATTTGTCCCTTGAGTGCAAGGCTTTGCAATGCTTTAGCCTTCTTGCTCTCAAGGGACGAAATACACCACCATCCATGCTATTCTGCAGATTATGAGGCCTAAAACATAAACCAAAAACATGAACTTTTGATGGCAAAGAAATAATTACAGAAATAAAAAAACGCTCGCCCGCATGGAATTTTACAAATAATGGCCTGAGAAACAGAAGATCTACTTTGTGGGGCCTTAAAATAATAAATTTTGATACTCTCTTAGATGGGTAACAGGTTAAATGGTAAGAGTGCTAGAAGCCACTATCATGGCTCTATTGAAAAGTGTTGAAAGCCTCGTTAGTGTCTTTACACTGAATCAATTATCCTGTTGTTTGCTCAGCAGTAGAAAAAAAACGTTCAAATAAAATTGCTCTGTGACAATTTATTGGAGAGTGCCAACAGAGATATCCAGTTAAGTGAGCAACACTTACTATCCAGTGAAAAGAAGTTCTGGTTGACTATTTTAGACACCAGACATAACAACTGTGAACTTCGGTTAAGCCTTTCTTGTTTTGTTTTTTATCAAGAAGAAATCACTTTATTACATCCCTAACGTCTAATTATAATAAGAATCGGTAAAAAATAAACTGCATTCTCCCCTCACTAGTGAGATCAAACACCTCGGTGATTAACATTTCGTGTGAACTTGAAATTTACAAATGAATTTTCACAAGCGCAAAACAAAAGCTGTTCTCGCTCCACTGATGAGTATAACAAGACGCGTCAGATCACGATGTTGAATTGTTGAATTATTTCAATTCAATGTTGAAGAATTGTTATTGAAGTGAAATTTCATTTTACTGAATTTGTGTCATTTCGCCAACAATCCCGAAAACTATTTTGTGTGGATTATCCACACAAAAATATTGTTCCAATAAATCTGAATATAGAAATCTTTTTATTACACCCCTAACGTCTAATTATAATAGGAATCGGTAAAAAATAAATTGCATTCTCCCCTCACTAGTGAGATCAAACACCTTGGTGATTAACATTTCGTGTGAACTTGAAATTTACAAATGAATTTTCACAAGCGCAAAACAAAATTTGTTCTCGCTCCACTAGTGAGTATAACAAGACGTCATATTTACGTCATTTCACCAACAATCCCGAAAACTATTTTGTGTGGACGTACACAACATCCAATGTGATCTATGTCGGCGGAAACAGCGATCAGCTGATTGTGTAAACAGATTTCTTGCGTGTTATGAGCATCGGTTTGGATCGTTTCAGTTGAAGCTTCAAATGAAAGGGGTATAATAAAAAGAAAATCTAATGTTTTCTTGTGAAAACCGGGATTAATCTCATTCGTGAGTGAGAATTCTCTCACTCACTCATGAGATAAATCCTATTATTCACAAGAAAACATTAGATATCCTCTATTTATTGAAAAAACAAGATTTGTACATTCACTTCTATACCCACCTTTTTGGGTTCTTGATGGCTCAATTCATAGCACATTGGACTTTATATGAAATTGGAGCCACAGTCTGCATTGTCTACTGTCATAGCTTGCATTGTCGAGTGTTGTATAGCCAGGGAGGGAGGTGGGATTCTCCAAATTCTACTTCCTGCATGGGGTTACAACTCATGAAATTACAGATGCATAGCACACTTGGTGAAAATTGACATTCTTCCGAGCCTCAAAATGCCTTGAAAGAGTGCAATTTGGGGCAGATTTTTTAAAAATCTCCCCCAGAGAAATTCTAAAAAATACCACCCTGCCATAGCAAGGTGAGAGGGATACCACATCCATACCTTTCATCAACGCATGCTATGCGACTGGCATTGTCTCCTTCGGCAAGGCACATCAATCCAATTGCCAAAGTGGGGGCATAGTATGCTAAGGCAATAGTAGTAGGGCTGAAACGGTTGGCTCATTTTCGTAACCGACTAACTGAGAGCTATAATTGGATAATATCTGGTTATACGTGGCCATTATTTCACCGAATATGGGATCAAAATTATAGGAATTGGAAAGCAGCATTCCCAAACTTTACCATAGTGCGTATACAAACGAACGTTGTCGAGTACTCGACAAAGTTCGTTTGTGAACACTCTACAGAATAGTTTCTGCGATTACTCATTACTCACGGAAACTGCCAATCATTAACAAAGTCTTGAACACCAATGCGTCTTTGGGGTCTATCACAAAGGAAAAGCGTCAGATTTATAACATTTTAAATGTGGAATGACGATCACTATCGATATTTCTGATAACCGGTTGACGGTTTTTCTAATCGATGCGATAGCTAACTGGTTTCAAACCGATTATCCGGTTAACCATTTCAGTATTAAACAGTAGACATGTCGTCAACCAATACTAATCCTGCTCATACCGGGATATTTTAGACAAGACATAACAACTGTGAACTTCTGTTAAGCCTTTCTTGTTTTGTTTTTTTTTATCAAGAAGAAATCACTTCATTGAAAAACAATAACATTCACATCTATTTCCACCTTTATGGGTTCTCGGTGGCTCATTTCTTAGCACATTGGACTTTGCAGGGGTGGGGGGGATTCTCCAAATTCTACTTTCTGCATGGGGTTACAACTCATGAAATTACAGATGCATAGCACACTTGGTGAAAATTGACATTCTTCCAAGCCTCAAAATGTCTTGAAAGAGTGCCATTCGGGGCAGATTTTTTAAAAATCTCTCCCAGAGAAATTCTAAAAAATACCACCCTGCCATAGCAATGCGAGAGGAACACCACATCCATACCTTTCACCCACGCTGCTGGCTTTGTCTACTTCGGCAAGACACATCAATCCATTTGCCAAAGTGGGGGCATATTGTGCTAAGGCAATACTACACATGTAGTCTACCACAAGTCTGACAATAAGCAGACTGTCATCTGCAAAATAAGGTCCCCAGAGGGTGAGTTTAGTGATGCTACCCTGCTGTAAATTTACCCTCTGTGAACCTCAATCTCAATTAGGGTCTCAAAACTAAACAGAAAGAGGTGCCCAGAGGATAAATTAGCCCACTGTATGGTATAGCATCATCAAATTCATCCTCTGTTCCTTGGTTCTTTCCAGGTACTCAATCTTCTTCAGTGTGAAGCTATCCAACACAAAATTACCCTGGTTGTTGAAGTGTCATTGAACCCCAACAATTAAATAAATACCTACCATTAGAGATTTTTTGGGGCCTGAGGCTGGGGTGATGGGCTCTATATATATTACCATTCGTTGATTGGGTGGGAAGGTGGAGGAATACCTGTGTGAGTGATATTAATTTTTTTCTATTTTGTATTTTTATGTTTTTACAGATGATGATGAATGTTTGAGAGACAGTCCTTGTTCAGATTACTGCCATAATACTCCTGGTAGCTTCTCTTGTTCCTGTCCTATAGGTTACACTTTAGATAGAGATGGACATACATGTAAAGGTAAGGTATCATATAATTAGCTCTTTGAAGACTGGTGCCCTGGATGGTATTTTATTATGCTAGTAAATTTGTTTATCCAATCAAATGAAGTTACTAAGAGACATAGACTCCGCAATATTAGGTTCAGGATGGCTGAAAAGCACCCAATATTAATTTATTATTATGCCAGCTAATGAAATTTGCCAATCACAGCCCCCGAATAGTGGGACGGTACTGAGCCATATTGGGTCACCTGCAGCCCGAGGTGACCTAATACGAAACTCGTATTAGGTCAGTACCGCCATTTTGTTTCGACGTGGAAATTCCTCACCTCGCGGTGCTTTTATATCCATATTGAAGAAATTGCAGTACAATCAAACGTCCCTCTGTGTCTATATGTCTCATTTTCTCTCGTTTTATAATAAATTTATTGTGAAATTTATTTTCTAAATGTAAATTTAATTATTTGAAGTGAGAAATACTACTGTATTCGATCTACCGATAACGGATAAGTCGGCCTGGCCTTAACTTGACATAGGGTCTAAGCTTATTGAGGCTAACACACAACAGTTTGGGTACAGTGTTCGCCTCGATATTTTAAAAGCTTTAGAAAAAATCCATAACCCATAAATGCGTTGTTAGAAAGTTGAAAAATATATATAGTGTGAATAAATAAACTGATAAAAAAATTGTCTTATCCCGGGAATAGATTAATTTCATTTTTTCTTGTTGAGCTCATTCTGTAGTCTCTGTTGTGGTAAATGGATAACATCGCTTCGAAAATGGATTTAATTTCATTGAATAATTATAAGATTGCACAATGATGAAATTGTACGAAAATGAATGAAAGTCAATGGGAAAAGATGCGAGATACATTTATTTTGTTCGAATTCTGTAAAATCGGACGTTTCGGACATTTTCTGCACACTCAAGACAAAGTGACAGTATGAAGAAAAGCGTCTATCGCTGTTGTCTGTGTTGTCAAGGAAATTATACACAAACAGGGAGACAACTGTGCATGTTTGTTACAACTTACATAGCATTTTGCACCAGTTTTGAAAATGTGCAGGCGTTCAAATTTGATTGTTATTTTGTTTTCGCTGGCATAATAAATACGTTACAGGACGTTCAGGTGGCGGACACGGTATCATATGATGCTCGGCAAAAACAATATTGGATTTGGCGTACCACCTCGTCCAATATTGTTTTCACCTTGCCTCATATGATACTGTATCCGCCACCTGAACGTCCTGTAACTTATAATATTAGGTGCCCATCAGCCATTTTGTTTTATCATTATATCCACATGCCTCAGCTTTTAATTTACACGTATGTACATGCTGCAGTGCAGTCGTACAGAAGACCCACATATAAAATAGCCCCGTCGTATAAACATTACATCCGATTGAATGAAACTGTTATAAAAAAATGCCAAACCAGCCCAAAATATTGGCGGTTATAGAACAAGTCACGAGTGATTTATTAGAATGCGGAAGCAAAATTACTCTCCTTGTTGCGTATGTAAACATTGTCTGCTTTGTTTACATTTTTCGAGAAGTGCGCATCATTTAACTATTCGTTGAGTTAACTTCCCCAATGACATTTTAGCATACCGTGCATAATAAATTCGTTCCAGGGCATTTAGTTGGCAGATACAGTGTCATATACGGCTCAGAGAAAACAATATCGCCTCACCTAATATTGTTTTCTGTTCACCGTATATGACACTGTATCTGCCAGCTAAACGCCATATAACTTATATTCTTCCCCCACTATACGTGAAACATACGTGTGTCCTGGGTGAGACAGCAAGGTGGGATATTTCTATCCCACCCACCCCACGTGACATACTCATTTGCATATTTCATTAGGTCGCCAGAACTATTTCATCATCGTCTGCACAATTGTAAATAAACAAAATGGTTTCACGATTGCTTTTATTACCTATTTATCCAGGGTCCGCACAGGCCTTGAAAAGTCCTTGAATTTGACGTTTGTATTGAAAAGTCCTTGAATCTATATTTTACCTTGAAAAGCTCTTGAAAAATGAACATTTGTCTTGAAAAGTCCTTGAATTTCTAATAAATTGTGACATTATAGAATAATTCTAAAATAATAGCAGACTGAAATCGACGTGTAAAAAGAATCAAAATAATTAAAAACAATTACGGACCTAAAAACGCAAGTGACAAGAATAGGTCGAATTCACTTGGTGCGGTGCCGAATAGACTGGGGTTGTCGTGCTTATAGCATTTTCATATACACAAAAGTTGTCACGTCAGCTGTTTTTGTGTGCAGCCATTTATGTTTTGAATTTGTGTTACGTTTCGAATTTAATTTGAAAGGGCCAGTTAAACATGGGAAAGTGTGTGTTCAATATCTCATGGCTTGAAAACCCAGAATATAAAAACTGGTTACGCATTTGTGAAAGTGACAAATATAAAGCTAGATGTGCGATTTGTTTGAAGTCAATTGAGTTGGGCCGCATGGGCGAGAGTGCAATTAAATCGCACGCGAAAAGTGAAAAGCACAGAAAAACGCTAAAATTAATAGAAACATCAACACAAACAATTTCGTCTCTGGGGATTTTTAAATCGAATTCCAAGGATTCAGCTACGGTCTCATCACCAGTTACATCAGATGGAAGAACAGATTCGAGATTTGATGTTCAACAATCCAACCAGTCGTCAGGTTCATCCACGATAAACAGCTTTGTGGTTCCTACTGACGTGCTCTCAGCAGAAATACTTTGGACATTTTACACAGTCGCATCACATTCTTCTTACAGCTCAAATGAAAGTGTGGGGAAACTATTTAAATTAATGTTCCCTGACAGCGGCATAGCAAATAAATTTAGCTGTGGTGAAAGAAAATCAGCATATCTTTGTGTATTTGGCATTGCTGAACATTTGAAAAAAAAGTTGCTAGCAGAGGTTACTGGGCCATTTGTGATCCTTTTTGATGAAAGTCTTAATCATAAAATTCACCAAAAACAAATGGACATACATGTTAGATACAAATCCAATAAAAACCAAGTTGTAACAAGATTTTTAGGATCTACATTTATGGGGCACGGCAGAGCAGAAGATATGGTCCAACATTTCAGAGAAGGTGTGTTTGAAAGTGGTTTAGACATGAGCAAAATTCTCCAAATTAGTATGGATGGTCCTTGAAAAGTCCTTGAAAAGGCCTTGAATTTCATCTGGCCCAATCTTGAAAATAGTTTGGATGTCCTTGAAAAAACCTTAAAAAGTCCTTGAATTTTGTCTGGCCCAATCTGTATGAACCCTGTTATCTGTTCTTTGTTGATATAGACTCAATATTTAATTATTATTGAAATATTAAACTTGATTTGTTTCAACCCCATGTTTCTCTGCAGATTTAATAATATCACTGCGCGAATTTATCGATCGATCAATAATCTCACAATGCCCTTTACATTAGAGTTTGACACATGCAAATTCATTAACCCCTTAATGGACAGCGTTACAAATCAATTTTTAGCTCACTGAAGGGAGCTAAACTTATCACTTGCCGTCCGTCGTCCATCCGGCGTTGTGAACATTTTTCAAACAACTTCTCTGAAACCGCTAGGTCGATTTGCTCGAAATTTGGTATGGATGTTCATTACCATATGTCAATTCAAGTTTGTTCAAATGAAATGGACATGCCCCCTTGGGGCTCCATAGGGGGCATAACTCCAATAGCACCCTATGTATATTAGAGAAATTACTAAAAAATCTTCTTCTCCCGCACAAGTGGGCAGAATCATTTGATATTTGGTATACAGCATTATGGGGTGGATCTGATTCAAGTTTGTTCAAATCGGCCCCTTGGATTCATATATGGGCTCACTATAGAAGCCCAAATTCGAACTTAGTGCATTTCAGGCAGATTTCTTCAAAAATCTTCTTCTCCAGATCCAGCAGACAGAATCTTTTGATATTTGGTATGCAACACTGTGGGGTGGATCTGATTCAAGTTTGTTCAAATCGGCCCCCTGGATTCACATTTGGGCTCAGTATAGAAGCCCGAATTCGAACTTAGTGCATTTCAGGCAAATTTCTTTTGAAAATCTTCTTCTCAAGATCCAGCAGGCAGAATCTTTTGATATTGGGTATGCAACATTGTGGGGTGGATCTGATTCAAGGTTGTTCAAATCGGCCCCCAGGGTTTATATTTGGGCTCAGTATAGGAGCCCAAATTTGAACTTAGTGCATTTCAGGCAAATTTCTTTTGAAAATCTTCTTCTCAAGATCCAGCAGGCAGAATCTTTTGATATTGGGTATGCAGCATGCTTAGGTTGGGGGGGGGGGGGGGGATTCAAATTTGTTCAAGCCAAGTCCCTGGGTTCATATTTGGGCTCTCTGTGGTAGCCCAGATTATAACTTAGTTCAAAATGAGAAATTTTCTTTAAAAATCTTCTTCTTCAGATCCAGCAGTCGGAATGATTTGATATTTGGTATGCAGCATCCTTAGGGGGGTGAAATTCAAGTTTGTTCAAGCCATGTCCCTAGGTCCATATTTGGGCTCACTGTGGTAGCCCGAATGATAACTTTGTTCAAAATGAGGAATTTTCTTTAAAAATCTTCTTCTTCAGATCCAGCAGATGAATGCTTTTGATATTTGGTATGCAGCATCCTTAGGGGGGTAAGATTCAAGTTTGTTCCAGCCATGTCCCTAGTTCCATAAAATTTGTCTTTCATGACTTCATTCCTTTGTAGTGTTGATGAACCATGTCTAACTGAATGTGACCCCAAATACTTCTTTGAACCACTTTGGCCGGTGAGCGATTAAGGCTGCTTGGGGCCTCTTGTTGAGTATATACTTATGGTATATACCTAACTTTTGTACGATCTTTCCCGGTGAAATTGTTTGTTTTTAAAAAGGACTACGACTTGATAAATTGGGCATGTCAGCACGTGACCGCCAATTATCTATAATGACGTAATCCTCATGTGTGGGGAGAAAAATCATCCTCGATGAGTCTGAAGGTGGGAATGGGGAAATCTCACCCTCGAGGCAAGATATTTGAACCAGACACTCGGCAAACCTCGGGATTGGTTCAAATATCTTGCCCCAAGGGTGAGATTTCCCCATCCCACCTCCAGACTCATCAGGGATCAAAATAGTCCCTTACAATATTATCTATGGGGAAATGCGAGAATATTTGTCTGCATTCTTTGGGAGGTTTAGTATTAATTTAATCCAACAGCTGTGATTTGTTGTTCATTTTGTCGTCAGTCTCTACACTACCAAGTTTTTGGGTTTTTTCAAACAAAACTTTTTGCATATAAGAATTGAAATGAATTATCTTCTGCTTTATCTGTGTATGAATGTAATGTGCAAGTTGTATGTAGTCTGTATATGAAGTAACAGATAATTTATATCAATTGGGGCGTGGTGGCTCAGTAGGTAGAGGCGCAGGCTGCAAGCCGAGAGGTCCTCGGTTCGAATCCCACCTGCGGCAACTGCGTTGTGTCCTTGGGCAAGACACTTCACCCCCATTGCCCACGTGGGGGCACGGTTGAGCTGTGTACTAAGGCATACTGCACGTCGATGGTGCACTTGTCTTCAACCAATGCTAACCCTGCTTATGTGGCGTTAGTATGTTGGGGAGTTGACAGTTGCTCACCGTTGCTCGGTGGTTCTCTCCGGGTACTCCAGCTTCCTCCACCCGTAAAACTGTCATGGTCATGATTAGCCATTGTGCAGAAGTATGTGACCTTAAACACCAATAAATAAATAATTTATATCAATTCGTTATTTAACTTCTTACATGCTGCTCAATCCAGAAAATAAGCAGACTGTCATCTGCAAAATGAGGTTCCCAGAGGGTGAATTTGGTGATGCTACCCTGCACAGCAGTGTCGCATCACTAAATTTACCCTCTGTGAACCTCAATCTGAATCAGAGTTTCAAACCTGAACAGAAAGAGGTACCCAGAGGATAAATTAGCCCTCTGTATGGGTTAGTATCAGGAAATTCACCCTCTGGGAACCTCATTCTGCAAATGACAGATTGGTTATTTTCTGGCGTGATGCTGCCGGTGGATGTTCCAGGACATGAAGTCTCTGGCCACAGAAATAAGTCTAACTTTTTTTCATCATATACTTTCTGACAAATGATTTCTTGAGTAAAGATTAGACGAATTTTTCATGTAATATCGTCATGGCTACTGTAAAGTAGCCATGACGAGATCTAATGAAAAATATCTTGAAAATTCTCAGCAGGTTTAGAGTTAATTCAAAGCGTTTGTTTGTATTATTAGTTACACAGTTTGTTGGTGGCCGAATATGGTATATATGGTGTCAGTTACTTTCCTATTGGACGTCGAGCTTTGCTCTCGTCCAATATGGAATTAACTGACTCCATATATACCATATTAGGCCACCAACAAACTGTGTAACGAATATATTTTACCGACTGCTTCATCGATGCACGGAACTAATAACAGCAGCAATCAAAATTAAATGAGAGAATTCTCACAATGTGTTCACGTGTCTTTGACTTGTTACAATTAATAGGAGAGTGCCTACAGGCAAATTCATACATACCAAACAGTTTCATTTCTAAGGTAACATGACACACATCCACAGAATATGAAGCCTTTTAAGTTGCCTAACCTGCACTTCAGACCAAATATGGGCTTCCAACACTCAATCTTTCAACTTGAAGCATTTATCGGCTGCCACCATTTTGAATAATCAATGAACAAAGGGGAGATTACCCATAGCTGTCAGCATATATAGTGATGTTGACAGGCAGTATTCAGTTTTATTACATGCCCATGCAGTCTCTCTTAAGCAATACGGCGTGCAATACGGAATTCCGTATTGCACACCAACCGGGACTTTTTTTATGCAATGCGACTGCATAAAGTGCATGGTGTTTACCACCGTTGATAGAAAAGAAAATTAGGTCAGTAGGTGCTTGGGTCATGTAATAAATACAAAACCATATGTATGTTTCAATGAGTCGTTTTGTATCCAATTCGTCAGATGTGCGTAGAAAGAAAACATCTCGACCCTCGGTCTCAACGTTTTCTTCCTACGCACATCTGACTCATTGAATACAAAACGACTCATTGAAACATACATGTAGTTTTGTCTATTTATATGCAGTCTGCATGTGACGTCTTTGAACCAATGAAATTCCCAGATACTTGTAGGAGGTAAGATATTTTAATATACCCTTCCAGTTTTAATTCAGTATTTTTTTTATATAATATTTTGACAGATATTGATGAGTGTTCTAGTAATAGTAAGAAATGTGAAGGTGGAAGAGATTGTGTAAATACTGTTGGATCATTCCAGTGTCTACAAGGTTGTAGAGAAGGATACAAGCGAAATATTAATACACAACATTGTCAAGGTTAGTTTATATTATTATACAAGTGGAACTGTTAATTGATTTCTGTTAATGTTTTATTATACAGTGGACCTGTAAATTGAATTCAAACAAGTTGTTAATTATACCCCGCCAAAACAAAGTTTGGGTGGGATCTATCAATGAGGTCCATCTGTTTGTCCATAACAACTTTAGACCTCTGTATCACGGCCAGTGCATGTCGGATTTGAATGATCTTTGAATGCTGATGGACCATAATGGGGGAAAGGATATTTTTAT
Organism: Pictodentalium vernedei; assembly: GCA_031216915.1. Lineage (NCBI taxonomy): Eukaryota > Metazoa > Mollusca > Scaphopoda > Dentaliida > Dentaliidae > Pictodentalium > Pictodentalium vernedei. Next base: position 42,726,565 of record CM062291.1, on the reverse strand, counting down.
ACTAAAACCAATGACCCAGACTTAGCTGGTCCAACTTCAATATTATTAAGGGCCAAACACAAATTTTGAACCCCCAAATCCCTAAAATTTGCATACAATACCAAAAACTAAAAGTCCTATCTGGCCCTCCATACTTTTAGTACTTGCACAGTATCCAGGAAGAGACCAGAATTGGCGACAATGGCATTCTTCTGTTTGGCCCAAAGTCTGTAATAACTGAACTGACATCTGTGCTTTAAATTCTCGTTTTTGAAGATGCCAGACAAATCAATGATGGTTTTCATGGAATCAACAGTGTAACTGGATGCTGGAAGTGAATAACGGTGGTTTCGGATGTTCAAGGCTGTAACTTTCTAATTTTTAAGTAAAATTATTCATGTTCCCCAGTTTCGGGATATGCTTCTGAACATTGTCATTATAATATGACTCCACTGTTGTTTTGTTAGTATTACTTCCCTTCCCTCTCCTGAACCCTCCTGTTATACTCCCAAGCTCTTTCGGCTTTTTAATTGAAGAATTTTTTATTAAATTCTTGGGAGTTTAACTTGTAAAACGGAATAGGTATTCTGTTTATCCCCTATCTTTACGCCCTGTCTATTACTGTTCAGGACAGTTTTGTATTCTTGCATCTTCTACCAGATGCATTGTTTTTTTTTTCATATGAAGATGCAGCTTTGCATCAGATGGCAGGGTCCGTACAGTCTTGAAAAGTGCTTGAATTTCAATGCCTGTCTTGAAAAGTGCTTAAATTGACTTTTTTCCTTGAATAGTGCTTGAATTACCACCACTCCCCTTGAAAAGTCCTTGAATCCTGGACCCCAACCTACTCTGCTAAAAAAATCCCCCCCAAAATGCCACGTTTTAGTGCCCAGAATAACCAAAAAATTCGGGAATTCGCTGTAGCATATTAAAGTTTAAAACACGAATAGTATAATACGTCTGTGTGCTCTGCACACTACTTTTCTTGTTCATGATAATGAGAGAAAACACAAGTACACAAATTACGATGACGTTCATCATAATGTACAGGTCAATTTTAACAAATCAGAAAATTGAAACGGCAGCATGTGATCTATTTGCATACTATCATGTGGCTCACTGTACACACAGGCTGCTATACTATGGAGAGCATCCAATTCAAATGAGTGGTGAATTGTGTTTTGCAAACTGGTTTTTCCAATCAATGTCTGCATCTCCGCCTGCTTCATTTATTTCATCGTGTCACACAGAAGGATAGTCACTGGAAGCGATAATATATCAAAGATTCACCTTGACTTTGTATGAAAATAACAGAGGTATTTGATAATAAATCATGAATTATTGTTTGTGAACAATCGATTTTGAATGTCAAATTACCACAAACAACCCAACAACTTTGCAAGAAGTTCCGAAACTTAACCAAAAGGACAGAAATCGGCCTGAATATTACCTGACACACACTCATTCTTGAAATATGCACTGTGCGGAGAGCAGTTATAAAAAGAACATGTCACAGTTGGTTTCTTAGAATGGAAAAATAGTCCTTGAAAATGAATGACATAGCCCTTGAAAAGAGCTTGAATAGTGCTTGAATTTCATTTTGTTAAACCTGTACGAACCCTGGATGGTTGTTGATCGGTTACCGACTCTGGGTCTTTGTTGTGCCAGTTGTTGCTTAGTTTCCATTTTTAGCTCAACTTTGGCGAAGCCAAATTTGAGCTTATGCCATGGTCAGTTGTCCGTCTGTCTGTCAACAATTCAATACGGCTCGGGCTAGAGGCCTCATTTATGAACTGATCTTTACAAAACTTCTTGGTACCTTTGTTATGACCGTGGGATGAGAACGAGTGTTTTGGGGTCCGATCCGAAATTCAAGTTGGCTGCTGGCAGCATTTTGTACAAAATTAGGTGCAATCAGATTTTTGTGCAGAACTTCCATATGAAAGCGCTGATTTGAATAATTTTTTGTATGAATGTTTAGTACCATGGGATACATCATATATAATACAGGTTTTTTTCTCGTGCGTAAATTATGCAAATTAGACTAACTTTTAAGTTTTTTGGTGTTACTTTCAGCACTATAAGTGCAAATGCCAATACGGTTCAGGCTAGAGGCTGTATTTATGAACCGATCTTTACGAAACTTCTTTGGTGTCACCGTGGGGCGAGAACGAGTGTTTTGGGGTCCGGTCCGAAATTCAAGATGGCCGATGGCAGCCATTTTGTACAAAATTAGGTGCAATCAGATTTTTGTACAGAACTTCCATATGAAAGCGCTGATTTGAATAATTTTTTGTGTGAATGTTTAGTACTATGGGATACATCACATATAATACGGGTTTTTTTCTCGTGCAGAAATTATGCAAATTAGATGAACTTTGATTTTTTCAGTGCTACTTACACACAGTAAGTACACATGTCAATACGGCTCGGGCTAGAGTCTGTATTTATGAACTGATCTTCACAAAACGTCTTGGGTACCTTTGTTATCACCTTGGTACGAGAACGAGTGTTTCTGGGTGCGGTCTGAAATTCAAGATGGCTGCCAGTGGCCATTTTGTACCGAAATTAGGTCGAATCAGTTTTTTGTACACAACTTCTATACAGCTCAGGCTAGAGGCCGTATTTATGAACCGATCTTTACGAAACTTCTTGGGTACCTTTGTTATCACCGTGGGATGAGAACGAGTGTTTTTGGGTGTGGTCCGAAATTCAAGATAGCCACCAGCAGCCTTTGTACCAAAATTAGTGCAATCAGTCTTTTGTACAGAACTTCTGTATGAAAGTTCTGATTTGAATAAATTTTTGTATGAATGTTTAGTAACATGGAATACATCACATACAGTACGGGTTTTTTTCTCGTGCAGAAATTATGCAAATTAGATGAACTTTGATTTATTCAGTGCTACTTATACACTGTAAGTGCACATGTCAATACGGCTCGGGCTAGAGGCTGTATTTATGAACCGATCTTCACAAAACTTCTTGGGTACATTTGTTATCACCATGGGACGAGAACGAGTGTTTCTGGGTGTGGTCCAAAATTCAAAATGGCTGCCAGTGGCCATTTTGTACCAAAATTAGGTCCAATCAGTTTTTTGTCACAACTTCTATACAGCTTGTATTTTTGAACTGATCTTCACGAAACTTCTTGGGTCCCTTTGTTTTCACCTTGGGACAGGAACGAGTGTGTTTTGGGGTGCCTTTGTTATCACTGTGCTATGAGAACAAATATTTTGGGGTTCAGTCAGACCCACTCTGGGACTCAAAGATTTGTTTTCTAGCATGTGACTGTCACCCACCTTTACAATACTTTACCTATACATTTGTTATAGGCTACGGTCAGTATTTATGTACAGACCGTTACAATACTTTATATGTACGTTTGTTATCAGGTCATTACCAAGATGTTTGTCATTGCTGTGTCACATACTATACATGTACATGTCTTAACAAGTTGAGCTACAGTGTCATTGACACTTTCATTTCCTCTTGATGTTGTCTGTTCAATAACGTTTTGGATTTGTATTAATTCAGTGTTTAGTTAAAAACAATTATTGTTTTTCTATTAGGATACATATTATATCTTATTCCAGTAGTTTAGCTTTAATTAGTTAGTGCTTGTCCACACTTAGGCTCTATCGGGATGCCCTTGGGCTCATGAGGTTCCTTCCCTTGGCACACTTGGGCTTCATTCAAAATTTTCCGAAAAAAAATTTCGAAAAAATTTTTCTTATTGTTTATGTTATGTATCTTTGCGTTGTTTATTTTTGGGAGTGCGACGGACTTATGTTTTTGGCTTCATTATTATTGTTGCCATTATAATAATTGGTACTTAGTGTAAGTCCAGGAAGCCTCGGGATAAAGGCTTGTTGTTTGCGGATAATCGCGGCTCTCCTTCAGTTCTTGTACTGTGGGATGCGAATGTTGGAAAGGGTGTCGACCTGTGTGGTGGGCGGTGAAGTTCCAGTGGGAGCCTTCACCACAGGTTAATACTAGTCTTTCAGTCTCTTTTTCAGTGGAACAAGAACATGGTGATGGTACTTTGACACTTGTCTGTTATGTGCTGCTGTCATCACACTCTGATGAGCCCCGTTCTGATGAGTAAACAGCATTAGCTGCTTGGTGCTCATAATATTTGCACAAGTTTAAGGCCGTTAGAAGCTTAATCCTCTGCATATGCAGCAAGCTCGACTGGTGCAGTGGTGGTCCCTTTTTAGGGAGCCGAGATGCCGGGTAGGTCCGTTGCGGTCGAGTAGTATAACATGGGTAGAGTGAGCACCTCATAATATAAAGCTCAATCAGCGACAATGGCAAAAAGGAGAAGAAGCCTTAAAGTTTCTCTACGAGTTGCTCGACGAGATCTGGGGTCAGATCACGAGTTGGAGAACCCTCTCCGACCTGTTAGCAGTCGGGGTCGACTGTGTCCATTGCGAGAAACTATAATGAGTCACAACATGCGTCGGGATGTTCCTTCCACAAAGCAGTGGGCGTCGGTTGCAGTTATGGCTTCTTCTTACATGGAAGTGCATGCAAAGGGGATTAGTCTACAAGTTTCTCAATGGGATACTCGGTGAGATCTGGGGCCAGATCGTGAGTTTGAGAGCGTTCTCCGTCCAATCAGCAGTTGGGGTTGGCTTATTGTCCGTTGTGAGAAACTTCAATGAGTCGGAGCACCTGTCTGAAATGTGCAAGTCGGGATGCTCCTTCCACACTTCAGCCGGGGCGGCTGTTACGGCTTCCTCTATTTCCATAAAAAAGCGTGCTAAGGGGTAGAAGCCTGCAAGTTTCTAAACAGAACGCTCAGCGAGGTCTGGAGCCAGACCATGAGCTGGAGATCCCTCTCCATTCCATTAGCAGCCGGGGCTGACTGTTTTTGCTTCAAGAAACTTTAGTAAGTTGGGATGCCTGTTCACGCTTGCGGCTCGGGTTGCTCCTTCCACACTGCAGCCCGGGCCGGTTGCAGCTATGGCTTCTTCCTCTGCTTTATCAATGAAACACGATAGACCGCAGACTAGCTATCTGACTTTGCCTGTTCATGCTGTTCCACAGAGATGTTCTCAGTCTTCATCACCAAAGTCTGATTAACCTGTAGGTAGTCGTTCGAGGCATTTTTATATGGGGCATGCATCGAAGATCTGGGGACAAATCTCCGGACCGTGAGCAGCATATGGTGAAGAAGTGGATAATCGCTGCTCTGCAAGCCTCATTCACAGACCTGCTGCCGCAGTTATCTGTCTTCACTGATATATGACTTCTAGGCTGTGTTAGCTATGCTGAGGCCGCTAACTTTTTGGAATAAGGCCTTTAGAAGGAAAGATTACGTTTTCCATCTTGGTGTAGTATTCCTAGGCATAACAGGCAATTAGTCCTATTGTTGTTGCCTTGGTTTGGCTTATGTGACCGGTCTGTGTCTATATATCATTAGCGTCTAACATCATAGTAAGTCTCCATTTAGTGAGCATTCAAAGTCGCAGTTTCACCGAGATATCTGTATTCTCGGGATGAAAACTTATTAGCTGTGCTAACTAATATGAGACTGCTGTCTCTTTGGAATTGGGGCTGTTAAAAGGAAAGAATACATTGTTTCCTTCTCAGTGTTGTATTCTTAGGCATCTGGGGCTTTTAGTCCTTTTGTTGACACCTTATAAGAATCAAGTGCGTCCCTTTTTTCCTTAACTTGAGCCACTAACGTTGTAAGTCTTTGTCTAGTGAGCTGTCTAAAGTCGCAAAAATTACACCGAAATATCTGTCTTCACAGAGATTAAGTCTTCTAAGCTTCATTAGCCAGACTGAGACCGGGACTGTCTTTTGGGAATAGAACTGCTAAAGAAAAGAGTGCTTTTTTTCCTTCTCGGTGTTGTTTTCTTAAGTGTCATAGACTTTTGTCTTATTGTTGACACCATAGTAGCCTAGCTAGAAGTATGAGTGGTGTTTTATCTCTGTCATTAACGGTTAGCATTGTAAGTCTCCTTTAGTGAGCTTCTAGGGCCACAGTTAACAGCCATCTAATTGTCTTCACGAATAGGAAGCCCTTTAGTTGCTTCAGCCAGGCTGAGACCACTGTCCTATCGGACAAGGTACCGTTACATGAGAAGAGTTTGTTCTCTCCTTAGCAGTATTGTTTTTGTGTTAGTTGTCGGAGTTTTTTATCTCTATTGATAACACCATATTAACCTAGTGTGATTAATGAGCATTCTTTCGAATGCCAAAAGTTAACTCCTTTGAGGAATATATTCCTGCTGTAATCGGTACGAGGCACACGGAGTTCATGTAGGTTTTTATGATCGGGTGCCGGAACATAGTTTTCATCTCCCGCTTCATTTTTATCAAATCTATTGTTGTGGATTATATTTCCACTCGATGGATTGGATATTATGTCTATATGGTGTATTATTTGACGCCATGGCATACTGTCTTGATTTCAAGGGATATATCAACGCGGTTTCAACGGGTATATTCCTTGCAATAGTGCCATGTTCATCACGTCCCCCTTTGTCCTTAGTGGCATTATGGAGTCAATCAGATGTGAGGGAGCCCTATGGTTTCTAGACTATTCTAGATAACTAACACTAAAGCGTTACAAGTCGTGTCGGGTTAGTGTCATTATGCTTGCTTTGGCTACCTATAAGCTTTTAGCTGTATTACTCTTCATTGCGAATAACAACAGCAGTATAGCTTTGGGAATGTAGCGTGAAGTTTCTTTTCATGTAGTGAAAAAGGAATTTGTCACTGTTCCAAGCTTTAATATTACTGTGCTAGCCTTACTTATCTAGCGATTCAAGTATTGCGGGTGAGGGGGGTTCGATATGATTTATTTGTCGATCCCCCCACCCCACCCCTGCCAATATGTTAAGAGGCGATTACAGGGTAGGATGTAGTGCTCTTCCTGTAAGCCTTGTACACATCCAATTTTTTGCATGTCTTTCATTGCTCTTCGATTGGGTCGATTGGCGGGTGGGTTGTGGTCTAACAGCGACATTAGGAGTGCATCTACTCTAGTTGGTTTGCTTCCGGTGGTTGATCGTTCATAAGTTATATATGAGCATATGATTTCTGAACAGTAACTGTTTTTGGATTCCAAATTCTTTCCTGAATACATTCGGTTGATATTGCTAGCCTTCATGTTCCTGTGTGGCAGGCATGTCAGTTATCTCGGCAACATTCTCCAAATGTGGAAATTAGTCCACTCTGAGCAGTTACGCTCAGAGCTGTCTGCTTTTCTTACGACGTGAGTCTATTCATTTATGTCATTTTATTCCTTCAGTTTCCTGGTTAGTTTTTTGTATCGCTCGGTCATGCCTTTGATACAGGCTGTATTCAGATGAGGTTACAGGCGGGATTCTGTTGATTGCGTGCATAATGTATATATTATTAGGCAGACGTATTACGGTTAAGATCCTCTTAAATTCTGGCTCTGCATTAGTTTTGAGCTTATGAGAATTTTGGGGCTAGTTGGATCAGGTATGAAGTTTCCAACAGGCCGTCTATGCATATGTTCTCTATTTTTGGCTTCATTATTCATTATTATTTATTGGTATATTCTTTCTTCGAGAAGTCATTGGTTTTAATGGACCCAGGGAACAATGAATTATTTGGGGATGGTCCATGACAGGTTTTTTTTTAATCATATTCCATTCCATGTTCTGAATCCAGTTTTCAACCGGAAGCAGTACACATGGCATATTCCTATTCTCATATATTTGTACAGTTACAATTCGGAGGTTCATTATTGGAATTAATTGTACACATCTGAATGTCGTCGCCTGTTTGTTGGCTCAGAAGTGTATAAGTTCTATCAGATAACTTTCCATTGGGATTCAATTGGACAGGTTTAAGGTTGTACATATTGATATCACTGGTTTTTGACCTATCTACGTATTCCGGATGTCGTATACATTTTGAAGCTTGCGATTTTAATAAGATCCACCAGTCAGAATCTTTTTTATATTTAGTATACAGCATTTTTAGGGGTTTGGGGAGGGGGGTGGGGGTGTTGATAACATTAATCTCATTTTCATTTATTATTCTAATTTTTTTCTTTTTCCCAAAAATTTGAACAAAAAAACATACAAGGTGACCCCCTCATTAAGCTTGTTTCAATGCGGCTGGGGTGTGGGGGGGGAGGGGGTCACATGAAATTGTTTTTTGGTTTTTTTTTAAAAATATATTTCATTTCTGGTGGTTTGAATTTGTTTTATTACAAATTGTTGGAGAGTGCTGACATATATAAACAAAATATTATTTGCATTTGTCTGAATATGAAGCATGAGCAAGGACAATGTTGGCTTTTGATTTTGTACCCTCATTTTATCTAAAGCTCTGATAGTGGCTTCTAGCACTCAACCAGATAATTTGTTAAATACAGTGGTGGATATGGCTGATTCATTAGGTAAAGGGTTAACAGATCAGGCCAGAAAATAAGCAGCTTGACATTTGTAGAATGAGGTCCCCAGAGGGTGAATTTGATGATGCTATCCCATACAGTGGACCCAATTTATCCTCTGGGTACCTCTTTCTGTTTAGTTTTGAGACCCTGATTCAGGTTGAGGTTCACAGAGAGTAAATTTAGTGATGCTACCCTGCTATGCAGGGTAGCATCACAAAATTCACCCTCTGGGGACCTCACTATTTAAGCACTTTTCAAGGATTGTGACCATGATTTTCAAGGACTATTATAATTTTCACATGAATGTACAACACCATTAACAACATCAAAGAATTTCAGCCCCCCCCAAAAAAAAAGATTCCAAGAAAACCCAATTTGATATATTTTGTCTACTGAGTGCAACAAGGCTAAAACACTGCAGAGTAGCATCACTAAAATCACCCTCTGGGGACCTCATTTTGCGGATGCCAGTCTGCTTATTTTCTGGCTTGTAACTGATTTGTTTGAATGTTATTTCTTTCCTTTTTTAACAGATATTGATGAGTGTAAGGATGGTGTATGTGACCAGAGATGTATTAATACAGTTGGTAGTTTTGTTTGTTCATGTGGGAGAGGATTTAGAAGTATAGGCAACAGTTGTGAAGGTAATTCTCTTTAGTTTGATTGTTTCATGCGATAATTTATTTTCGATATTGAGAATGGTTTGTACATTTAGTGTGATGATTGAGTATATTTGCTTATTTTGATTTGTCAGGCTTTTCGATTCATGCTGTCAGGTGTCAGTTTCGCCCTTCATGCTGAAAAGTTTGATTTGGCACCAAAAAATCTTCGATGGCTAACATTTTGGCACCAAAAAGTTTTGTTCACTTATGAAGGAAAGCCTTTGCTGCAGTAAAAGCATGATCAATGATGAAACCCAAAAAAATATTTTATTACTTCCAGTGACACAAAAATAGTCGGCTAGCATTTAAAGCAACAATCAAGTGGGCTCAATTGTAGCTCAACAGACAACCTCTCAACAAGTTTAACCTAACATGAAAAGAAGACGACACTTGCAAAAAAAATCTTGAATAACTAATTTCTTTTCATTTTTTGTCTCAAAAACATAGGTTATGACCTTCATTGGAATGAGCTTAATGAGTTCATTCCAAGGGGTCATAACCTATGTTTTTGAGACAAAAAATGAAAAAAATAATGAAAATTAATTGGCAATTTTTTAGAATAGTCGGTTTTGGCCATTACGTTGGGTAAAAAGTTAAAAATAATTTGCCCATTTTCTGTTGATATTATGTATTTGATGATCTTATTCAGGAATACAGCTCCAGTATTAAACTTTATTGTTACCTTGCATTCCAGAGGAGGAAAAAAGAAATGACCTCTATCTGTCTGTCTATCCATCTGTTTCTCCATCCATCCATTTTCACAAATAGTGATTTATGTGGCTAATTATCAATTATTAGCTATATAAACAACAAAAATATATTGGTATGAATCATATATATATGTTAAAAAACAGCCTCTCCAGCATTTGGTCACTTGTTTTAATGAAAAACTGTTCATTGTCCATATCCTATGAACATCCAGGCATATGTCATGGACAGTGGTGTATGTGTCCAGGCCTGGCTTTCTTAAAAATGCAGGAGAGTTAAAACTCACTCCCCTCGCATGGCCTTGGAAAGTGATTAGCTCTCCTCAAGTTTAGAGATTAGACGTTTAATCGGTGTAACATCAGCACTCAGCCGATAAGTGCCCATCGGTTCACCATCGGCACTTGATGGTTCAACATCAGTCCTCGCCGATTGTCTGAAACCAGGTGAAAGTGTTATGGATGAACTGTAATGAACTTTCTTCCCCTTCTTGGGACAACCAGTGGCAAGCGATCGATACGTCACTCGACTGTTACTAATATCAGGTAAGTGATGTTTCATGAAAGAAAAGGCAGAATATTATATTAAAGATTTTGATTGTGTAAGATTTTGATTGCAGAATATTATATTAAAGAGTATCCATCATGTGAATACGGACTCTCTTCACTGCCCAAACTGTACTGCATTCTGCAAAATGTCACAATATTTCTTTCAACCATGCTCATTGTCTCATTAAATATATAATGGCATTCTTTATTCCCATATTGGACAGATAATTCCTCCATTTTAGTAATTCGTGTTAACTGTGAAAGGTTTGGGTGCAAAAAGTTTAATATCTGGCCATTGGGCGTGGGATTTATCAACACGAAGCCTCTGAATTTTTCTCATGTTGAAATGTGTGGAGCATGTGATAAAAATAGATAATGCAGTGCAACATCATGACTCATGTGACACAATCCCATATATGGGTTTACCGAAAAGAAACTACCACTTTAAAACGTGTGGTTCCAATGACGGCTTTTGATAACTTCTTGTCTCAGTTGTTAGCTGTTTATTTTAAATCGAAAATATACTGCACTGATGGTGCTTCATGACATAAAATTAACCCTTTGATATCTGTCATTTAACTTATTTAAGTGAGCATTAAAAGTGTGTTATCTTCCGGGTTGATGGGGATTAATGGGACATAATATAAATTCTGATAACTGTAAATCAGCCAGCTTCTGCAGTAAGCTTGAATAATAAAGAAACCATCTGACATTGGCATTCGGTATCAGCGGTTTGTCTAAAATAATCGGCATTCATCTGATGGGGCATTTTACTAATCAGCTCATCTCTACTCAAGCTTACAAACGCTAAAATCGCAAAATAAAGTTTTACTGTTAATGAATTCTACCAAGTGGGCTTTGTACATTTTATTTGGTGCTGCTAAGAAGGTAGTCTATGTGAGACGGCTACACTGCTCCTCTCACACCTCCGGGCATTGGCAAGGCCCAGAGATGTGGGAAGGGCAGGTTGGCCATCTTACAGAGACCACTAACATACATGTAGCAGAGATCTTAAAAGGTGTGGGCTTAGAAATAGGCTGTTATGGTAATCATTATTTTCTAAGGCCAGGAGGGCTATTTTTTCGCTCTCCTCAATTTTTTTTAAGGTGAGCAGTAGGCGAGTGAATAAATTGCTCTCCTGAAAATGCCAGGCCTGTGTGTCTACTTTTGGGAACAAACAACTGTTATGTGTCCAAAAGGACTAAAAAGGCTTAATGCCACTGATATCTTGTTTGGGTTGTCTAAAAGGCAGCCTTAAGATTAGACTCATAATATTTGTCCATTTAAATCATGTATAGCATACAGTACGTAGAGAGTGGATTGTAACTAAATCACCTGTGGAGTGGAGTTATCACCCAAACTATAACTTTCAAATTTTGTATATATTGACTAAAAACGCAAGCAATGTTTCAGCCAATGGACCTCCGGGTTTAACCCGGAGGTCCATTTGCTGAAACTTTGCTTGTGCTTGTTATGCTTTGCAGCAAATTTGCAATTATTGCTTGGGTGGAATCTCCACTCTGTGGGTGATTTAGTGATAATACACTCTCCACGTACTGTAGCAGCCATACAACAACATATGATAGATTGATATGTCCTTCATACATCTGTCCATCCCTCTGTCCTTCCATCTCTGCATCCACAGTTTGGGTACCTTCATAGTGTAATCAACTCCTGCATTTTCAAATGTAGAGATTTGAAGCTTTTGGGTAGTGAACATCATTTCTTATTTCTACACCTGCATTGAAGGTGTACTTCATGTACACAGATGATGAAAAAAATAATTTTCACAGCTTTATTGCTCTGTCTTGATTTGAAAAATTTCCAGTGTTTTGTAATTCTGGGTTCTATCAACTACTCCTACAGTTTTGAAAGTTGAGATTGGAAATGTTTGGTCGTTGTTATTCTCAATGAACATTTACAACCTGTATATAAATGATGGAAAAACATTTTTGTTACTGAGTTATTTCCCTTTATCGACTTAAAAACTTTGAATTGTTACATGTTGGGTGCCTTCATGGTGTAATCAATGCCTGCTACAGCTTCTAATGTAGAGAAATTAAACTTTAGAGCATGTTTCCACACACATTGAATATGTGCAACATCTATACTGATAAGGCCTAAAAAAGATAAAAATATGTTTCTCAGGACCTCTCACGTGGTACTTTTCTCTGCCCCATGCTCTCTTTTCATCACCAATGAAAACTTAAAAAAAATAAATAAAAAAATAAATTTAATTGGTTTGTGTCAGATATTTTACCCAAGTTAATAAAATTGATATAATTGTCCCTTGAGTGCAACAAGGCTTTGCAAAGCTTTAGCATTGCAAAGCCTTCTTGTACCCAAGGGATGAAATGCACCACCACCCATGCTACTCTGAAGATTATGTGGCCTAATACATAAAACAAGCCAAGAACATGAACTTTTAATGGCAAAGAAATATAAAAAATAAAATGAAAAAAATGCCCGCCCACATGCAATTTTACCAAAAAACTGGTATGAGAAACCGAAGATCTACTTTGTGGGGTCTAATGGTTTTTCTTCTCTTTTTCAGATATCGATGAATGTGAAGAGTTGACTCCCTGCACACATAATTGCATCAATATCCCAGGGAGTTACTCATGTTCCTGTCCAGATGGCTATGTGTTATTATATAATGGTATTTGTAGAGGTATGGTATTTTGTTACTACTATTTCCCAATTCCTTTTCCATTTCGCCTGTTTGTCCTCCTTAATAAGCATGCACTGACAGAGTCTTGTCATGGCTGACCTTGTTTCAAAGTAATAAGAAAAATGTGCTGAGTGAAGGTATAAAAGTCACAGGTATTAATGGCAAGTCATCATTCTTTTTTGAGCTGACCTCATGTCTTGTTGATTCTGTCACTTATTATCTCATACTGTCTGTGGATGGTTGTTCATGGTGATTTATTTTCACTTTCTTGTTACTCTTTATTAATAGTATAACTGCGGTTATACAGATATTGTACTGCAGTGCAATGTTGTTTTCGGACAATCACAGTGACGGACTTGGGGGGCCACTGCTCCTCTCCTAATTCTCTGGACAGTGATATTCTTCCTTTATGTGCCTCCAAGACTGAAATAAGTTCATTAGCTGGATTAGATTCGGCCCATCATCCAATTGCACATGATTCTGCATTTGGCATCACGCCTGCAAAAACTAAGGCCACAAAACCTGCAGGTCAAGGTCGCAGTGTTCGAAAAAACACCACTAAAACCACGGAACCCCAGACCGTTAGGCAGAAAGGGAAAGAGCCTGTAAAACAAGGGCAAATCTCTAAAAAGCAATGATGCTGTTTCTAAAAACGAAAACAAAAAGTTGTCAGAACTTTTGAATGAAGACACTATAATTATTTTAAAAGACAAATTGGGTCTTTCCATGATCACTCTATTGCCAGTATATCCTATCTGTTAAAAGTTATGGCTTCAAAACAAATTGCTACAATTGAGACTGATCTCGGCCTTGCCAACACTCCTGTAAATTCATTTCCTGCAGGTCAGAGTAAAGATACTGGTCGCACAACCCCATCTGATCTCAACCCTGAATCTGTGTTTGGCTCACTCACCTCCGAGAGTGATGAATATTTTCTTCTGATTGTGAAATCACAAATGTACCACAGCCTAATACTAGTTCTACCAATCCTGACTCAAATTCTCGGTTTGCTCCCCCAGATATATTACTCAATTCCTCTTCTACAGGGCCAGCAATTGATGACCCCAGCCTTGTGAAATTTTGTACTGGTAAATAACTAATGTAATTATCTAGTGAGCACCATAGTCCTCCTCTATGAGGTAACCCCCGCCCCTATAAACTCCTTATCATGGTAGGGGGTCTGTCCTTTCTAACCTCACTGAACCTGTTGGCCCTTCGTGACTACCATGCCTGTTTTGAGGAATCTTACATTTTAACGTTTACAGGAGTGAACTCAAAGCTTGTAGAGAACAAAAATATTTAACACTATGATATTATCAGTTACACAGTTTGTTGGTGGCCTAATATGGAATATTTGGTGTCAGTTAATTTCATATTGGACGAGAGCGAAGCTCGAGTCCAATTTGGAATTAACTGACACCATATATACCATATTAGGCCACCAACAAACTGTGTAATGAATATATCTTACTGACTGCTGCATCAATGCAGAGAACTAATAACAACAGTGATCAAAATTAAATGAGAGAATTTTCACAATGTGTCCACGTGTCTTTGCCTTGTTACAATTTATGGGAGAGTGCTAACAGGCACTCTCCCATAAATTGTAACAAGGCAAATTCATACATACCAAAGAGTTTCATTTCAAAGGTAACATGACACACATCCACAGAATATGAAGCCTTTTAAGTTGCCTAACCTGCACTTCAGACCAAATATGGGCTTCCAACAATCAATCTTTCAACTTGAAGTGTTTATTGTCTGCCGCCATTTTGAATAATCAATGAACATAGGGGAGATTACCCATAGCTATCAGCGTAGATTGATGTTTTATATGCAGTCTGCATGTGACGTCTTTGAACCAATGAAATTCCCAGATACTTGTATAGGAGGTAAGATATACACATATATTGGCCATGTAATATAATTGGCGAGCACCATAGTCCTCCTATATGAGGTAACCCCCGCCCCTATAAATTCCTTATCAACGTAGGAGGTAAGCCCTTTCCAAACTCACTGAACCCGTTGGCCCTTAATCCTTAGTAACTACCATAGTGACTACCATATCATTTTAGCTCAAAACTCATTGAGAACAAAAAGAGACCAAAAATATGTAAAATTATGATATATATACATGTATTGGTCACCATTTGAGACGAGCTCGGGGAGCCCGCGTCAAAGAAGAGGGGGCCTAAATGAAGCAAGCGGTTGTTGGTAAAGCATTAACCCTTTACCCAATGCAGACGATAGCAAAATTTATTATTTTAAATAAAATTTTTTAAAAATTTTTCAAAATATTTCAACAAAACAATATCATGCGACCCCTGTTGGAACGAGCTTGTTCCATCGAGGGGTCACATGATATGGTTTTGTTGAAATTTTTTGAAAAATAATATTTTTTCAACTGCTGAATTTGCATATTACGCGGGCGGATGCAGGCGATTCGTTAGGTAAAGGGTTAAGTAGATTTGTCAGATTCTGCATTGGGCAGTACAGTTTCTATCGAAGTTTGTTTTCCAAATATTCCAATTCTGACATTTTAGTTAGTCGGCACACGGGATCGTTTTTCAGTTTGATAAAAATGACTCCATCGGCTGTCCATGTACCTATAATTTTGGAAACTTTCTGGAGGTTTCTGGCTCGCATTGCAATCTTTGCAAAGAGCTTGGTTAAGTCTTCCTTGAGGAAAAGTTTAGTGGGTGCAGATGCTGAGGTTGATTTTACACTAGGTAATTTAGATGAGTGAAGGATTTTTAGTTCAGCTTTGGATTTGAAAAGAGCATTACGATGTTTATAACTGTTCAAGCGAAACATAATAGGTCTGTGAGAGGCCAGCTGCTGTTCATGGTCCTATTCGATAGCTGCGTGAGATATCACTCAACTGTAGCGGCACTCCGACAGCCTTGGCCATGTCGAGAATGATTGTATCGGTGTTCTCCTGTGGAGTCTCCGGGACTCCCAAAAGTCGGAGATTTGTTTGATGACCATACTGTTGAATCTCGTCGAGCTCATCAGAAAGTCGTCAAATTTTCTCATCACGTTTCTTAATGGATCTTTCCAAATCTTTGATTTTCGCTTCCTTTGCCATGAGACGCGGGTTAACTAAAGTATTGATGCCCTTACTGACAGCTTTACTAACAATTCCTTCCAAGAGTTCTTGCACGGAAGAGTCACTGAAAGCACTCACAAATGAAATGGGGGGAATATTCATTTCTTGAGTGGACGAAGTATCCATAATGCTCATTTCTATCTTATTTTGAGAGTTTTTCGGTTGAGTTTTCTGAATGCTGCCATGTGATAGATCTGTATTGGCAGGCCTGAAAATAAGCAATCTGACATTTGCAGAATGAGGGCTCCAGAGGGGGAATTTGATGATGCTATCTCATACAGTGGGCCAATTTATCCTCTGGGTACTTCGTTCTGTTTAGTTTTGAGACCCTGATTCAGATTGAGTGTCACAGAGAGTAAATTTAGTGATGCTACCCTGCTGTGCAGGGTAGCATCACTAAATTCACCCTCTGTCGACCTCATTTTGCAGATGACAGTCATGGTCAGATAGTCCAGAACTTCCACAGCGCGTACAGAATCTCGGGTTTTGACTTGGACTTCGTTTTTTTTTTGTCTCTGGTGTTACAGGTGTGAGTCATCGGATTCTTGACATCGCTTGGGTTTCTGTTTTATTCTACCCATTAAAATTGACAGTTTCAGCGTCGCACATCTATGAGTTTAATGTTTATCTTAGACGGAACAACTTTGATGTTTATAGAGTGGAAATGGAAATAAATTATTTTAACCTTTTTAACTTATCAGAAATTAATAACATGTAACACTTAAAGTCCTCGAGCCTGTACAATTGGCGAAATATGGGGTAGTCTGTAATACACAATCGGATACAAACAGTTGCTGAATAGAATTCATGCAGAATAACACTTGATCCATACTTGATCAATATCTGTTCAAGAGTTCAAAATAACAAAAGATTTGAATGAGCAGAATGAAGAGTCGTGAGTTGTGAATCGTGAATACCACTATACAGCTAAAGACGAAACACACAGGGTCAGGGTTTGCGCTAGGGGAAAATTTGTGGGTCCGGTAGTTTAAAGAAAGTGAAACTCAGGCGTCGAAGGTGTCTGCCGCATGTGCCGAAGGCACATGCGTATAGAGGGGGGTCTGGAGGGGTTCTTCCCCCCAGGAAAATTTTGATTTTTAGGTGCTCTCTGGTGGCCTCTGGGGGCATTCCAATTGCTAAAATGCTGAATAATTAAAGTGGAAAATATGTATTTTTTTTTCCTCCTACAATTCTCTAAATTCCCACCGGGACACACAATACTACATCTGGTCGGAGGTTTCATAAAAATACAAACCCAAAACAACACAAAATCCACAAATCCTGGAAATCCATGAATTCTCATTTTTTAGTAAACTTTGCGTGTGTGCTTGAGCTTTGTTTATAACCCCTCGCGGTATTATTCAAAAAGAACCATGATGCGGACGTGTGACGTCATGCACGTGCAATTACATCATTTATTGCTCGAAATAAAAGCCAGTGATTTCGGACCAAACACGACAATTTGAGTCCGAAATTTTATGGGCGGCATTTAGGATTTGAACTTTGTTTCTCCCTCTCGTCTGGGGGTTGTAGAGTATCAGGTTGTCGCCAGTAATAGTAGGCATAGTATACAACATAATTATGCCTATATTACGTGGAAACAAAGGATCCTGAGTGTCGTTACGATACAGCATTGTACTCGATATTTTAACCACCAGCTTTTCTGACTGATTATTGTATGATCGGCGGGGGAATGGGTCCGGTCGACGGCAGGGTTATCACATAATTACCGTGTATGGTTCTATTTTCACAGTTGGGATTACCACTACCATCACCAAATTATTGAAAATCCAAAAGAATACAAATCGCGCTATCTCAATTTTGTTTCAAATTATGCTTCTAAACTTATAGTATTTCTCAGAGATCAACTTGTTCCAATATTGAAGGGAGAAGCTCCTGGCATCCCAACACATCACAAATCTCTGGTGAAATTCACAAATGAATCGACAACATTGAATCCTTGGATCATCTTTAAATTATTTCTAGAAGAGGATCGGACAAAATAAGCACACAAAGTTATTCTTAGACCAACATAGTCCATGTTAGTTAAATCAAAATGTCTCCGATCCGATTATATACACCACCAAAATAGAAAATATTTCCACCATCGAGCACTGAAAAAAAATTAGCTTCCATCCATCTTGATCATCACGTGACTTTAAAGAAATTATAAATCTGTTTCTCAGGCCCTCCTGCATGGTCCTTTCAGCTGCCCCATGCTCTTTTTTTTATAACCAATGCAAACTTAGAAAAATAAAAATTAAATGGTTTATTTCTGATATTTTAATCAAGATAACCCTTTACCCAACGTAACGGCCAAAACCGGCCAGCGCTATTCTCAAAAATCGCCAATTAATTTTCAAAATATTTTCATTTTTTGTCTCAAAAACATAGGTTATGACCCCTCGTTGGAACGAGCTCGTCGAGCTCGTTCCAACGAGGGGTCATAACCTATGTTTTTGAGACAAAAAATGAAAAAATTTAGTTATTCAAGAATTTTTTTTTTGCAAGTGTCGTCTGCTTTTCATGTTAGGTAAAGGGTTAATAAATTTAAAAAAATTTCCTGTGAGTGCAACAAGGCTTTGCAATGCTTTTGCATTGCAAAGCCTTCTAGCACTCAAGGGACAAAATACACCATCACCCATGCCATTGTCTAGATTATCAGGCCAAACACAAACCAAGAACATGAACTTTTAATGGCAAAGAAATAATTACAAAAATAAAAAATAAAATAAAAAACCGCCCACCCACATGAAGTTTTACCAAAAATGGCCCGAGAAACAAAAGATCTACTTCGTGGGGCCTTTTAATTGTTTTGTACACATCCAGATTGTTATGTTCTGAAGAAAATAACTCATATAATTGGATGATATTTGTTTTTCATAAAAGTTGCATAAATATACCTGTATTTATTTATTTATTGATGTTTAAGGTCACATATTTATGCACAATAGCTAACCATGACCGTGACAGTTTTAGGGGTGGAGGAAGCCGGAGTACCCAGAGAGAACCACCAAGCAATGACAGGCAGCTGCCAGCTCCCCAACATCGTAACTCCACACTGCAGCACACGCAGGGTTAGATTTGTTGAAGACATGCACACCATCGACGTGCAGTACACCATAGTACATGGTGTCATCGTGCCCCCACGCGGGCAATGGAGATGAAGTGTCTTGTCCAAGGACACAGGTGGGATTCGAACCGAGGACCTCTCGGCTTGCAGCCTGCACCTCTACCTACTGAGCCACCACGCTCCCATAAATATACCTGATCACAAATATACAGGGTTCCCACTCAAATGAAAAGTGTGTGAATTTTGACTACTTCCTTGAAAAGTTCTTGAATTTGTTTCTATCCTTGAAAAGTACTTCAATTCAGTTTACCTAAAACACCGGAGATGAGACGTTTCATGACAACCCACTAGGGATGAAACAGTTGACTCATTTTCACAACCGATTAACCGCAAGCTATACCCGGATAATATCCGGTTATCCGCAGCCATTATTTCACCAAATCTGGGATCAAAACTATTGGAATTGGAAAGCAGTATTCTCAGAAACTATTCCGTATTATGGATACAAACGAACGTTGTCGAGTGCTCGACAACAACGTTCGTTTGTATACGTACAACTGAATAGTTTCTGCAGTTACTCAGTTCTCACGGAAATTGCCGATCATTAATTGAATTCTTGAACGCCAAAGTCGACTATTTCTCAATATATACAGCGCCGCTTCGAAGTGTAATCTATCCTAAAGGAGAAGTGGCAGATTTACTACATTTTAGCCATGGAATGATGATCACTATCTATATTTTGGTTAACCGGTTGACATTTTTTTCAAATCGGTTAGGTAGGTAACCGGTTTCAAACCGGTTATCTGGGTAACCATTTCAGCACTACAACCCACCTCACCAGCATGCGATGTCACAAAAATGGTCAGGAACCACATCTCTATATCCCTTGAGTGCAACAAGGTGGCATCTGCAATGCTTTAGCATTGCAGATGGCACCTTGTTGCACTTGAGGTACATCATATATCTAGCTAGTTGGTTTACCAGAAATCGAGACCTCAAGGCAGCAATTCTTTTGTGTTGTTCATGGTGTTGTAAGTTCATATCAAAATTACAATAGGCCTTAAAAATCATGGTATGAGTCCTTAAAAATTATGGTACGAGACCTTGAAAATCATGATATGAGTCCTTGAAAAACATGGTAAAAGTCCTTGAAAATCAAGGTATGAGTCCTTAAAAATCATGCTACAAGTCTTTAAAAATCATGGTATGAGTCCTTGAAAAGTGCTTAAATGGTGCTTGAATGTGATTATCTGACATCAGTGGGAACCCTGATATATTTATTATTTCTTTATTAACTAGCAGACTGTTAAATTTTGCTTGGTTGCCAAAATTTGATCGCAGGTCTTTGCCTTGCTGGTAGGTTAACCCTCCTGGAATGCCGGGGTAAATCCTTGAAATTGAGTGCAGTTCCCATCCTCCCTGAAGGAAATCAGTTTGGGTGAAAAAGACAGTCGAATATCTTTCCGTTTTTGAGACTTTCAGTGTCAAATCACAGGCCTTAGAAGTTCTGATCATAACAAATGAAACAAAATATATGCATACAAGTAAATTAGATTTAATTGGTAGAATCCTAAATTACTTTTGATCACCAAAATTTGTTCACGTGTCTTTGCCTTGTTATTATTTATGGGTAAGTGCCTACAGGCACACATACAAGCACTCCTATAGGCACTCTCCCATAAATTGTAACCAGGAAAATCCATACAGATAAAATAATTTCACTTAAAAGATAACATGAAGCATATTCACTAAATATGTAACCTTTAACCCTTTACCCAACAAATCGGCCGCATTCGCCCGCGTAATATGCAAATTCAGCAGTTGAAAAAATATTATTTTTCAAAACATTTCAAGAAAACCATATCATGTGACCCTTTGTTGGAACAAGCTTATCGAGCTCGTTCCAACGAGGGGTCACATGATATGGTTTTATTGAAATGTTTTGAAAAATTTGAAAAAATGATATTTAAAATAATAAATTTTGATGTTGTCTGCGTTTGGTAAAGGGGTAAGTTGTGGTACCTACACTTCAGAGTAAAACCCAAATATACCAGTTAATAAATGAGATTTTTATACTGTACCAATGACCCAGACATAGCTGGTGCTAACTCTTAAAATATAGGGCCAAACACAAATTTTGCCCCCCAATCCCCAAAATTTGCATCTAAAACTAAAGAAAACATGTCCTGAAAGGCCCTCCACACTTCGCCCCTACTGCGCATGCGCAGTGTCAAGGACGTTCCGAAATTGGCGCCATTTATCATTCTAAGTTTGGCCCTTCATCAGTTAACATCTGACTGATCTTTGTGCTTTTAAATCTCAGTTTAAATGATGCCAGACACATAAATATTAGTGAAATGGTGATTCTAAGGAGGATAGAAAAGGAGGAGAGGAAAAGAATGTGTGACAGAATATTATCAGGGCTGTAACTTAAAAATTTTTAATGAAATTATGTTAAGTTACCTATTTTCAAGGCAGCAGCCATTTTGTTGTCATTCTGATTATTTAGTTACACTGTTTTTTAAGTGTTTTCCTCTCTCCCTGTCCTTTAAGTCCCCCCTTGCTATTCTCCCATGCTTTTGGCATAGTTTTTGTAATTATTATTACTAAATTTTCTTGGGAGTTTTAGCTGTATAACAGAATGAATTCTGTTCTTTCCCCATGTTTACGTCTTCACCTACGGGTGGTTAGGCGTTGTGTTCTGCATCTACCATCTGATGTTCTGCAGTTTCTTCCCTGGAAGTCTCTGTTTTGCATCAGATGGTGTATTTTTGGTAACTGATTTCGGGCCTGGGTGCCTGGAATCTTATTTTAGTGTTTTTACACTCATTGTTTACATTTACAACAGCCCTCTGTGTGAGGGGGGGATTTCTAAATAATAATATCTTTATGTTATTTTAATCATAACTAGATACATTATTATTGTTCGTAAGTGTTGAAAAAATTGTTTAAAATATTTTTAAAATTTTTGTCCACACTTAGGCTTGGGATCCATTGGGGCTCAACGTTACTTTTCAGAAACTTGGGCTGTTCTGAAAAAATATTTTTTCAAAATATTTTGATTTCAATTATTTTTTCTATATTAATGGATCATATTATTATTATGTATTTTGATTGCCAGGGGTTAGTGCGAGTACCAGGACTTGTTTTCTTTTCACATTGAAAGGATATTGATCAATTGCTTTAAGAGGAAGTCTTCCTCTGACCTTATTATCATTCTATATGTGGTCAGTGTACTCGCATTAACTCCTGTTCTGTATCGTATGATTTCGATGACAATATGGGAAGCGTATGTCACGGTATGTTGTTGGGGATTTGGACACTCCGGTCCTTTCCCCGCAGGGTCACTCTACTTTATCAATTTCTATTTCAGACGATCAAGATTAGGGTGATGTATCTGTGATGTCTTCCAACAGTGTGCCTCCGCCGTCACAATTAATGAAGGGCTAGCGGAAAAGTGCTCATGTAATACGCCAATTGCCTAAGAGGACCCTAGTAGGTTCGACGGCCTTTGACGTCCGCTAGCTCGCCCGGTGTAGCATCCATTCACCGAATGGTTCGGCAGCCGGGTTCGTCCGTTGCGGTCTAGAAGGAATTTTGGGGTGATGCGAGCACTATAAAATTAACTTAATGCACACCCAGTGACGGCGGATCGGAGGGAGAACGGAGGAAGCCTTTTAGTCCGGTTCATAGCTCGTTCCGGTCCATCCGGACGGCAAGCGAGAGAGGCCCCTCTCTCGTTCAACAACATCTGGCCCCAGATGTTGTGGTACAAATGTGTAGTTAGCGGAGCATACGTCCGTCGCTCGGGACGCTCCATTGTATAGGCAGTCCGCTGAGACTGCTAAGGCTTCCTCTTCTCGTCAGCGCACACGACCGCACCTTGGCTGCGTGACCGCCGATATATTACCAGCTTCGCCGATCAAGGATTCTTCGGCGACCAGGTCACACCATCCGGCAGCCAGGGATTCGAGACCGATGGACTCCGGACGTTCGCATAGGAAAAGTATGCGGGAGCCATCTGATGCGGAGCTGCCCTCGGCGAAGCAGCGATAGACTGCGCCTCCGCAGGTCTCGACGCCGGACATTCTTGTGCACATAGCACAGCTTATCGCAGCATCCCAGCAGCCGACAGAAACGGTGTCGGATCGAGAATTATCCGACAGCGCTGGGTTGGTAGCCGGGGACTCGAGGCCTGCAGACTCCGGACGTTCGCATAGAAAGTGTGCGGGAGTCAACGTACACGGAGCTTCCAGCGGCAATGCATCGTAAGTCCGCTACTGCACAGGCCTCGGGAACGGATGTGCTTTCCTTAATAGCACAGTTTATCGCAGCATCCCAGCATCAACTGAATCTGTCGCATTTATTTTATCCGACGATGCTGGGTCGGGACGCTCCGCGGAAGCGGGTACGGACGTCCGAAAGTTTCATCCGGTCCGATGGGATACCGAAAGGGATTCGGTGGATTTCAAGCTTTCCCTTTCGGAACAACATATGCTGCGATGCCGGATAAGAAACTGATAGCGTCGGTGGACTTAGAAATTTTTGGTTCGGTTCAGGGACATCGTCCCTCAGTTCCGACATAGTCCAATAATGTCACACAAACTTTCGAATTATTGAACGACGCTATATATATTATTATTTTATGCTTGCTATCCAAGCATTTCTGGTTTCTTGTTCGAAGAGTTATGGAGATGTCTTTCAAAAGTGTGCCTCTGTCGTCATAGTTAATGAAGAGTTAGCGGCAATAAGTGCTCATGGATTATGTCTATCGCTTACGGAGTGACATTCGCTAGCTCACCCGGTGTAGCGTACATTCATCGAATGGTTCGGCTGCCGGGTTCGTCCGTTGCGGTCTAGGAAGGAGATTTGGGTGATGCGAGCACTTTAATTACTTTAGTACTCACCCAGTGACGGCAGATCGAGGACAGATCGGAGGAAGCCAACAACATAGGGGACCGCATGTTGTGGTTCAGATATTTTACATTCGGAGCATATGTCCGTTGCTCGGGACGCTCTGTTATATTGACAGTCCGAGAGACTGTCTTTAATGCTTCCTCATCCTCACAGCAGGGCACACGACCGCACATTGGCTACGTGACCTCGAGTATCCGATCAGTTTCGCCATTCAGTGATTCCACAGCGAATAGGTCGCGCCATCCGGTAGCCAAGGGACACGAGGCTTATACACTCCGTTCGCTCGCATATTGGAAGTATGCACGGGGTAACGATCTCGGAGCTTCCTGCGGCAATGCATCGTAGACCGCTGCTCCTCAGGCCTCAGTGACGGACATGCTATCCGAGTTAGCACAGTTGTTTCGCAGCATCCCAGCAATTGACGGTTTCTCGGTCGAATCAGGAATTATCCGACGGCGCTGGGTCGGTGCGGTCCGCGGTTGCATCAAGCTACGGACGACCGAACGCTTTATAGGGTCCGACAGGATGGCGAAAGGGATTCGAAAGATTTCGAGTTTTCCCTTTAGTAGTATCGGAAGATGCCTTTCATATCTTCTGGCATTTCTTCCAGTGATTATTTTTCGGACTTCATTGCTGCGATCTTGGATAAGAGACTTATAGCGTCATTGGACTCGGATTTTTCGATCGGTACAGGGACTTTGTCCCTGACTTACCGACGCAGTCCAATATTGTCATTACAACATGTGTTTTATTTTTCGACGCTATATATTTATATATATATACAAGCCTGCTACTAAGCATGATAGTTTAGTTTCTTGTCCGCGTGGCTCATTTCTGCCATTTTATCTTTTTTACATATAGTTTATTTTGGCAGAGCAGGGCATACCGAGAGTTCATATGCGTCTAGACGGTGTGATTAAAGACTGCATATATTCTTTTCGCCGTTATGTCTCTTCCAATTTCAATGTTGGGAACGACATTATGTATAGTAGACTTAACTTAGACGCTTTATTATACGTAATCCGCCTTACTGAGGCGTTATCATTACGTCTTCAAGAAAAGATTTACGGGATATTATTCTCAATGTAATTTCTTTTGAGGGCAGTAGTTTGTTCACGTATAACTCCGCCCTTCAGTGGCTGATTGGAGTTGGTTAGACGTGATGCAGCCCTAGCTACATCCACACGTGGATAGTAGGTTAAGAACTCTCTCAGAGTCGCTTCGTTCTCGGAGGAGCTTCTCTTCGACGGCAACTTTCCAGCAATCCATGAATTGCTTGATTTATACATTCTCTTGTCTATCTAGTGTTACAAGAGATTCAGACTGGGGCAAACATTCGGTGGTTGACTCAGAGAGTGCCGCCGCAGTTGCCGGACCCGAGTGTGGCTGTTATGACGGTTGCCAGTCAAACAGATTGGGATTTATACTGATCCCTACGGATTCGAAGTGCCAGGGTCTTTGGGTTCCGCAGTCTTTTAACTATCAGTTTAACTTCCGCGGAATAATGTTTTTTAGGCTTGCTTTATGTCATTGCATGAACATTATTCAGAAACGCATGCCCAAATTCCTGTCCTTTAATTCGACAGTAGTGGCGTATCTCCGGAACCAGGGAGGCACTCTTTCGTTTCCGTTATTCAATTTAATGGAAAGAATCCGTCTGTTGGTTATACTACACCAAGTTCAGTTTTGGTCCGTCATATTCTGGGTCGTCTGATTGTTTTATCGCACTCCCGTTCTCTTACGGGTCGCTTGTTGCTGTCAGAATGGACTCTCAACAAACAAGTATTTAATCAGATTTGCTATCTATGGGAGCGCCCAATGATGTTTTATTTATGACACAGCTTGCTAATCAATTGCAGACGTATGTGTTGGCTTGTCCAGATCTCTGAGCTAATACTGTTAACGCTCTATTGATCTATAGGACGGAATGATAGGATACGCGTATCCTCCGGCGCTGTTGTTTTAGCAGGTATTGCTAAGATAAACAACCACAATACATTTCTGTTGATAGCATCTCTATCTTCACAGAGATCATGAGTAATTTACTCTCTTGTCTACTGTGGATCTTAACGTGAAATCTTCCTCTATGTGAGGATCTTTTTTCACTGGGTAAATCGTGTCATCTTTATCACAACCAGCAAGGTCGCAACCTTCATGTATTCCGTTGTGTGGTCCATATTGCATTGTAAGCACTGCACTGGACGAGCTTTGGACGCGATTTCTTACTATAGGAGATCCTCTTCTTCGCTATTCTATGCGACTAAAGTGGAGGCTCTTCCGTCGTGGTGTAGGGATCATTATGTTCATATGGTTGATCCCTCCATACTACTCATTGCTATTTTTTAGTATACTTGTTTCACAAGATCTACTGCAGCCTGTTGTTATTTAGGTTATAGGTTTATGTTACCTCATACCTATGCACTCTACGATAGTTTACATTTGAGTCTTTTGTCTCTTTATCTAAGTCAGTTAGTAACTTTTTGATAAATAGACTTAGAATCTTTAGATTAAATTCCTATACGGATTTTAACTTCGGTTCTTATTTAGCTAAGTAATCATTTGAGCCTCTGGAAACAGTAGTTTTCAAATTCTGACCTTTTAGACAGTAATTCTGTTGGTTTCTCTTTTACTGTAGAGTCAGTGAGTTTCATGCACTATCGATGGATGATTTTCACTTTCATAGTTTCGGAATCAATACTTCCGTTACTATTTAGGTTGGATTGTTGCATAAGAGTTAGGCTCCTATTATCCGGAACCTATTATTTTAAGGTCCTTCCGTCTTCGTATGGGCATAGGCCTTTACTCTTTCCGGGTACAGTTTATGTATTTATAAACAGATATCTGTTTATTACAAGGGCGTAAGCTTCTTCTGTCTTTGATGTCTAGTAGAAGGACGTTACGCTCCATTTTATTGTTAATGGATTCTATTAACTAGCGTACTGCTTATGGTATATCATTGGCTTAGCAGTTGTGCTTAAGATTTCGGCTCATGAAGTAAGAGTTCTTCTACTTCTTGGGCTTACATTAATAGTGTTGCTATTATAGATTTTTGAAGGCTGCTCATTGCGCTCAGCCATCCATTCATGAATTTTATCTCAGAAATATCGAGTCCATTTCTGGAGGCCTCTATTGTTAGGTCTATTCTCTACTGCTCAGAATGTCATTCACTTAACAGTTGCTACTATAGCTAGGTAGGCTGTCTGTTTCGGCAGTGTCTCCGTTCGGCTGCCCTCTTCGCTCTGGGCTATTTGACCCAGGGCAAGAAAAAGGGGGGGGGGGGAGGGTGTTCCCTTGGGTCACATGTTTTTTACTATGAAAACAAGGGGATACCTCCTCCGGAGTTAGTAATTCTGAGCTGTTATTGGGATGGTTGTTTAGTGAGAAGTTTAAGTTTATAAAATTCATTCAAGTCTTAGTTTTTAAAGTATAGCTTTTGAATATTGCATATGTCAACGGACATGATTATGCAATTCTCACACACTCTT